>OX578278.1:60861401-61313901 GCA_951217055.1 Gerris lacustris
TTGCTATTTTTGCCCCCCTGTAGGTGGAAAAATATTGGAGATAGAAAAAATAGTTTCAAGTAAAAGTTTATTATATTTCACCGTAGAATCCAAATATGCTATCAAAAATATACATTCCAATTTGAAATTTTGAAGTTGGGTGGCCTGGGGGCAATGTGGGTGGTTGCCCCTAGTGGGCGATTGCAAGAAAACAAACTTCCCTTCGCATGGTAGAGATCCCCCATGTTTCATTAATTTATATATATATTATTAATATAGAGACTTTTGGACCACCCTGTATATCTATATATATATATATTTAATTAGTTTCCTTAATTTAATGCTGACAATTTTCAATAATAATTTTAAATTTCGTGCGAGAGAAGTATTAGAGACAGATAAAGCTAAAAAATCAAACATATTGAAAACTTCAATAAATTGGATCGCTAAATCAATAATTATTTAATGTATTGATGATAAGCATTTGGAATATATAAAGAATTTAAAAACTGCGAAACAATTTTATCACGAAACAATTTATCGCAGCTCTAGAGGCAGTTTAAAAGGAAAACCACTTTCTCAAAATTAAATCTATGAAAAATACTTTTAACATTAAAATTCAATCCCGAAAATAAGTAAAAAAAAAACATTTTGAAGAATTCAACGTCGTAATGAGAAAATTGGGGACTATTGGATCTTTAATGGATGAGAGTGACAAAGTGTGTCATCTTATATAATAATGCCAGAAACATTTGATAGACACTTATTAAAGGATGATTCTGTGCTTGAAGGATGATTTTGTGCTTTATTTTTACGTTTAAATATTGATCAGTTCAATTACGTTTCACCACTTATTAAAAGGGCACTAATAAGATAGTCTTTTAATCATAATAATAATGATCATAATAATAATGATTAATATTCCTACTTTCAAAAATAGTATAAAGTTTTTTTCCTTAAATTTGCCATAGAAATATAAAATATATTAAACATAATAGAAAAGACATTGTGTTGAGGGTTAAAAGAACATAATATCTTGGAATGATGGCAATGAAGATTTAAATAAAAATCAATCAATAATTAAAAAAACTGAAGATCAAGAAGTTTATTATGAAGAAATAGGAATCAATTGTAAAACAGGCAGACCAAAAAGAAGCATTAATAAACCAGCTAAATATAATGACTAAAAACTTTACTCAGCCTCCTGCTGAATAGGAAACATAAGACTTCTGAAGATTTCTCTGGAAGGTACGTCAGTAATTTCTGCATTTAAGATCCTGTTAACCATGAAGAAGCAATAAATGAATGTAAAGAATGGTAAGATGCTGTGAAGAATGAACTGGATGTACATAAAAGATTAGGAAGCTGGGAAGAGGTACAGTTACGTGAAGGAAAAAAAGTGATCGACGCAAGATGGGTTACTTTAGACTAAAGACGAAGACTTGAAGAAGGCTAGATTGGTTGCAAGAAGATGCCAGGAAACATGAGAAGAAAATGTGTATTCACAGGCAGCTTGTTCATCGATAGTACGCATGTTGTTTTCACTTGCTGTCACGACAATCAAACGATTTGATGTACCAACATCGTTTTTAAATGGATATTTAAGGACATATACAATAAAGCTCCTGACGTTTTACCAGATAGAAAAAATATAAAAATTAAATTCATTATACGCCCTAAACTAAAAGAACCTCCTAGATGGTGAAATGATAGATCCAATACATTTTTGGAGAAAAATAACTATTATCAATCTTATGTGTACCCTTTTATATGTATATATTTTTTGTAAGTGAATCCTTGTTTGGGTAAAAATTAATACTTTACATTGGTTTCGCTCTAGGCAACGTTTCGACCTTGCCGGTCATTCTCAAGCCTATTATGTGTTCAACTCATCAATTTAATTTTCTATTACATAGGTTGTCATCTTTCACAAACCGTGTATTTGCACGTCATTTCAATCATCTGATTGATTTAGTTGTCATTCTGTTCTAAAATTCACTTCGCCATGTAGAAGAAAAATAAAATTAACAGCATAAACACGCATAGCACCCTAACATCACAATCACAAAACAATACTAATTAACAAGTTAACAATATCACAGGTATTTGGTAGAATATTCTAAATAAAAACAGAAAGAAAGTTTTAAAATTAAAAGTTTACCAAGGTAACCTTTTAATTATAGGCCAAGGTACTGACGAGGTTATTAATTTACTGATAAAAGCGAATTTATAGTTAAAGAGTTAAGAAAATGTAAACATTTTTATTAGAATGACATTTTTATGATAGACAACATATTAGATAAATTCAAAATAAAAGACTGCAAAGGCTTACTGGAACATAATTTAGGCTTTCTCTATGGAACATAATTTACAAATGAACTTAAATGCAGAAATTACTGACGTTCCTTCTAGAGAAATCTTCAGAAGTCTGATGTACCTCGCGATACGCCAAAACTTAATGACTCATGGAAGAGAACGGATCTAATTTTTAATTAAACACTGACAACAAAATAAAATATTTCAAAAATAATAATAATAAATTATAACACACTAGTTGCGTGTTTTCGCTTTTGTTTCCAAGTTAGACATGTGTTTAGTGGCGTCCTCTAACCAAAACCCCTTTTTAAAGAAAATCAAAAACATAAAATAGATATAATTTTTAAAAAAATTGTTGGTAGTTAAAGAAAATATTTAAAATAAATGTACTATAAGGCACGAAGACTTTTAAAGACAAATAAGGCAGTTTCTTGGCAAAGAAAACATGAATGTTTATTGCCGTTTTATACAATTTTCTTGTTCATCTTTGGGGCTTGCCAGGAAAAGTAAAAACACTAAAATAAACCTTACCAAAACTCTTTTATTCAAACCTCTTTTCATTTGTGAACTTCATTTTTTTGTGTAATTTAAAAAAAGGCCAATGAAAAATTAAAATGTATTTATAGACCAGTACAAATAAGCAAAAAAGGGGGGAAAAATTAAATACTAAACTTTCTTTAAACCATCGTTTAGAAGGGGTTTAGGGAAGCATTTTCCATATTATCATATCGAGTGCCACCGCTTGCTTCCCCCACCACCCCCTATTGAAGACCCAAATTTAGCCTATTCACTGTAACGCCAATATCTCCGGAACAAAGAGTGATAACGATGTGCGGTGTTTTTTAAAGTCTTCTATACACTGTCCTCTTTAATTTAATACCCATATCAATTTGCTTTTCGTAGTCAAAATGTACCAAAAGTTATAAAATATGGTAAAAAATCGACATTTCTTTTTTCTACTCTGAACAATTTTGATAATAACTTTTTTCCACGGGGTCAAATACACAACAAATACCATAACCACAACCACAACCACAACAAATACCACAACAACAACCACAACCACAACAACAAACACAACCACAACAACAACCACAACCACAACAACAACCACAACAAATACCACAACAAATACCACAACAAATACTACAACCACAACAAATACCACAACCACAACAAATACCACAACCACAACAAATACCACAACCACAACCACAACCACAACAAATACCACAACCACAACCACAACCACAACAAATACCACAACCACAACCACAACAAATACCACAACCACAACTACAACAAATACCACAACCACAACCACAACAAATACCACAACCACAACCACCACAAATACCACAACCACAACCACAACAAATACTACTCTTTTTACAGTAGTCAAAGTGTACCAAAAGTTATAAAATATGGTAAAAAATCGACATTTCTTTTTTCTACTCTGAACAATTTTGATAATAACTTTTTTCCACGGGGTCAAATACACATCAAATATAACAACAACAACCACAACCACAACAAATACCACAACCACAACCACAACCACAACCACAACCCCAACCACAACCACAACAACAACCACAACCACAACCACAACAAATACCACAACAAATACCACAACCACAACAAATACCACAACCATTAGGTCCTTAAGGTCCTGTAGGTCCTTTTGGTCCTCTAGGTCCTATAGGTCCTTTAGGTCCTAGGACCTATAGGTATTGGGTAATAGGACCTATAGGTTTTAGGTCCTAAGACCTATGGGTCGTAGGTCGTAGGTCATATAGGTCCTAGGTCGTAGGTCCACCACTACAACCACAACAAAAACCACAACCACAACCACAACCACAACTACAACCAAAACCACAACAAATACCACAACCACAACTCAACAAAAAACCACAACCACAACCACAACCACAACCACAACAAATACCACAACCACAACTATCACCACAACCATCAACACAACCACAACCACCACCACAACCACAACAACAACCACAGCCAAAACCACAACCACAACCACAACAAATCCTCCATAGACTCTAAATACCACAACCACAACAAATACCACAACTACAACAAATACCACAACCACAAAAATACAACATTACAACCACAACCATCACCACAACCACAACCATCACCACAACCACAACCATCACACAACTATCACCACAACCACAACCATCACACAACTATCACCACAACCACAACCATCACACAACTATCACCACAACCACAACCATCACACAACTATCACCACAACTACAAGCTACTACTCTAGCTATTGGCGAGCTGCTTAAGGGCTTCAAGTAGAGTCTTGAATCTCTCTCTACCAACTCGATTTTGTCAGCTTGTGAGCGTTTATTCCTCATAAAAAAAAAAATTAAAAAATAATTTAAAAAATAATTAATAGGAAAAAAAGAAATAATACAAATAATGAAACACCACCCCCTATTGAAGACCCAAATTTGGCCTATTCACTGTAACGCCATTATCTCCGGAACAAAGAGCGATAACGATGTGCGGTGTTTTTTAAAGTCTTCTATACACTGTCTTCTTTAATTTAATACCCATATCAATTTGCTTTTCGTAGTCAAAGTGTACCAAAAGTTATAAAATATGGTAAAAAATCGACATTTCTTTTTTCTACTCTGAACAATTTTGATAATAACTTTTTTCCACGGGGTCAAATACACAACAAATATTACAACCACAACCACAACCACAAAAAATACCACAACCACAACCACAACCCCAACCACAACCACAACCACAACCCCAACCACAACCACAACCACAACAAATACGACAACCACAACAAATACCACAACCATTAGGTCCTTAAGGTCCTGTAGGTCCTTTTGGTCCTCTAGGTCCTATAGGTCCTTTAGGTCCTAGGACCTTTAGGTATTGGGTAATAGGACCTATAGGTTTTAGGTCCTAAGACCTATGGGTCGTAGGTCGTAGGTCATATAGGTCCTAGGTCGTAGGTCCACCACTACAACCACAACAAATACCACAACCACAACTACAACCACAACCACAACAAATACCACAACCACAACCACAACTCAACAAAAAACCACAACCACAACCACAACCACAACCACAACAAATACCACAACCACAACTATCACCACAACCATCACCACAACCACAACCACCACCACAACCACAACAACAACCACAGCCAAAACCACAACCACAACCACAACAAATCCTCCATAGACTCTAAATACCACAACCACAACAAATACCACAACTACAACAAATACCACAACCACAAAAATACAACATTACAACCACAACCATCACCACAACCACAACCATCACCACAACCACAACCATCACCACAACCACAACCATCACACAACTATCACCACAACCACAACCATCACACAACTATCACCACAACCACAACCATCACACAACTATCACCACAACTACAAGCTACTACTCTAGCTATTGGCGAGCTGCTTAAGAACTTCAAGTAGAGTCTTGAATCTCTCTCTACCAACTCGATTTTGACAGCTTGTGAGCGTTTATTCCTCATAAAAAAAAAAATTAAAAAATAATTAATAGAAAAAAAAGAAATAATACAAATAATGAAACACCACCCCCTATTGAAGACCCAAATTTGGCCTATTCACTGTAACGCCAATATCTCCGGAACAAAGAGTGATAACGATGTGCGGTGTTTTTTAAAGTCTTCTATACACTGTCCTCTTTAATTTAATACCCATATCAATTTGCTTTTCGTAGTCAAAGTGTACCAAAAGTTATAAAATATGGTAAAAAATCGACATTTCTTTTTTCTACTCTGAACAATTTTGATAATAACTTTTTTCCACGGGGTCAAATACACAACAAATATTACAACCACAACCACAACCACAACCCCAACCACAACCACAACCACAACCCCAACCACAACCACAACCACAACCACAACAACAACCACAACCACAACCACAACCACAACAACAACAACAAACACAACCACAACAACAACAAATACCACAACAAATACTACAACCACAACCACAATAAATACCACAACCACAACAAATACCACAACCACAACAAATACCACAACCACAACAAATACCACAACCACAACCACAACCACAGCCACAACCACAACAAATACCACAACCACAACCACAACCACAACAAATACCACAACCACAACTACAACAAATACCACAACCACAACCACAACCAATTCCACAACCACAACCACAACCACTACCACAACAAATACCACAACCACAACAAATACAAATACCACAACCACACCACAACCGCAACCACAACCACAACCACAACAAATACCACAACCACAACAAATACCACAACCACAACAAATACCACAACCACAACCACAACAACCACAACCACAACAAATACCACAACCACAACCACAACCACAACAAATACCACAACAAATACTACAACCACAACAAATATCACACCACAACCACAATTACACCAAATACCACAACCACAACAAATACCACAACCACAACCACACCACAACCACAACCACAACCACAACAAATACCACAACCACACCACAACCACAACCACAACAACAACCATAACCACAACCACAACCACAACCACAACAAATACCACAACCACAACCACACCACCACCGCAACCACAACCACGACCACAACAAATACCACAACCACAACAAATACCACAACCACAACCACAACCACAACAAATACCACAACCACAACCACAACAACAACAACAACCACAACCACACCACAACCACAATCACAACTGCAACAACAACAACAACCACAACCACAACCACAACCACCACAAATACCACAACCACAACCACAACAAATACCACAACCAGAACAAATACCACAACCACAACCTCAACAAATACCACAACCACAACCACAAAAATACCACAACCACAACTACAACAAATACCACAACCACAAAAATACAACATTACAACCACAACCACAACCATCACCATAACCATCACCACAACCACAACCATCACACAACTATCACCACAACCACAACCATCACACAACTATCACCACAACTACAAGCTACTACTCTAGCTATTGGCGAGCTGCTTAAGAACTTCAAGTAGAGTCTTGAATCTCTCTCTACCAACTCGATTTTGACAGCTTGTGAGCGTTTATTCCTCATAAAAAAAAAAATTAAAAATTATTTAATAAATAATTAATAGAAAAAAAAGAAATAATACAAATAATGAAACACCACCCCCTATTGAAGACCCAAATTTGGCCTATTCACTGTAACGCCAATATCTCCGGAACAAAGAGTGATAACGATGTGCGGTGTTTTTTAAAGTCTTCTATACACTGTCCTCTTTAATTTAATACCCATAAAGTGGTCCACTTAAAAAAAATTACGAAAAATAGAAAAATGTAGAAGAATAGAATAAAGATTTTACGATATTAACGAGCGGGAGGGCTAATTAAATAAAACTGACGACAAATTAAAAATGTAGTATGTAAAAAAGATTTTAATAAGCTTTGATTTAATCTTATCTTTAGATGATTATCTAAGGTAGATAAGAATTCCAGGTGTCCCCTAGTGTTTTTAGACATAGTGTTTTTATCACTTTCTACCTGGTAGAAGTCCTACTGTTCTATTACCTTCTCACTTATTTCTCAACTTTTACTCTGTCACTTATTTCCATATCTGCATTTTCATCCCTCTTATCTCCCTTACTACACACCCCTCCGATTTATTTTTTTTATTTTAAACTCAAAAACACAGAATGATTTTGCGGTTCCGTTTACAGTTCATACTAATATTTCTGCTGCAATTATTTCTTACTGCTTCCCGTTATTTTAATTTAATATAATATTATAATAAATATAATATTATATTTATTTATTTCACTTTTTTTAAATTTTTAGTTTAAGCTACTTGCAAAAGATTGCTAAACAAAAAATGTATAAGGAATCTGCCGGCTTCGCCGGCCCTGTCAGTATCAGTATCCGTATCAATGTCAGTATCCCGTATCAGTATCAGTATCTCGTATCAGTATCCAGTATCCGTATCAGTATCCGTATCAGCACCCGCAGTATCCCTATCAGTATCCTGTTGTATCCGTATCAGTATCCCGTATCAGTTTCCCGTATTAGTATCAGTATCCGTATCAGTTTCCCGTATTAGTATCCGTATCAGTATCCCGTAGTATCAGTATCAGTATCCGTATCAGTATGTCGTATCAGTATCAGTATCCGTATTAGTACCAGTATCCGTATCAGTATCCCATATCAGTATCCGTATTAGTACCAGTATCCGTATCAGTATCCCATATCAGTATCCGTATAAATATCCCGTAGTACCTGTATCAGTATCCGTATCAGTATTCATATAAGTATCCGTATCAGTATCCCGTATCAGTATCTGTATGTCTCCCGTGGTATCCATCAGTATCTCAGTGGGGTATCAGTATCCCGTAGTATCCATCTGAATCTGAATCTGAATCTGAATCTAAATCTGAAACCGAATAAGAATGGGAATCGGAATCTGAATCGGACTAGGAATCGGAATCGGAATTGGAATCTGAATAGGAATCGGAATCTTATTCTGAATAGGAATCAGAATCTGAATCTGAATCGGAATCTGAATCTGAATAGGAATCGGAATCAAATTCTGAATCTAAATCAGAATCGAAATCTAAATCTGAATCTGAATCAGAGATAACGACGACGACGACGACGACATGATGACGAAGCCTGCCGACGACATGATGACGACACGATGATGACGATTACATGTTGACGTTATGATGACATGATGACGACACGATGCCGCCGTGATGACGACACGATGATGACACGATAATGACGATAACGACACGACGAGGACATTATGACGACATGACTGTATGAACGACGACATAATTACAACATTATGACGACAATATGACGACACTATGACGACACTGTGACGACACTGTGACGACACTATGACGACACTATGACGACACTATGACGACACTATGACGACACTATGACGACACTATGTCGACACTATGACAACACTATGACGACACTATGACGACACTATGACGACACTATGACGACACTATGACGACACTATGACGACACTGTGACGACACTGTGACGACACTATGACGACACTATGACGATACTATGACGACACTATGACGACACTGTGACGACACTGTGACGACACTATGACGACACTATGACGACACTATGACGACACTATGACGACACTATGACGACACTGTCGACACTATGACAACACTATGACGACACTATGACGACACTATGACGACACTGTGACGACACTGTGACGACACTGTGACGACACTATGACGACACTATGACGACACTATGACGACCCTATGACGACACTATGACGACACTATGACGACACTATGACGACACTGTGACAACACTGTGACGACACTATGACGAAAATATGACGACACTATGACGACACTATGACGACACTATGACGACACTATGACGACACTATGACGACACTATGACGACACTATGACGACACTATGACGACACTATGACGACACTATGCCGACACTATGACGACACTATGACGACACTGTGACGACACTGTGACGACACTATGATGACACTATGAAGACACTATGACGACACTATGACGACACTATGACGACACTATGACGACACTATGACGACACTATGTCGACACTATGACGACACTATGATGACACTATGATGACACTATGACGACACTATGACGACACTATGACGACACTATGACGACACTATGACGACACTATGACGACACTGTGACGACACTGTGACGACACATTGACAACACTGTGACGACACTATGACGACACTATGACGACACTATGATGACATCTGTCGTCATAATGTCGTCGTTCATATAGTCATGTTGTCATAATGTCGTCATAATGTCGTCATAGTGCCGTTATAATGTCGTCATAATGTCGTTATAATGTCGTCATAGTGTCGATATAGTGTCGTCACAGTGTCGTCATATTTTCGTCATAATGTCGTCATAATTTCGGCGTCATGTCGTGTTTTCATCATGTCGTCGTTCATATAGTCATGTCGTCATGTCGTCATCATGTTTTCATTGTCCTCGTCGTGTTGTCATCCTCGTGTCTTTATAGTGCCGTGATAGTGTCGTCATAATGTCGTCATAGTGTCGTCATAATGTCGTCATAATGTCGTGTTTTCATCATGTCGTCGTTCATATAGTCATGTCGTCATGTCGTCATCATGTTTTCATTATGTCCTCGTTCATATAGTCATGTCGTCATGACGTCATCATGATTTAAGTGGTTGTGGTTGTGGTTGTGGTTGTGGTTGTGGTTGTGTTTGTGTTTGTGTTTGTGGTTGTGGTTGTGGTTGTGGTTGTGGTTGTGGTTGTGGTTGTGGTTGTGGTTGTGGTTGTGGTTGTGGTTGTGGTTGTGGTTGTGGTTGTGGATGTGGTTGTGGTTGTGGTTGTGGTTGTGGTTGTGGTTGTGGTTGTGGTTGTGGTTGTGGTTGTGGTTGTGGTTGTTGTTGTGGTTGTGGTTGTGGTTGTGGTTGTGGTTGTGGTTGTGGTTGTGGTTGTGGTTGTGGTTGTGGTTGTGGTTGTGGTTGTGGTTGTGGTTGTGGTTGTGGTTGTGGTTGTGGTTGTGGTTGTGGTTGTGGTTGTGGTTGTGGTTGTGGTTGTGGTTGTGGTTGTGGTTGTGGTTGTGGTTGTGGTTGTGGTTGTGGTTGTGGTTGTGGTTGTGGTTGTGGTTGTGGTTGTGGTTGTGGTTGTGGTTGTGGTTGTGGTTGTGGTTGTGGTTGTGGTTGTGGTTGTGGTTGTGGTTGTGGTTGTGGTTGTGGTTGTGGTTGTGGTTGTGGTTGTGGTTGTGGTTGTGGTTGTGGTTGTGGTTGTGGTTGTGGTTGTGGTTGTGGTTGTGGTTGTGGTTGTGGTTGTGGTTGTGGTTGTGGTTGTGGTTGTGGTTGTGGTTGTGGTTGTGGTTGTGGTTGTGGTTGTGGTTGTGGTTGTGGTTGTGGTTGTGGTTGTGGTTGTGGTTGTGGTTGTGGTTGTGGTTGTGGTTGTGGTTGTGGTTGTGGTTGTGGTTGTGGTTGTGGTTGTGGTTGTGGTTGTGGTTGTGGTTGTGGTTGTGGTTGTGGTTGTGGTTGTGGTTGTGGTTGTGGTTGTGGTTGTGGTTGTGGTTGTGGTTGTGGTTGTGGTTGTGGTTGTGGTTGTGGTTGAGGTTGTGGTTGTGGTTCACAACCACAACCATTAGGTCCTTAAGGTCCTGTAGGTCCTAGGACCTAAGACCCATGGGTCCTAGGTCCTATAAATCCTAGGTCCTATAGGACCTAGGTCCTATAAATCCTTGGTCCTATAGGTCCTAGGTCCTATAGTCCTAGGTTGTATGTCCAATAGGTCCTAGGTAATATAGGTCCTAGGTAATATAGGTCCTTAGACCTATAGGTCCTAGGTCCTAGGTCCAAGGCCCTAGACCTTAGGTCCTAGGTCTGTGGTTGTTGTTGTGGTTGTGGTGATGGTTGTGGTTGTGGTGATGGTTGTGGTTGTGGTGATAGTTGTGGTTGTGGTGATAGTTGTGGTTGTGGTGATAGTTGTGGTTGTGGTGATAGTTGTGGTTGTGGTGATGGTTGTGATTGTGGTTTTGGTGATGGTTGTGGTCTAAGGTCCTATATTACCCAAGACCAGTAGGTCCTAGGACCTAAGAACCATGGGTCATAGGTCGTAGGTCATATAGGTCCTAGGTCGTAGGTCCTATAGGTCCTAGGTAATATAGGAACTTAGACCTATAGGACCTAGGTCCTATAAATCCTAGGTCCTATAGGACCTAGGTCCTATAAGTCCTTGGTCCTATAGGTCCTAGGTCCTATAGTCCTAAGTTGTAGGTCCTATAGGTCCTAGGTAATATAGGTCCTTAGACCTATAGGTCCTAGGTCCTAGGTCTTAGGTCCTAGGTCGAAGGTCCTAGGTCCTAGGTCTTAGGTCCTAGGTCGAAGGTCCTAGGTCCTAGGTCCAAGGCCCTAGACCTTAGGTCCTAGGTCTGTGGTTGTTGTTGTGGTTGTGGTGATGGTTGTGGTTGTGGTGATGGTTGTGGTTGTGGTGATAGTTGTGGTTGTGGTGATAGTTGTGGTTGTGGTGATGGTTGTGGTTGTGGTTGTGGTTTTGGTTGATGTGTGGTTGTGGTTGTGGTTGTGATTGTGGTTGTGGTTGTGGTTGTGGTTGTGGTTGTGGTTGTGGTAGTGGTTGTGGTTGTGGTTGTGGTTGTGGTTGTGGTTGTGGTTGTGGTTGTGGTTGTGGTTATGGTTGGGGTTGTGGTTATGGTTGTGGTTGTGGTTGTGGTTGTGGTTGTGGTTGTGGTTGTGGTTGTGGTTCACAACCACAACCATTAGGTCCTTAAGGTCCTGTAGGTCCTAGGACCTAAGACCCATGGGTCCTAGGTCGTAGGTCATATAGGTCCTAGGTCGTAGGTCCTATAGGTCCTAGGTAATATAGGAACTTAGACCTATAGGACCTAGGTCCTATAAATCCTAGGTCCTATAGGACCTAGGTCCTATAAATCCTTGGTCCTATAGGTCCTTGGTCCTATAGTCCTAGGTTGTAGGTCCTATAGGTCCTAGGTAATATAGGTCCTTAGACCTATAGGTCCTAGGTCCTAGGTCTTAGGTCTTGGTCGAAGGTCCTAGGTCCTAGGTCCAAGGCCCTAGACCTTAGGTCCTAGGTCTGTGGTTGTTGTTGTGGTTGTGGTGATGGTTGTGGTTGTGGTGATGGTTGTGGTTGTGGTGATAGTTGTGGTTGTGGTGATAGTTGTGGTTGTGGTGATAGTTGTGGTTGTGGTGATGGTTGTGGTTGTGGTTTTGGTGATGGTTGTGGTCTAAGGTCCTATATTACCCAAGACCAGTAGGTCCTAGGACCTAAGACCCATGGGTCCTAGGTCGTAGGTCATATAGGTCCTAGGTCGTAGGTCCTATAGGTCCTAGGTAATATAGGAACTTAGACCTATAGGACCTAGGTCCTATAAATCCTAGGTCCTATAAATCCTTGGTCCTATAGGTCCTAGGTCCTATAGTCCTAGGTTGTAGGTCCTATAGGTCCTAGGTAATATAGGTCCTTAGACCTATAGGTCCTAGGTCCTAGGTCGAAGGTCCTAGGTCCTAGGTCCAAGGCCCTAGACCTTAGGTCCTAGGTCTGTGGTGATAGTTGTGGTTGTGGTGATGGTTGTGGTTGTGTTTTTGGTGATGGTTGTGGTCTAAGGTCCTATATTACCCAAGACCTATAGGTCCTAGGTTTTAGTATTTTGTGGTTATGGTTGTAGTATTTGTTGTGGTTGTGGTTGTGGTTTTGGCTGTGGTTGTTGTTGTGGTTGTGGTGGTGGTTGTGGTTGTGGTGATAGTTGTGGTTGTGGTATTTCTTGTGGTTGCGGTTATTGTATTTTTTGTGGTTATGGTGATGGTAGTTGTTGTGGTTGTGGTTGTGGAATGATTGTAGTGGTGGGTGTGGTTGTGGTTGTGGTTATTGTATTTGTTGTGGTTGTGGTGAAGGTTGTGGTTGTGGTTGTGGTTGTAGTGATGGTTGTGGTTGTGGTGATAGTTGTTCTTCTAAGAAAACTCTAGTTTCTGAGGAGCTATAAAAACAAAAATATCGGGCTTGATCACCGCTGGGTAAGAATTATTTAGTAGTAAATGTTCTTATAATAAAAAAGTAACCACAAAAATCCGAAACAAATGACAAATGGAAATTACTGGACTAATTAATTATCTACTCGTATATAATACCATGTCATATAACTTTATAAAATTCGTCATTAAAGAATGATGACTATATCATTTGTTACTATTAATAAAGTTGGGAGTAAAGATTTAAAATTATGAAGAGAAACGAAACAAAAAATGACCTACAAGTACCTAAACATTTAGGTTTTCATAGATTTGGGTTAATTCCTTTAAAAAAACAAAAGAAACATTATACCTAATAGCTGCTACTATAGATTCACTTTAGACTTATTGACCTACAATTTTCAGTCTTAAATTACTCCTATAATATTGTGTATATATATATATATATTGTGGTTGTGGTTGTGGTTGTGGTGTGGTTGTGGTTGTGGTTGTGGTTGTGGTTGTGGTTGTGGTTGTGGTGTGGTTGTGGTTGTAGTTGTGGTTGTGGTTGTGATTGTGGTTGTGGTTGTGGTTGTGGTGATAGTTGTGGTTGTGGTGATGGTTGTGGTTGTGGTTTTGGTGATGGTTGTGGTCTAAGGTCCTATATTACCCAAGACCTATAGGTCCTAGGTCCTAGGATGGTGGTTTTAGTATTTTGTGGTTATGGTTGTAGTATTTGTTGTGGTTGTGGTTGTGGTTTTGGCTGTGGTTGTTGTTGTGGTTGTGGTGGTGGTTGTGGTTGTGGTGATGATTGTGGTGATAGTTGTGGTTGTGGTATTTCTTGTGGTTGCGGTTATTGTATTTGTTGTGGTTGTGGTGATGGTAGTGGTTGTGGTTGTGGTTGTGGTTGTGGTTGTGGAATGATTGTGGTGGTGGTTGTGGTTGTGGTTGTGGTTGTGGTGATGATTGTGGTGATAGTTGTGGTTGTGGTATTTCTTGTGGTTGCGGTTATTGTATTTGTTGTGGTTGTGGTGATGGTAGTGGTTGTGGTTGTGGTTGTGGTTGTGGTTGTGGAATGATTGTGGTGGTGGTTGTGGTTGTGGTTGTGGTTGTGGTTGTGGTTGTGGTTGTGGTTGTGGTTGTGGTTGTGGTTGTGGTTGTGGTTGTGGTTGTGGTTGTGGTTGTGGTTGTGGTTGTGGTTGTGGTTGTGGTTGTGGTTGTGGTTGTGGTTGTGGTTGTGGTTGTGGTTGTGGTTGTGGTTGTGGTTGTGGTTGTGGTTGTGGTTGTGGTTGTGGTTGTGGTTGTGGTTGTGGTTGTGTTTGTGTTTGTGTTTGTGTTTGTGGTTGTGGTTGTGGTTGTGGTTGTGTTTGTGGTTGTGGTTGTGGTTGTGTTTGTGGTTGTGGTTGTGGTTGTGGTTGTGGTTGTGATTGTGGTTGTGGTTGAGGTTGTGGTTGTGGTTCACAACCACAACCATTAGGTCCTTAAGGTCCTGTAGGTCCTAGGACCTAAGACCCATGGGTCCTAGGTCCTATAAATCCTAGGTCCTATAGGACCTAGGTCCTATAAATCCTTGGTCCTATAGGTCCTAGGTCCTATAGTCCTAGGTTGTATGTCCAATAGGTCCTAGGTAATATAGGTCCTAGGTAATATAGGTCCTTAGACCTATAGGTCCTAGGTCCTAGGTCCAAGGCCCTAGACCTTAGGTCCTAGGTCTGTGGTTGTTGTTGTGGTTGTGGTGATGGTTGTGGTTGTGGTGATGGTTGTGGTTGTGGTGATAGTTGTGGTTGTGGTGATAGTTGTGGTTGTGGTGATAGTTGTGGTTGTGGTGATAGTTGTGGTTGTGGTGATGGTTGTGGTTGTGGTTTTGGTGATGGTTGTGGTCTAAGGTCCTATATTACCCAAGACCAGTAGGTCCTAGGACCTAAGAACCATGGGTCATAGGTCGTAGGTCATATAGGTCCTAGGTCGTAGGTCCTATAGGTCCTAGGTAATATAGGAACTTAGACCTATAGGACCTAGGTCCTATAAATCCTAGGTCCTATAGGACCTAGGTCCTATAAGTCCTTGGTCCTATAGGTCCTAGGTCCTATAGTCCTAAGTTGTAGGTCCTATAGGTCCTAGGTAATATAGGTCCTTAGACCTATAGGTCCTAGGTCCTAGGTCTTAGGTCCTAGGTCGAAGGTCCTAGGTCCTAGGTCTTAGGTCCTAGGTCGAAGGTCCTAGGTCCTAGGTCCAAGGCCCTAGACCTTAGGTCCTAGGTCTGTGGTTGTTGTTGTGGTTGTGGTGATGGTTGTGGTTGTGGTGATGGTTGTGGTTGTGGTGATAGTTGTGGTTGTGGTGATAGATGTGGTTGTGGTGATGGTTGTGGTTGTGGTTGTGGTTTTGGTTGATGTGTGGTTGTGGTTGTGGTTGTGATTGTGGTTGTGGTTGTGGTTGTGGTTGTGGTTGTGGTTGTGGTAGTGGTTGTGGTTGTGGTTGTGGTTGTGGTTGTGGTTGTGGTTGTGGTTGTGGTTATGGTTGGGGTTGTGGTTATGGTTGTGGTTGTGGTTGTGGTTGTGGTTCACAACCACAACCATTAGGTCCTTAAGGTCCTGTAGGTCCTAGGACCTAAGACCCATGGGTCCTAGGTCGTAGGTCATATAGGTCCTAGGTCGTAGGTCCTATAGGTCCTAGGTAATATAGGAACTTAGACCTATAGGACCTAGGTCCTATAAATCCTAGGTCCTATAGGACCTAGGTCCTATAAATCCTTGGTCCTATAGGTCCTTGGTCCTATAGTCCTAGGTTGTAGGTCCTATAGGTCCTAGGTAATATAGGTCCTTAGACCTATAGGTCCTAGGTCCTAGGTCTTAGGTCTTGGTCGAAGGTCCTAGGTCCTAGGTCCAAGGCCAAGTTGTGGTTGTGTTTTTGGTGATGGTTGTGGTCTAAGGTCCTATATTACCCAAGACCTATAGGTCCTAGGTTTTAGTATTTTGTGGTTATGGTTGTAGTATTTGTTGTGGTTGTGGTTGTGGTTTTGGCTGTGGTTGTTGTTGTGGTTGTGGTGGTGGTTGTGGTTGTGGTGATAGTTGTGGTTGTGGTATTTCTTGTGGTTGCGGTTATTGTATTTTTTGTGGTTATGGTGATGGTAGTTGTTGTGGTTGTGGTTGTGGAATGATTGTAGTGGTGGGTGTGGTTGTGGTTGTGGTTATTGTATTTGTTGTGGTTGTGGTGAAGGTTGTGGTTGTGGTTGTGGTTGTAGTGATGGTTGTGGTTGTGGTGATAGTTGTTCTTCTAAGAAAACTCTAGTTTCTGAGGAGCTATAAAAACAAAAATATCGGGCTTGATCACCGCTGGGTAAGAATTATTTAGTAGTAAATGTTCTTATAATAAAAAAGTAACCACAAAAATCCGAAACAAATGACAAATGGAAATTACTGGACTAATTAATTATCTACTCGTATATAATACCATGTCATATAACTTTATAAAATTCGTCATTAAAGAATGATGACTATATCATTTGTTACTATTAATAAAGTTGGGAGTAAAGATTTAAAATTATGAAGAGAAACGAAACAAAAAATGACCTACAAGTACCTAAACATTTAGGTTTTCATAGATTTGGGTTAATTCCTTTAAAAAAACAAAAGAAACATTATACCTAATAGCTGCTACTATAGATTCACTTTAGACTTATTGACCTACAATTTTCAGTCTTAAATTACTCCTATAATATTGTGTATATATATATATATATATATATATATATATATATATATATATATATATATATATATATATATATATATATATATATATATATATATATATATTGTGGTTGTGGTTGTGGTTGTGGTGTGGTTGTGGTTGTGGTTGTGGTTGTGGTTGTGGTTGTGGTGTGGTTGTGGTTGTAGTTGTAGTTGTGGTTGTGGTTGTGATTGTGGTTGTGGTTGTGGTTGTGGTGATAGTTGTGGTTGTGGTGATGGTTGTGGTTGTGGTTTTGGTGATGGTTGTGGTCTAAGGTCCTATATTACCCAAGACCTATAGGTCCTAGGTCCTAGGATGGTGGTTTTAGTATTTTGTGGTTATGGTTGTAGTATTTTTTGTGGTTGTGGTTGTGGTTTTGGCTGTGGTTGTTGTTGTGGTTGTGGTGGTGGTTGTGGTTGTGGTGATGATTGTGGTGATAGTTGTGGTTGTGGTATTTCTTGTGGTTGCGGTTATTGTATTTGTTGTGGTTGTGGTGATGGTAGTGGTTGTGGTTGTGGTTGTGGTTGTGGTTGTGGAATGATTGTGGTGGTGGGTGTGGTTGTGGTTGTGGTTGTGGTGATGGTTGTGGTTGTGGTTATGGTTGAGGTTGTGGTGATAGTCGTTCTTCTAAGAAAAATCTAGTTCCTGAGGAGCTATAAAAACAAAAATATCGGGCTTGATCACCGCCGGGTAAGAATTATTTAATAGTAAATGTTCTTATAATAAAAAAGTATCCACAAAAATCCGAAACAAATGACAAATGGAAATTACTGGACTAATTAATTATCTACTCGTATATAATACCATGTCATATAACTTTATAAAATTCGTCATTAAAGAATGATGACTATATCATTTGTTACTATTAATAATGTTGGGAGTAAAGATTTAAAATTATGAAGAGAAACGAAACAAAACATGACCTACAAGTACCTAAACATTTAGGTTTTCATAGATTTGGGTTAATTCCTTTAAAAAAACAAAAGAAACATTATACCTAATAGCTGCTACTATAGATTCACTTTAGACTTATTGACCTACAATTTTCAGTCTTAAATTACTCCTATAATATTGTATATATATATATATATATATATATATATATATATATATATATATATATATATATATATATATATATATATATACAGGGTGTCCCAACTTAAGTCTGCCAAAAAGAAGGGGCATATAGGGGACCCTAAAAGGAGTCAAAAATGTTATATTAACCTATGTCCTTTCGGGCTTCGTTTTCTGACTGGCGCCATTTTTAAAAATTTTGGGCTAAGCTTATTTTTTTACACTTAAACAAGTGTATCTCGAGAACAAAGCGGGATAGCTCATCATTTTAGGTATCGTTGAAAACCTAAGAACATTTGCTAAAAGAAATGTTATTATCAATTTTCATTTATTTTTATTCCTTCTAGTTCAAATTTAGCTCAAAATGTCTTTTTTTTAAAAAAATCAAAAAATCAAGAAATTTTTGACGGCCCATAGTGCTTAAACTAGTTAACATCTTGAATTGTCCAGGCAATGGAAAAACTTCTATATTTAATAACCTTTTCATGGATACCCATATTATTGTATGTTAAATAGGGAAATTTTTACGTTATAGGCACATTTATTGAAAAAAACTAATGTAAATATGAGAAAAAATTACTTAAATTTAACATCTCCTCTTTTGAACGGTATAATCATTTGACTTGACTTAATCATAATCACTTTCGAAGTAAATGTGTGATGAAATAACTATTGTTGACTATTTCTAGTAGCCTGGAGTATGACCAATAACAGGGGAGGGGGGGGGGGCACCTCTCCCTCTTTTAAATAAGTATACAAAATTAAAAATTAAGGCAGAAAACTGCTTTTTTTTACTTTAAATCGAATTCTAATTATCATTAACTACCGGAGTCATACAGAGAAAAATAGACCCCAGCTTGAACCACGGGCCTCCTTATTTTTATTTTATAAAAGAAAAAACAAACTAAAATGTTTGTTTTTACGGAAAATTAAAATAAGGATTAACAAAAGGTAATAATAAGAAACAACATTAACAATAACAACAACATTTAAATACCAACTACTTTGTGATTATGATTAAGTCAAATGATTATACTGTACAAAAGAGGAGAGATTAAAGAAAAAGTAATTTTTTCTCACATTTACATTCGTGTTTTTCTACAAATGTGCTTATAGCGTAAAAAATTTCCTATTTAACATACGGTATAATCATTTGACTCGACTAATCATAATCACTTTCAAAATAAATTGGTATTTCAAAATAGTTAGTATTGAAATGTTATTTTTATTGTTAATGTTCTTTCTTATTATTACATTTTGTTAATCCTTATTTAAATTTTACGCTAAAATGTTTACTTTTTCTTTTATAAAATAAAATTGTTAAAAATGTAGTTATTATTTTTATTGTTAGGTATTTAAAAAATTTAAAATTCTGCTCCTCCAAACTCTTAATATCTTTATTAAATAAAATAAAAAGCAGTTTTCAGCATTAATTTTAGGTTACATGCTTTTGTATACTTATTTACAAGAGAGAGAGGTGCACCTCTCCTAATGATATTTAGAATTCGATTTAAAGTAAAAAAAGCAGTTTTCAGCCTTAATTTTTAATTTTGTATACTTATTTAAAAGAGGGAGAGGTGCCCCCCCCCCCCCCCCCCCCTGTTATTGGTCATACTCCAGGCTACTAGAAATAGTCAACAATAGTTATTTCATCACACATTTACTTTGAAAGTGATTATGATTAAGTCAAGTCAAATGATTATACCGTTCAAAAGAGGAGATGTTAAATTTAAGTAATTTTTTCTCATATTTACATTAGTTTTTTTTTCAATAAATGTGCCTATAACGTAAAAATTTCCCTATTTAACATACAATGATATGGGTATCCATGAAAAGGTTATTAAATATAGAAGTTTTTCCATTGCCTGGACAATTCAAGATGTTAACTAGTTTAAGCACTATGGGCCGTCAAAAATTTCTTGATTTTTTGATTTTTTTAAAAAAAGACATTTTGAGCTAAATTTGAACTAGAAGGAATAAAAATAAATGAAAATTGATAATAACATTTCTTTTAGCAAATGTTCTTAGGTTTTCAACGATACCTAAAATGATGAGCTATCCCGCTTTGTTCTCGAGATACACTGGTTTAAGTGTAAAAAAATAAGCTTAGCCCAAAATTTTTAAAAATGGCGCCAGTCAGAAAACGAAGCCCGAAAGGACATAGGTAAATATAACATTTTTGACTCCTTTTAGGGTCCCCTATATGCCCCTTCTTTTTGGCAGACTTAAGTTGGGACACCCTGTATATATATATATATATATATATATATATATATATATATATATATATATATATATATATATATATATATATATATATTGTGGTTGTGGTGATGGTTGTAGTTGTGGTTGTGGTTGTAGTGATGGTTGTGGTTGTGGTGATGGTTGTGGTTGTACTGATGGTTGAGGTCCTAGGTCCTAGGTCCTGGTTGAGGTCCTAGGTCCTAGGTCCTAGGCCTGTGGTTGTGGTTGTGGATGTGGTGATGGTTGTGGTTGTGGTGATGGTTGTGGTAATGGTATTTGTTGTGGTTATGGTGATGGTTGTGGTTGTGGTGATGGTTGTGGTGATGGTATTTGTTGTGGTTATGGTGATGGTTGTGGTTGAGGTGATGGTTGTGGTTGTGGTGATGGTATTTGTTGTGGTTATGTTGATGGTTGTGGTTGTTTTTGTGGTGATGGTTGTGGTTTTGGTGTGGTTGTGGTATTGGTTGTGGTTGTGGTGTGGTTGTGGTGATGGTTGTGGTTGTGGTATTTGTTGTGGTTATGGTGATGGTTAAGGTTGTGGTTGTGGTTGAGGTTGTGGTTGTGGTGATGGTTGTGGTTGTGGTGATGGTTGTGGTTGTGGTGATGGTTGTGGTTGTGGTGATGGTTGTGGTCTAAGGTCCTATATTACCCAAGACCTATAGGTCCTAGGTCCTATAGGTCCTAGGTAATATAGGTCCTAGGTGACCTATTATAGGTGACCTATAGGTCAGAGTTGAAAAAAGAAATGTCGAAATTATATTCGAATTATAGGTAATAAAATAAGCTACACGTTTTATTTCACCACATTTTTAGTGCCGACCCCGTGGAAAAAAGTTATTATCAAAATTGTTCAGAGTAGAAAAAAGAAATGTCGATTTTTTACCATATTTTATTAATTTTTGGTACATTTTTACTGCAAAAAGCATATTGATATGGGTATCAAATTAAAGAGGACAGTGTATAGAAGACTTTAAAAAACACCGCACATTGTTATCACTCTTTGTTCCGGAGATATTGGCGTTACAGTGAATAGGCCAAATTTGGGTCTAAAATAGGGGGCGGTGGGGGAAGCAAGCGGTGGCACTCGATATGATAATATGGAAAATGCTTCCCTAAACACCTTCTAAACGATGGTGTAAAGAAAGTTTAGTATTTAATTTTTCCCCCCTTTAGGCCCTTTTCTGTCTATTTGTACTGAGCTATAATTATCAGCCTCAAAACAATATAGGCTTTATAGAAAAAAATTACTAAACAAGTCTAACCAGCGGCGCCGGCGTTAATAAGAATTTTCTCCGAGCAAAATTTGCGGGATTAATATAACCGATGAAATTTAAGGGAATATTTTTTAGAGAAATCAAAATGCCAAACTGTAATCCCGGATAACAATGCGTATGTTCTTGTTAAATTGTTATTTATATCCCTTGTTATGTTACTTAACAGTATGTTATCTATTTAATTAATATGTTTTTGGTCTTTGGCGTGGGTATTTACTTAGAAAAACATAAAAATTACCAACCCGCATTTTTGCGAACCATCATATCTTAAAAACTACACTTCCGATTTTAATGAAATTTAAATGGACATTAGGCAAATTTTGGTCCCAAATAAGTTTCAAGCTTCTGCGCCTATTATTTTTATCTTCCACATGCACACATACATTTATTTAACGGCAATTTCTCGAAAACGGTTTGTCTCACTTTAAACATGCATAGGACCTTTTTTGTGCAGAATTATGGAAAAAATATTTTTGATAAAACATTTCTCTTAAAAAAAATTAACTGTTTTGCGAGAAAAGTTAAAAAAAATGTAAATTTTAGACTTTAAGGAGGAGGGAGGGGGGACCCCCCCCCCCTCCCTAAGTGTGGGGAACTTATTTTTTTTTTTTTTGTTTCTTACTACTACACCCTTAAGAGTGTTTTCACAAAGTTTCAATACTTTATAAATTATTTTCCCTATTATTCCTTATTTTAACTCCTAATTTTTTAACTTAGAAGGGAACAAGGAGCAAGGTTAAAATAGATGGTTGTTTATAGCCCTCCTTTGAGGTTAGAAGAGGGCTGAGGCAGGGAGATGTTCTGTCAGCAACTCTTTTTAACCTTGTGCTGGAAAGAGCTGTCAGGAAAATACCTGGCAACCCAGGAGGAACCTTGTTTAACCGGCAAACCCAATGTCTTGCGTATGCAGATGACGTTGGACTCTTGGCAAGATCTAAAAGAGCCTTGGAGGAGGCTTACATGCCATTGAAGCAAGAAGCTGCTGATCTGGGACTAAATATTAACAAAAATAAAACAGAATATATGCTAATGACTCGCAGAGAAGGAAGAGAACCTCTGGAAGATGTGTTGTTAGGAGGTGATTTATTTAAGTCAACTAACAACTTCAAATATTTAGGAACCCAAATCACTAATGACAACACCGCATTGGAGGAAGTAAGAGCTAGACTAACGGCAGGAAATAGGTGCTACTTCTCCTTGATGAGGATACTAAAAAGTAGACTCTTAAGTCGAGACTTGAAGATCAAAGTTTATCTAACTGTCATCCGGCCTGTTGTATTATATGGATCAGAGGCCTGGACTCTTACCAACTCTGATGAAAGCTGCTTACGGCGTTGGGAGAGAAAACTATTGAGAAGAATCTTTGGCCCAGTGAACGAGGATGGAAGATGGAGACTTAGGCACAATGATGAGCTACATATTCTCTACGGCAAACCGGACCTGGTGGCTGAGATTAAGAAAAATAGGCTGCGATGGCTAGGTCACGTTGAGAGAATGCCAGAGAATAGGGCGGCTAAAAAGTTGTATGATGGTAAACCTGGCGGAAAAAGACTTAGAGGGCGTCCAAGACTGTGATGGCTAGATCAGGTGGAGAACGATCTGAGGAGGATAGAAGTGAGGAGGTGGAGGGCTGTTGCACAACAGCGGGAACTCTGGAGGAGCGAAGTGTTGCAGGCCCAGGCTCTTCGAGAGCTGTAGTGATGATGATGATGATGATTATTCCTTATTTTCCTGGACTAAATAGAGTTCACAGTTGACTCTATTAGCAGCTTTTCTTGCTACACGCATCTGCTATTTCCGCTTTTTTACCCCTCCTGCATTAGAGTTGCTATGACATATTATACATCGAATTATAGGTAATAAAATAAGCTACACGTTTTATTTCACCACATTTTTAGTGCCGACCCCGTGGAAAAAAGTTATTATCAAAATTGTTCAGAGTAGAAAAAAGAAATGTCGCTTTTTTACCATATTTTATTAATTTTTGGTACATTTTTACTGCAAAAAGCATATTGATATGGGTATCAAATTAAAGAGGACAGTGTATAGAAGACTTTAAAAAACACCGCACATTGTTATCACTCTTTGTTCCGGAGATATTGGCGTTACAGTGAATAGGCCAAATTTGGGTCTAAAATAGGGGGCGGTGGGGGAAGCAAGCGGTGGCACTCGATATGATAATATGGAAAATGCTTCCCTAAACACCTTCTAAACGATGGCGTAAAGAAAGTTTAGTATTTAATTTTTCCCCCCTTTAGGCCCTTTTTATGTCTATTTGTACTGGGCTATTATGTTTAAGATAGAAGCAAAAATATTCGGCTAAATATTATAAATACGATATTTTAAATTATTAATGATGTCGCTCAATTTTTGCGAACCAACATATCTTAAGAACTACACGTCCGATTATAATGAAATTTTTATGGTAGGTCATAGTCATAATTAGCTCATTGTTGGTCGCATAGAAGTTTCATATATATCTTCAAAAGTACTCGATAAAATTTGAATTTTTGTCGAAAGTTGCCCACAGATTAATTTGATCCGTCTACGCTCTTTAAATGTTGCTAAATTGATACTTTAATTAATGTAAAAATCAAAACACTTTGACAATAATAGGTTGTAAATGCATAAAATCAATAATATTTACGAAATAGAAAGCAAGGAAGATATTTAGGTCGGGTTTTCTTCATTAGTCTTCTTTAGTTTTTAAGTATTTATATGATGTATTCGTTAATTCCGTGGACTAAAATTATTTAAATTTTAGTCCACGGAATTGACTCCTAAACATAATTTACACAAAAAACTGAAGTAAGACAAATAATACAAGTAATAATCACCTTTTCATTCATTTATTCCAAAATGTAAAATGTGTTTGAAGATGGTATATGGAGGTATTGCCCAAATAAAGTTAAAATTTCTAATTCTTCTCGAATTAAATAGTTTCAAGAAATTATTGAATACTGCTGTACACGATATAACATACTATCATTGATGTTAAATATCTTTAAATTTGCTTCTAATAAAGGTTGTTAAAACATGGAATTTTTACATATTCAAGACATGATAACTCCGTGGAAGCCTATGCACCCAGATTGTAACAAAAAATAAAAATATTAAACTCAATGAAATCCAAACGGAACACTTTACGTACAGAACAATTCAATGATAAACTCAAACGACTCGTCCACTTAACATTTTTTACCACTCACGCGTCGTTGAATTTTCGGGGACTTTGTCAAAATCGAACAACTTCCACACCAAACCCTAAAATCAAAATCGGGTTCAAGTCAGCGTGAAAACAATCGGACACTGTGAGTAAAGCTTTCGACACTATAAAAAAAAAGTCTCCCATTCGAAACAAATATCCTTTTTCCTACAAAATCGACCGACTACATCCCTTTTTAAAAAAATATATCGCACTGAGATTTTCATAACGTTTTATTGTTTATGTTTTTTTCTTTTTTTTAAAAAACAAAAAAGAGGAAAATATCCACTCTCTCGAATACTACATAGGATTTCCTAAAGGAAACAAGATTTTCTGTCACTCTCTTTCCTCTTGATGTCCCTACTTGAAAAAAATTTGTTTATATATATATATATGTTTGTCCCTCTTCCTGCCTTCTCTCTCGACCCTGAAATCCCGGAAATTGACACCGGTAAAATCTATCCAAAAAAAAAAAATATATAAAAATATCCATATATATTTTCTTTTGAAACGGTATAAATGTAGTTAAAATAGACAGACCCTAAACTTGTAAATCAAATACTTGGTCCTCCCTATTACCCTTGTAATATTTTGTATAAAAACAATCCTCTTCTAGCCACCCTCTCCCTTTGTTCTGTCACATTCACCCCCATGATATCTCTCATAAAAAAACAATGCCCCCCAAAAAAACATATATTATTAGACGTGTTGCTCTTGTTACGTTCTTTTCTGTAAACCGCAAATTTATTACACGAATAAATAATTTCTATGTATGTATATATATATATGTATTTGTAAATATATACATATATAGTATTTTTTTTCTATTCGGACCGGAATATAAAAGAGAAAACCCCAAGGGCTTAGAATGACTTTTTTCTGTGTATTATTTATTTAGTTAATAATTTTGAAAAAAAAAATGACTAAGACAGTATAAAACGTGTGTAAGTATGGTTATATAAAGAAAGGATACAACAAAAAGTAGAATTACTCACGCTTTATGGTTATTGTTTTTATTCTTATTTTATTTATTCTTTTGTTGGTGTTACGAAGAAAATATAAATAAATCTTGTAAAATAATTGTGAAAAATAGATATTTGCAGGAAAGTGAATTATTTTTAAAATTTATATATGCAAAAAAAAAAATAAATAAATAAATCCTTATAAAAAAATTATATATATGAATAAGTATCACTTATCACAAAATATGTGTTAAAACAATTTATAGCAACAAAGAAGAAAAGATTTTATAATAAAAAAAAATGTTACGAATAAAACTCTCTATAAAATTATATGGGTTCAAAAATTTGTACGCAACAGTGTGACTTACTACACAGAAATTAGCTGGTTTTCAGCCTACTGATTTGGAATTTACATGCACGTTTTGTGCGAGTGAGAAAACAGAATTGCAAGCATTCACATTCTTGCTTGTTTTGCTGTGATCTCACTTAGAGGTAGTATACCCTTGTATATTCAAGTATTTCTTATTTTCCCCTCAAATAATCTCTTTTCCTCACTTTTGCTCTCCAAGGTAATCACATTTTTCATACGAGGCCAAAATCTGGAATTTCCAATAGTCAGAATGCTGGTTGGGCTCTAATACAAGTTTTATGGATTTGTTGATTTTTAGGGTCTGTAGGCAAATCCAAGGACCCTTATATTTTCCTGCGTGTGTCTGTCCGTCCGTCCGGTCGCCTGCTCTCACAGCTACACCTTTCTTCCGATCACTTTGAAATTTGGTATGTATGTGTCTTGTACCTACTCACATATTTTAAAAATATAGCGAATTAAAAAAAATATTTTTCAAAAATATTAGGTAAAAAAGCTTAAGGGTTAATTTTTTTTTTTCTTCGACACCGTGAAGGGTATCTATTAAAGGGTACGTCGAGCTGATTACAAAAATATATAATTCTTTAGTTATAACTTTGATAGGGCGAGCGTAGGCAAGTTTGAAGTGGGTGTGAAACGTGTCCTTCCCTTCTATCTCGCTTATATGTGAAGTGCAAAAAATCTGAAAAAATTCCTGAACATTCTTCGACCAAAAGTAAAGATACCACTTTTTGGAAATTTCGAAAAAAATATTATTTTATTTTTTATTGACAAAATACGTTTTTTTATAACTATGGTCTTTTCGATGTATTTATATGGTTGTAGTCCGGTTCAGTGGCAATAAAAATACTTTATCAGAAGTTTGTTTATGTGTTTTGTGAATATCAGACCCATAGGATAGTTCAAAGGAAGCTTTCTAGCATTTTAAAAAACACTATCAATAGGGTACTACAAACTATACGCAGGATTGCCTACGGACCCTCGCTGTGTGCTGACCAGCACACACTTGACCTGTTTATTTTCTATTTCATCATAGTATTCGATACATTTCAGTTATTAATTGTCTCGTCAGTCGACTGCTAAGATTTCATTTTACTGTACTACTAATTGAACGAGAGTAGTGATCTCTCTATTTCTGAGACGTGCACTTTGAAAAGTTTGTTTGTGTGTTTGTATAATGATAACTGCCGTAAAAATTGACCGATTTGAACGAAATTCATCACACAGGTGCATCTCAGCATTTGTGACAACTGAATAGTTTCTGGAAATTTCACACTTAATATTTTCAAGATGTTAGTCAATATGAGGGACGACTTAACATCAAGTTTTTCGTCAGCATAACATGTTATACATTAATTAAAGGTATTGAAGAGTAGGAAAAGAATAAGTAACTATTAAAAATTCTCATTAAATATTTTCAAAATGGCAGCCAATATGGCGTACAACTTAAAAAAAAGGGCTTATTCAGCATGGTTGTTAAAATGATGTTATAAATATAAAGTTGTCAAAATGATGTTATAAATAATTTTGAATGTCTTTGAAAAGAGTAGGAAACTATTATTACAAAGTGTTTATGTTTTGCCGTCATTTTGAAAAAAAATACGGCCGAAATAAGGGTGTAAAAAAATTAATCTTATATGGCATAATGCTATCACTTTAAAACTCATGATGAGTAGAGAGAAAAAAAAAAATACGACATTATTTTCAAAATGGCTGCCACAAATGACCCAAAATGAGGGGTTTTTTTATGACTTAAATATGTCATGTTTGATATCAAATTATAGGTATTTTTGAGTAGGTAATGATTATTATCCTCCCGTAAATACGCGAGTTCGGAATGCAACGCACTACTGAAATTATAGATTATTCTCTGTCGAATAATCTTACTTAAACATTATAACCTTTTCTAGTCCTTATTGGTTATATCATTCATTAAATTGTTGTATAGTCATTGACATTGTTTTAAACGGGTAATATATTATAGAAGTCAATCATAATTTGTACACAATATTATTTATTATTTGTAAAAAGAATAGTGCTGCACAAAGAAGATTCAGTGCAAATGCCAAGGTTAGTTAGTAGTCACTAATGTAAATTGTGGGGCCTGGGTGGCTCGGAGGCTAGAGCGCTTGCCATTCAATAACGCAAGTTAAGCAGCATCGAGCCAGGTCAGA
Organism: Gerris lacustris; assembly: GCA_951217055.1. Classification (NCBI taxonomy): domain Eukaryota; kingdom Metazoa; phylum Arthropoda; class Insecta; order Hemiptera; family Gerridae; genus Gerris; species Gerris lacustris. The sequence continues at coordinate 60,890,374 of OX578278.1, forward strand.
ATGTGACCGCAGCTCTGGGTTCGATTACCGGACCAGGCCCCCCGCTCAATGTCCACCCAGCATTGTTTAAACAAATGGGAAGTTCCTCGAAAGAGTGGCGCCACCAGGTTTCGGCCTGGAAACCATGATGATGACACTCCTGGTTGTATTACAACCAGGGGGGAGTCATGGTTAACGTCCATATCTTCACACGAGTGTGAAGATTTCGGTCCCTACAGTATTCTCACAACTAGAATTAGTGCGTTGACAGCGCAGGAAATTGAGTGACACACAGATTGGCCAACCTCTCTGGGTGAAAAAATAAAGCCACTACGAAGCCTTCTTATACGGTTATCCAGAGGGCCTCTCCCCTCCACTAGGAGACATTTATCTTTGCCTAGTTGGCCCGACCTTTTGTCCGGGAAATCTCTAAAGATAATATTAAGGTTCAAAATTTCCAGGAATGCAATTTCATATAATATTTTTATACCCAAATGAGACTGGGATTATTTGTTTAAGGCGATTTTATGGACTTTCGACGAAGGTATTTAATATGAAAAGCCAATTTTAGGCTGGATATTTAAATTTTAATGTTTTTTCTTAATAAATTTCATTTATTAAACTCCTGTTAGTGAATAATTATTCAAATCTATACAATTAATTAGTCATGACTCCTACTCCTGATTGTGGTACGTATTTAATTGAGAGCCGAACAGTTAATGAACCGCTAATTCTAGAGCCACTAAAGTTCTAAGGTACTGCATGTCGGTTTATCTGACGAACCTCTCAGTTCAACTTGAGACGGTGCGGTGGTGTAAAGTTCGTTGATTTGCTTTCATCTTCTATATTAGTTTGTGCCCATTAATTTTGTTCCCCCAGCATAAGCTTGCTGAAAGTCAAGATTATGTTGATCAATATTAAATTCTTAACATTTTTCTAATTCTTGGAGGATACTGAAGATCTGGTCGGCGTTAGCTTTGTTTCTTCGGAAACCGCACTGGTAATTCCCCTACTACATTTTACATTATATGGGGTGAGATTGTGAGATCTTATGAGCAGTGCTTAGCACGGTATTTCCTTTATAGTTCCGGCAGTCTACCTTGTCTCCTTTCTTGTGTACAGGCCAAATTATTCCCATCAACCATTCTTCTGGAATTTTTTCTTGTTGCTATACATCCTGGACTAATGCCCCATGAGTTCTTCCAAATTATCTCCACCAAATTCTCATTATTTCCAGGTATATTATCAATCTAAGTATGTTCTTCGTTCATAATTGAGAATAGTTACTAATACAGTATTCATTTAATTTGCGATTGTTGTTCAACTTCGTTAAATTTTGAGGTATTTGAATTTTATATTTGTTTTTTCAGCGGTTTGCCTACGAAGCTTTCTATTGCCTGGAGGACAGAGATTTTCCAAGAAAGGGAACTACCATGCTGAGTAAATATTAACCTATTCAAGCATATTTGTTTTGCCATTCTATAAATCCTTCATTCATGCAATAATCAGATATTTCATCCTTAATGTTTTTACTTGTTAATTTAGCTATATTTCTCTCATGCCTAAGCATCTTCAAATCTTCAGTCCTAAAACAGTCATAATTAATATTTAATTTTATTCATTCATTCATTTATAATCACAAAGTTGTTTTGAATATTTCTTATATAAAAATGGTAAAATAACATCGGTTTAATTAATTAAAAATAAATTTAAATCTATAATATATATAAAAGTCAACGTATGTGTGTGTGTGTGTGTGTGTGTGTGTGTGTGTGTGTGTGTGTTTGTTCTTTATACAAATCTACAGTTTTAGTCCGATCTCCATGAAAATTTGCACACTTGACCTTCAAAGCAAGGAAACAATCAAGGTCTACATGAATTTTCGAAATTTACATTTTGGTACACAGGGGTACGGGGTACAAGTAATAAATACGGGGTCAAAGTAATGAATACCCTTCATGATGCATATCGTTGAAAAGCTCTTTAAGGGTACAGTAATTGTTGTTATGTACACTTTTCTCATATTTTCATTTAGGAGGGGGGTAAAATAGAAAAATATAGCTATATCTTATTTGTTCTTTATACAAATCTACAGTTTTAGTCCGATCTCGATGAAAATTTGCACACTTGACCTTCAAAGCAAGGGGAAAATCAAGGTCTACATGAATTTTCGAAATTTCAGTTTTGGTACACAGGGGTACGGGGTACAAGTAATGAATACGGGATCAAAATAATGAATACCCTTCGTGATGCATATCGTTGAAAAGCTCTTTAAGGGTACAGTAATTGTTGTTATGTATAGTTTTGTCATATTTTCATTTAGGAGGGGGGTAAAATGGAAAATATAACTATATCTATATATAGAAAGAAGAGTATCTATATAAGAGAATGTCTTTTATACAAATCTACAGTTTTATCCCAATTTGATGAATATTTTCACTCTTTTTCTTCCAAACAAGGTGAAGGTCACTGCCTACATCATTTTCCGAAATTAAAATTTTGGTACACAGAGGTACGGGGTACAAATGTCAAAGTAATGGATACCCTTCATGATGCATACCGTTGAAAAGCTTTTTAAGAGTACAGTAATTGTTGTTTAGTACGTTTTTGTCATATTTTTATTTAGGAGGGGGGTAAAATGGAAATGTATATCTATATCTATAAAAGTCAACGTATGTGTGAGTGTGTTTATGTTCTTTATACAAATCAACAGTTTTAATTCGATCTCGATGAAAATTTGCTCACTTGACCTTCAAAGCAAGGGGAAGAGCTCTGTCTACATAAATGTTCGAAATTTAAGTTTTGGTACACAGGGGTGCGGGGTACAAATGTCAAAGTTGAAATCCCTTCATGATGCATAGTGTTTAAAAGCTCTTTAAGAGTACAATAATTGTTTTACGTGCATTTATGGGGTAAATGGAAAAATATATCTAAAAGTCAACGTATGTGTGTATGTTCTTTATACAAATCCATAGTTTTAGTCCGATCTCGATCAAAAAATGCACACTTGAGGAAGAAAAAATCAGTGTCTACATGAATTTTCGAAATTTAAATTTTGGTACACAGGAAACAGGGTACAATAATGAATACGGGGTCAAAGGACTGCATACCCTTTATGATGGATATCGTTGAAAAGCTCTTTAAGATTACATTAATTGTTATATACAGTTTTGTCATATGTGTTTTCATTTAGGAGGGGGTAAAATGGAAAAATATAGCTATATCTTATAAAAAATGAAGAGTGTCTGTATGAGGGTATGTCTTTTATACAAATCTACAGTTTTATCCCAATTTTATGAATATTTACTCACTTTCCCTTCAAAGCAAGGGGGAGGTCACTGTCTACATGAGTTTTCGTAATTTAAATTTTGGTACAAAGGGGTACGGTGTAAAAGTGTCAAAGTAATGGATTCCCTTCATATGATGCATATCGTTGAAAAGCACTTTAAGAGAAAAGTAATTGTTGTTATGTACAATTTTATTTAGGAGGGGGTAAAATGGAAATTTATAGCTATATATATAAAAATCAACGTATGTGTGAGTATGTTCTTTATACAAATCTACAGTTTTAGTTCGATGTCAATAAAAATTTGACCACTTGTCCTTCAAAGCAAGGGGAAAATTACAGCCTACATGAATTTTTTAAGTTTGGTACACAGAGGTATGGTACAAGTAATGAATACGGGGTCAATGTAATGAATACCCTTCATGATGCAAAAGCTCTTTAAGAGTACAGTAATAGTTTTTATGTTCAGTTTAGTCATATTTTAATTTAGGGGGAGGGGGCGAATTTAGGATATTTGTAATTAGCTTATCAAAGAGGAGAGGAGGGGGTATAGAAATAGGTGGGAGAGATAGAATCTAGATATTCTTGCATAGTTAAATAATTTATATGTTTCATTATGGTTGTTTATAAACTTATCTAATTATAATAACACTCCGTAGCGAAGCACGGGTACCCAGCTAGTAATAAATAAAAGGAGAAAACTTAAAAACAAATTAAAATTAACAATGGTTTACCTAATCTAAATTGTGATTTAGTGAGAATTTTTCTATGAATTGTAAACTATTACCCCTCATAGGGAGTAAATATCCAAAATCCCGTAAGTTTCCTCGAGCAAAGATGTAAATGTAAGTACGCACCGACGCACCGGTGGCTGACAAATGACTGCTGGTGGTTAGCGATTGGTCCCTTCCTTTCCCATTGATCGCGCGAAGTTCGTGGTGAAAATAATTTCCATGTTCAAATGGATTCACGTGTTCAAATGGCTCAGCTTGTAAATGTATACTCGCACCTTAAGGTACCTCGCGATAATGACAGACGAGTCAAAACTACCAATGTTCGTTTATTGACTCCTTTACACTCATTGATTACTCCTGTTTCTCTTATTTTCGAATATTCGAACGAAACCAATTTTGGAACCTTTCTTGTTGCAGAAGAATTGTTGGAAAATGTTGGAGTTTAGAATGCTATGCAGTTAAATAAATTTACAATGGTAAAATGTCCGATTTAATATTACAAAACTGACATTAATTTAAAAATTTTTGCACCAAAAAAAATCTCAAAAAACCTTGATCTACAAGGGAACTCTTACCAGTTATGATGAACTGTTCCAAAGATGGAAAATAAATTGGATTCACCGTGAATGAAACATTCAGGGCCATTTAGGAAATTAGCCTGACTGAGGGGTTGAAGGGGGTGGGGACGACTGCAAAAAATAATATTTCCTCCGAGTCCGTTGTTTGCGTATTTATAGGAGCCAAAATGGACCCAATTCCATTTAAACGTTCAAAACACTTCAAATTACTATTTTAACTTTTCCTTTATAATCAGATTTATCACCCATTGGCTAAATGGAAAATTATAATTGCATTAGTTATTCAGAGCACGGGCTTTTCAAGGCGGGGTAAACGCTGGAGGGGGTAGGTGCAAAACAAATTTTAATTTAGCCTTGTTGAGGACTTGAAAATAATGGCATTTTTGTAAACAGCTCATGTAGCAATTTAATCTGATAATCCCTTTTTTCCGTTCAATGAGTATTTGTTACAATTTACCAGTTACCTGTAATAATTACGTTATAATTCAAACCGTTGACTGAATATGTGAGAAAAATTAACATCTCATAGTCATTATGAATCAAAACTTAATTTATTTATTTCAAATATATAAAATTGATTTTGAGGAGCAACCAATTCGGTTTATATATAATATAACACTTTGTGTAAGAGTTACACTAATAGTAGTGTAACTCTAATATTAGTATTTAAATAGTTAAATACTACATCATTATCAGTATTAAGGGAATCAAACTGTAGCTATTGGATAAAACTAAAATCTTGTAAAATTTTAATAAATATTGCTCCCTATTTATCAAATAGCTTAAATAGGAGTTGACAGCTTCACACTTTATACTCCAATAATAAGGAAAACCATTATCTTTTTAAATTTTATTTATCTTCAACTTCAATTATAAATTGTATAGCACTTTGATTGTTATAAATTATTTACCAAATTATATAAATATTATTAATACATCATTATTGGAGTATTTTAGGCTCGAAGTTGCCTAGTAAAATTGTTTTTGTTTTTTTAATTACTATTTCTTAAGATATTAGAGACAAAGAAAAGTTAGAAAATTAAAGGGGTTGACTCAAGAATATATAATTAAAAAATATTGTATTTTCTAGCTATAAATATTTTTAGTCACCGAAAGGCAGACTCTGCAATGAGACCATAAGACTGTCACAGACTACAAGATCTACGAGAAACCTGAATACTACCTTCCTGAACGTTGAGATAACAATGACGACTCCACAAGACAACTATTTTCCTACTTATAGAATGCTGACTTACTAGAATATAGATAGAAAATTTACTTAAAGAAACTTAGCAGAATAATAGCTCCTTCACACCTTAAAAGAAATGTTCAGGGTGTTAATGCACAAATGTTAAACACATTATAAATTAATATTTGTTTGGAACTACACCTCTTTCAAGATGAGTCTCTGTCACACATTGGATAAAAACTCAGTCGAGGATCTATTTCTATAACTTTAATGTACTGATAGATCTATTACTTTAACTTTAATGTATTGATAGATCTATTACTTTAACTTTAATGTATTGATAGATCTATTACTTTAACTTTAATGTATTGATAGATCTATTACTTTAACTTTAATGTACTGATAGATCTATTACTTTAACTTTAATGTACTGATAGATCTATTACTTTAACTTTAATGTAACTATAATGTTGGGAGTTTCAATGCTATTTGGATTCTACATTACGTTGTTCTGGTTAGTAAACCACATAACTCAATTTATCCCATATTTTAGCCTCTTTTACCAGGCTTACGCCCTCAATAAAAATAATATTTTTTTCTCAATCATTTCGATAAGAATGAATTCTCAGCAAATGCTAATTTGGATGAAAGGAATTAAGAGTACCTACTTTTCTTTTAGGAAATTTTCTAAGCTTTTCAACGACACTATAATCATTATTCTAGCATTCATATTTTAAGAGCAACAATTATTCATTTTATGAGACAAGGAAGACACCCCTCGAATATTCGCTAAATTTGACCTAAAACGGTTGAGAATTGACCTATGATATATACGGTGTTTTTTGTTCCAAACGAGGTGTACTAACGCTAACGCCCTATAATTTTCCAAACTTTATCGCCAATCACCCTGTACATTTGTACATATAGCCATTTTAACAATCATGTAAAGCGTTATATTTCACACTTACACCTACAATATCTACCTATAGAAAGTTCAAAAGGAAATGCTTTCAATAATAAATAATTAATATATTAAATATATAATTTTTTTTTAATCTCTTAACCATTGTCTCCAGCTAGTAGGGATCAATGTTAGTTACTTTCAGCGCTGTATTAAGATTTTAGTTTTAGTCATTGGTTTCGTCCGTTATACACTAAAAATACTCTTCTTTTTTTTTTCTTTTTTTTAATAAGATTAAAGTCTTATTGTATATATAATTTTAAATAATTGTTCCGAAGTGTTTTATTTGTTTCATCTAGAGTCTAGCTGTTTAGAATTGATTGCAAGAGCACACTGATATAGGAAGACGTTCTGCCTTGCGAGTGTTCCCTGGCAAACCTAGCCTTGCTCTCTCGTCGCTTTTTAATTAACTCCTGTTTGGAATAATTGCCTCCCCCCCCCCCCTCCCTCTTTCTCTCTTCTCTCGGACTAAAAGTTTATTCATTTCATTTTCATCTTCTTTATACGCATAATAAAAACAAGGGGATTTTCTGAATTACCGGAGAATGCACCTCCTGCGGGGGGAGGGAGTGAGAAACAACGACTGGTTTTACAGCCAAAGTTAAAATTACGCGTCCGACAAGCTCTCATCCCTCTAACACTCGTCATGTCAGTTCATATCACCTGTCCGAAATACAAAAAACTTTTTGTACCTTTTTATACTTGGAGGCGCGCGAAAAACCATTTCCTTTATTAAAATATTTTATACCCCTTTTTCTCCTCCGGTGTAATTATCTCAAATTCAACTTTCCAATTATAATTACTGACCCGAAAAACTTTTAATTAAAAATCTGATATCGATCCTTCTTTTCTACTCCCCTCCTCCTCTTAACCTTCCCTACCCTTTAAATTATATTTACCGAAAATATACCTAATATATTCTTACACACACTCGTGCCTCCCTTATATCCGTGTTAAATAAATACATTATAAAGTTATAATGGTTTTTGTTTTGGATTCAATTATAAGTTAAGTTTTCTCTGCGTGGAAGGAGAAGCTCTGGGTCGGCTCCGACGCCGCTAGAAATGATTTCCACAAGTCTTCCCGTTTTACAAAAGTTATTATACCTGGGGAAAATTAATTAATAAATTTCAAACAATTATACGGAGAAACGTATCGGCGAGAAGCTCAAAATGTTTTCATTTCAATAGAAACAGTTTTATGCTCACTAAATATATATATTGTATATTTTTTGTAAAAAAAAAAAAAAAATCACTTTGAAAAGAAATAAAATGACAGATGGGTATAAAACCAATTTAAAGTTTCACCCAGTAAGAAATTACTTGTTATTTGACTACAAATAAAATGACAAATTGTTTGTTTCAATAACTTCGAAGTAAGGGTCGTAAATCAGTTTACAACTTACATTCATTCCTCAGAATATACAATTAATTTTTGTTCGTGTATATCACTAAAGTAATGCATGTCCTGTTTGTATTTATAGAATCAGTTAACTCAAAGTGGAACACTCGAGATTAAAATTGTTTAATCTAAGTTTTTTCTTCTCTCTGATTATATCACTCCCCTTTTCATTTATTTCCAGCCCCGGTTGTTTAAATTTCTTTTAGGTTACATAGCTATTTTCCAACAATTAACGACGTCCGCGCAGGCTAGTGCTCTTACATCATTTGGCCTTAACTGTCATTGTCAACTCTTCCAGCTTGAACCTATCACTCATACTTTATTGGTGGCTTGTGGAATCTCTAAAAATAAAATAAAAGACACAGGCTAAGTTTATCTCCTTGACTCATGCCACATGTTCTTTTAAATTCCTTGGATGTTAAATTTCTTATTAAGGAGCACGGAATCCTCTGATTCATCCCAAAGTAACAGAGGGACACGCTTGTTAAACTAAGAAATTAGGATTACATCTCTCTTATAGATGTATTGGGTAGGGCAAAGAAAGAAATGGTGTTACGAAGTCTGTTCTTTGAGGATAACTTTTTATTTTTGTATTTTTTGAGAAATACTAAGGTTTGCCCGTGTAAATCCGGATAAAAAGTGACAATTTTTGCTGTGCATGATATGCGTATTGCAGGTTTCTTATATCTGAAATGTATTAAAAATTCGTGAAAATCGATATACCTCATGTGTGTTGATATATATTCCGGATACAAACTTACAATTTAATACGCGCTTGGTTCGAGTATTGGAGGTTTTTAGGAAAATATTTATAGTATGAAGAAAGAAATAGTATTTTAGCTGGGTGTGACCAGAAAAGGGTTACAAGGAACTCATAGCGCCAATGATTTGGTTTTTTTTTTTTTTTTGTATCAATTTAAATTAATTTATGTAAGTATGATAAAGATGGTATTAGACATGGCAAACGCGAAAATAATGGAATGGCCTACCGATAATTTAAAGTTTTACAAATTTAAATACAAAAATTGAAATTTAATACATATTACATAACTACAGAATGCTAGGTTAGTACATTAACTATCGCGCGAAGTGGTCAAATAAAAGTTAATTAGGTTGAGGGGGGAGAGAGAGAATGGTACCATAGGCCTTTGGGAAGATCCTCCTTTACTGGGCACCGTAGTACATGAGGTAGTTTGCTTTATACGAATACTTGGGTGAACCCATGGATTTTTATTAAGATTTTTAAAAATAGACCAAAACAAACCGGCATACATTCCTAATTTTGTCAGCCTTGAAGAACAGAATTCGTAACAACATTTCTTTCTTTGTTCTCGGCCTTAAAACTCGTATTAAAGATAGGGCAACCTAGTTTCCTAGTTAAACAAGCGTTCCCTATTGCCTAAAAATACAACCTAATTCGCGATCAGCTCTTCAAACCTAACAAAATCCCCTTCAAATGTCCATAGAAAGACAAAAAATAAGAAGGATATTATTTCGGGTTTGAAAAATTTGTAAAAATGGAAATGCATACCTTCTTTGCGCTGCTGTACTCCAGATCCAAAGTAACAATTTGTTGCTGTGCATGGTACGCGTATTTCGGGTTTATTATAACCAAGGACATTTAAAAGGTTTTTTTAAAAGAATTCTAGAAACTCGAACTACCTCCTGTATGTTGTATTCCAATTACAAAGTAATGATTTTTTGAGTATTTGAGGTTTTTAGGAATTTATTTATAGGAGCAAGAAAGAAATAGTGTTGCAAAGTTGAAGTTAATGAGGTTAGGGGAACGGGGTAGTTTGATTGGGAGGGGGGAATGGTACCATAGGCCTTGGGGGGGGGGGGGGGGGGGGGGCACCCCTGTGGGTAATACTGTCAAAGTAGAATTTCGTTACTTCGAAATCTTTAAGAAAATGAAGGTCTATTTCAATAAATGTGGAAAAAGCTTTTATTAAATGCGGCATTTCCTTCCTCTTAACTCTTAAACCTACTAAAAAATTTACATAGTAATCCCACCCTAAACGATACAAACCTATATTCACAGGAACAAAGTTATTTCCTACACATAAACAAGAGTTTTTCAAATTTACGGTTAAACTATCACGGGTTGAAATTTTCGTATAGTCAAAAGTTAGTCGAGTCATTTGATTAAAATATCATTATATTTAGTGTAGTGGTCACCGCGTTAAAATTATTATTCTCTCTGGGTATTCGCAGTTCCTTTTTTTAAGTATAGCTGATTTTTGCATATGTTTGTGGTTTTATAACTTACCCAGTATTATTCTACGATGATACTTCAGACTTCAACATTTGTTAGTTAGTTACTTAATACAACTTTAAAACTTATATATTGTACAAGCCTATATAAGTCCCAGTAGAATAACTTAGTTCTAGGCCATATCTGTTGGTGGCATTAAGGATCGGATTACTTTGGCACTCTTGTTGTACGGTTTAAAGGGAGAGAATGCGGTATCTAATTGAAAGCTTGTTGTATATAATGTAAGTAGTGTAATAGACTCATCTTAATTTCGCTAATGGTTCCTAATGGGTACGAGGGCCGGACACTCCGCGCCCCATTAGGGCCTTACCCCCTGGGCCCTTAACACCCTCAGTACTACCAACTTAACACTTAGCAGCCAGCTTTAAGATATTTTCACTTCTTCCTCTCAACTCCCTCCTCTTCCCTTTTAATTCTAAAGTGCTTTTTCACTAGAGTCTTGGCAAAAAGTAGTGAGAATTAAGAGCTTTATATACAAGACCTTGACACAAAATATAATTTAACAACATTCTATAACAATAAAATGATATTATAAAGCATTTTTAACACATATAATGTTCGTATAGAGAATTCACCTTAAATTACATGTTTAAACCAAATTTATATTATTATGTTTTATATATTCAGTCGGCTTGCTTGATTTTAATGCAATATACAGCTGAGCATAAGGAGCATAAGGAGATAAGGGAGCATAACAAAATTGATTCTGAGACGATTGAATTAAATTACGTTTTTGTTAAAGACAATTGATTTAAATAGTTTAAGACGGCCTCTACTGATAGCCGATTCCCTAAGATTTAAGTTTATGCAACCAGATGTAAAATATTGGAATTCATATTTAAATGTTTTTAGGATTGTCAATGTGTATGTATATATTTAGAAGTGATCACCTAATTGATACGATCATTATTATTTCGGTTACTGTAGAAACCTTGATCTGAGGTAGTATAAATCAGAAATAATCTTCAACAAGAACAAACAAAGAAATTAGAATAATCTTCCGCAGAAATAATTTCTAACTTTAGCCACCTTAATAAATAATTACATTTACCTCGATCAGTAAGTTAAAATCTGTTTCCTTTGACTGAAATTTAATAGGCTTTCAAGTGTTCAAATATACAGGGTGACCCACGATAAAATGTCATAACGAAACTGGCTGATTCTATGGGCCAAATGCAACAAAACATTTTTGTTGCATTTGACCCGTAGAATCTGCCAGTTTCGTTATGACATTTTGTCGCGGGGCACCCTGTATAATACGAACCGTTAACGGGCTTAATTTTATATCTAGAAAAAAAGTAAAATTAAGTAAATTAATTGAGATATCTATTTAGATAATTTATTATATCTATTTGAAGACTAACAAATCAAAACAAACATTTAATTTTATTGGAATGAATGTGGTTGTCATAGTTTAGCAATAACAAATTATTTCGAGGTGCTTCGTCGTCGTTGTCGACGGGATACTACTCGATTATTTAAATGATAGTTTTCCGGCAAATAGTGGCAATAGGTATACATGTTTCTCCAGTGTTGAAAATATCATAGCGCATATCATACCTTTAATAAACAGACTGTACCTCTCACGTGAAAATAAAAGTTGTTATCCTTTTTATTATTATATGATTCACTCGATGAAAGTAAGACTTTGTCACCTCAATATCACTCATTTTTAAGATAAAAATAAAAAAAAGAAACGTAAACCGTATTAGCACTAACACAACATACTGAAATTAAAAGGAGTGTCTCACCATTTAAAATATTTTTTTAAAACTAAAAGTAGATCGTACCAGAGCAGGTACTCGTGCCGCTTGAGGTACAGGAGCAGCTTTATCCCGTACTCTAGCCGCTTACTTTTACTAATGAATCGAGATATATCTCGAACGTTTAAGCTAATAAATCTTAAAACGTTTAAAATTCTATTCGGATTTTTACGTATTTCCGGGCTTTTACAGAAACTTATACAATCCTTAGTATGTATTAGGATTGGAAAAGAGAGTGGATAAGGTTACGGATGTGGTTCTTTTATAGTTATTCGTGCGGGTGGGTGATATATTTTATATTGGTAAACCAAAACTGGGGGCACCGAAATAAATAAAGCACTAATTGCATGAAATAAATATTTTTTCCTTTCTTGACCTTTTAGAACAAGTCAAAAATTAGTTTATTTTATGCATTTATTTTCATTAACTGTTTACCTTAGCCTTAGTGAAAAATATAGCTTAAACTAAAAAAAACGGAATATTTATGATATAATATCGTTATACTTCTAAATACCCAATAAGGAAAAAGAAGATGTGGTTCTCTAGGATAAATTCTACGAATTTGAAATAATTTAACTTAAAATGGATTAAATGATTGGTTGTATTGACTGAGATTTTGTGGTACCCCTTCATAATTATCACTAGATAAGTTAATAGAAATCCACAACAATTTTACTCGTACATTAATTATTAACAAACGCGTTACATTTTATGTCATCTTCAGTGTTAAGTGTTAGCATAGAAGACTAAAGATTCTACTAGCTACATAATATTTACTTTACATGCTTTTATGACAACAAATTATTATAAAAAATCTTTTGACGAATTCTGTAAAAACATAACTACAGAGAAATATATTTATTTCTGAAAGGAATAATTTTGTGTGAAATAAATGTTTGGTTTATTAAAATGATTAGATGAGGAGATAGAACAAGAATCTAGAAGACTTATAAAAGGATATTCAGAGTAGAACGGAGTTGAAGACTTAGTCTAGAGAATTCTAATTTTATTTGTAGCTGTTTCCGTTGAAAGCCAGAGGAAGGGGGTTGAAATCTACGCAAGGAAGAGAGGCAGTCTCTGTTTTGGTATGTAGGAGTGTATGAGTATGAGGGTGCTTTTAGGCCACTATTAGCCGAGCCGTTTCATGAAAGCATTAGGCTCTGGTGTGGGGGGTATTGCACCCCCTAGCCCCCCTATACACTTACTTCAAACACACTGTTCTTCACTCACACGTACCCCTCCTCCTCGGTCCAAATGACCTGTTAATTATTTATTTGTTAAAAGCTCTAGCGGACTTATTATTCATCATGCTCTCGGGCGTTGAGAGCCTTCTCTTCTGTCAGCTATCCCCCTCTCCCCCTTTTTCTTGCCGTTGGTCCGAAAATGTTCGGCCCTTAGACCAGAAAGCCCCTAATTAACGAGCCGGATTAACCTTTGAAAATCCCAGCTTGAAGTGCTTAATTGCATAGCTCCAGTTTTACTCATGCTAACCCTCGGAATTCCTGAAAATCTTCCATGTTAAGATTTCAGTGTAGGTAGATACTTTTGCTTTAAATCGTATATTAATATATTGCATATTTTAAATTATTAAATATGTAATCTCACTTCGTAGTAATTTGTTAAAACAACTTTTTATTTCTACTTACTCAGATTTAACTGACTAATTAATACTACTATCTAATCCGAATCATTTAATAAATGACTTATTAACGTATTAATTAGGGGTAGCTGGTATAAACTATTAACTACTCCACCAATAAAATATGAATTAATATTAGGAACTAATGGTTATAAGTTGTGGAAACCACAAATCGAGTATTAATTACAACCGATTGCACACATTAAATATTGATAATTAATACTTGTATTCATATTAAAAAGCAAACCAATTTTGACAGATTTCAAAAATAGTCTGTCAATTAGTGTGGCTTACAGCTAGCATGCGTTCTTTAGTGATGCTATGCTTTTAAACCCCATTATTGCCAAATTTATTTAAATTTCCCCCTTTTTTAAATCTGTCTAAATTGTTTTGATTTTTTAGCAAATCTTTTTTTTTTTTTTTTTTTAAATAAATGAGTGCCAATGGAAAGTATACAGATGGAATAACAGGAGTGTCTCACCATAAAATATATTTTTAAAACTGTATTATGGAACCATCTGTTGACTCTGTTCGATAAACCATCAAAATTTCTTAATAACGATTCTTAAAAACATAAGTTCTTTAGAAGATATTAGTGTAAATAAACGAATCTTTGTGAGCATGTTGAAAACGTATATGGAACCAACAATGTGCTAATTAAGACCTACAATCCAATTTTCATTAAAATTCTACGTGCAGTTTTGAAGATATGTTTGGTTGGCAAAAGTTGACCTACAGAAACCACAACCTACAAGGACTAACAATGTTTCCTGATGTTGGGAATGGTTTCTATATCTTGGAATTTTATTTTAATTCGGAGACGGGGAAAATTTTTGTTCCTCAGAACGACCGTATAGCTTCCTTTGCCTTTAATAAACTCGGAGGCAAAAAGGGGGGAAATATTTAAATAAATTAGACAATAATGGGTTGTAAAAATCATAACATCATTGAAGTACATGATGCTATGTGCCACACTAATGCGTTGACTTTCTTTTCAGCGTTATGACGTGAAGGGATCTAAAAAGCATTGAAAACTATTTCATTTTTATGGTTATATTTAGTCCCACGAGGGACATCTTCAGGTCTGTTTTGACATATGCTGATTTTGTTGTTTCCAATTAGATTGGTAAAGTAAATATTAGGTTGTCTTCATTAAAAATAAAATAAATTGTCTTCATTAAAAATAAAAGTTGTCAAATAAGTTACTTCAAGAACCACTGAAAAACATGGCCAAACTCACCTTTTCAGTGGTTAAACCGCGGTTTGCTTCCGATCTTACCGATGGTATCGAAAGCCATGTGATCGTTCTAAAGAACGTAAATATTTTACGGCTCCGATTAAGTTCTCTTAATAATATAATGTAGCTCTAAACCTACAATGCAGGACGCTTATGCGGTTCGAGGATACATGAGTAACCAGTGATCAAGTTTCGTGTACAAGTACCTGAAGCTTTTTCATAAATGCCTTTAACAACATACTTGATAAATTCATAAATAAGAGATAATTGATGAAGTTATCCATCTTGGCATCATCTTGAGTACCTACTACATAATCTTCTGGTATAAAACTAAACAGTTTAAGCTTTAGCTAGAAGAATCTAATACTAATTAATTAGGTACCATCTAATATAGGTACTAATCTTTTTTTGCCTTGTTTGTATAAACAATCAAAACTATAGCTTCGTTCAAATATGTGAAAAAGGCTTAGTTAAACGTTTTTGGCATTCTTATGTGAATAATTATTATTATAAAATATACTCCCAACCTATAAAGAATAAGTTAGATATGGGTGCGTCTATGGGAGGCTTAAATGAATAACATATAAACTGTCTCTCCACATAAATTTTAATAAGTTTAACTACTTTTTGCTTCCGAGCTTACTGAAGGTAGCGAAAGCAAATTGATCTTTCTAATATTCTAAAGAACATAAATATTTTACGGCTCCGATTTCAAAAATTCCAAGACAGAAATCCTTTTCATACATTAAGGAATATTTTCGGTTCCGTATCTGTCTGTCATTCAATTTCTGCGAACCAAGATGTCTTAAAAACTTTTTCACATATGAATACAAGGTTTTTTTTTATTAACTCCAATATCTTTAAAAGTTCTCATCTGATTATTAAGAAATTTAAGTGGTTTTTCAAGTATAGCCCACAAGATCGTCCCACAATAATTTGCTTTTTTTGTTGTTTTTGTTGCTGTCGGTATTATAGGCAGAAATATTAAAATTATACATCAATGCGTCCTGAGCGAATTGACGACTATTTTATTAAATTCATTCGTGTAAAAGTATAGTGCTTCTTTTATTTTATCACTTACCATTATCAAAGTAATTAACATTTATTATAGGTATAAAATCTAAGTAGAAAAATCGAATTTAGTGAAGAATACATTTATAAATAAATTGTTTCATTTATTGAAAAATAATATATGTTTTTATCTAAAACGTATTCCTAGGCAACAAATATATATGTACTATACTTTAACAATTAATGTTTGAGTTAACTATTTCACTATGATAGAACCAGGCCCTGCCTGCAGAATGGATTTATAAAGTTGAATGCTTGTTGTAAGGTAGTGGCATCTAGCGAAGAGACGAGGAAGCTTTTTTTCAAATAAGCCTCCCCGCTAATATTCAAACTTCCAACTTCATTTCTTCTGAAAACTCGTTCAAAAACTTCTTGTAAAATCATGCCTTGCAAAATTTCCTTTCGTAAATATTACTTGTTCTCGGCACGGACAAATCCCATTTACCAAGAACGTGACATCTAAGTATTTATTAAACCACGTGTATTTGCTTAAACACCATTATCACTGCTTAGTGAACTAAAGTTACTATTAATTTATACTTAGATATAATTAAGCATAATTGTTCTTCTGTACTTAAAATTAGTTTATTAATTATTGTAGTATACAATTATTGTCAACTTTTTAATTAATTTTATTCTAACAATGATAAGTTATTTAGAATTATAATTTATTTGACAAATATTTTTTCATTTTTTGCCGAAGTATTGTTATTTATTTTGTAGTTCAACAAATGTGTACTACATCGATTTGGTTTTAGTTTCTGCTTAGGTTTAGGCCTAGTCCAAACCATTGTAGCTTGGAAGCTGACATTTAAAAAAACAATTCTAGGCTAAATAACCAACTAAGAAAAATGTTCAGATGTTAAAAATGAATACATTATAATAATTTGTATTTTCTATTTTTTCTCTCAGAACTTGCCAGTAAATAATTGTTATTATTATGTATAATAATTTAAATATTGCTTCCGAGCTTACCGAAGGAAACGGAAGCTATATAATCGTGCTGAAGAACGTAAACTTTTTAGGCCTCCGATTTAAAAAATTCTGACAGAAATCCGTTTCAGGCATCAGGGAACATTTTTGGTTCCGTGTCTGTCTGTCGGTCTGTCACTTAATTTTTGCGAACCAACATATCTTAGAAACTACTCGTCCGATTTATTGAAATTTGGATTGTAGGTCATAATTATCCCATTGTTGGACCCATTTAAGTTCTATGCGCACAAACATACATTTGTTTACACCTATATCTTCAAAAGTACTTATCTGATTTTTAAGAACTTTTGAGGGTTCGTCGAAAGTAACTCGCAGAAAGCCCCAGTATTATTTCAACCGTTCTGCTAAATTGATGCTTTAGATACCTGTAAAAAATCAAACAATTTGGAAACGGGGAAAAATGGGAAAACAAATCCTACCGCGGGGGTCCAATTTCCATTGGAATTTTCTAGTTCAATGTTGGTTCAGCTTAAAATTCTTTCAAACTACTACGATTATGTTTAACTAAACAATATTATAAAAACCCTAATACAACTAAAACATTCCTTTTAAATTTTCTTAACTTAAAATACACACACAAGGATAGTAGTTTTAAAGGAAGTTTAAACTACACGGCATTGAACTACAAATTTCCAATGGAAATTCGCTCGGCTTGCGGAACCCCACGGTAGGATTATTTTTAATAACGTCATAATTATCCCATTTTCAATAGGGATCCTCCTATATATATATTAATATATATATATATATATATATATATATATATATATATGTTCGGTACGGAAGGGCTTGCGCCTGATTCCGCTGCCGGGTCTATAAATAAAGATATTGAGCGGACTGTAGATATAGGGTGGTAAGATAGGGTATTAAAAATATTGTAATAAAATAAGTACACAAGGTGAATAATGATATGATAATGTAATGTATATATAGATAAAAATGCTTACATATATAATGAGTGATATATAATAATAATTCCTAACTGGTGAACGGATGAATGTGGTGTGATGTGATGAAGGGTGTGTGTGAAGTGTGAAGCGGTGAATTGTGTTCTGTAATGTCTCTCACTGGCACTAGATGATAATAATGAATGAAACTGTAATACGTAGTGTATGAAATGATTGGATATCCAATTGCTAATGTATATGAAAATTGTATAATATGAACTATGTGGACTTCCACTTTTAGCGTCTTATAACCATGTGCAAGTGTGCGTTCTTCTTAGCGAGTTCATACGTTTTTGAAGGTAACGGTTATTGTCAGGGTTAACAGTATATCGTTGGCCTAAACGGAGATCTATCCTAATAGTCCTCAAAATTCTGGGGCTATACATGCCAGAACCAGGCCAAACTGTAGCCAGTGTTGCAGGTTTGTCTACCTAGGCGTGAGACGACGAAGCGCTGGTTTGCCTATCTCATAATATACATAATAGTCACATAATACTTGTTCAGAGGCCTGAACATATATATATATATATATATATATATATATATATATATATATATATATATATATATATATATATATATATATATATATAAATATATATATATATAATAGAAAAGTTTTGTAAACCTTATTTTTTCGTGATCAGGGACCCCTGAAACGTATATTTTGGCCACTGTCCCGGCTCCAACTCTCGCCATGCCAGTGCCAGTGGAAAACGGGGGAAAATAAATTAAATTGGATGTAATAATAGCTTTTAAAAGCATAAAATCATTAAATTTTACGAAATAGGACGCGAGGAAGCTATATGCCACACTAATTGGCAGAGTATTTTTTTATCAAGAAAGTAAATGGTAAATTACTATGATTTTACGTTTTGAACATTTATGATTGACAGTTCTATGTCAATTCTAAATAATAATGATTCTAAACTATATAATATGTACCTAATATTAGTAATAGTTAATCCTAGGTTGTATAACCTTGGTTGAATAATAGAAAAGAATAATTAAATTAGCGATCAACCAACATAGATGTAGATATTTTAATAAAGGCCGGATTTAAGAGTTAATGTAAAACTAACGAAAAAAGTAAATGAATTTATTTGTTGTTTCAAAAATACATCTTATACAACATATTGTTATATTTGCTGGTTGCATTTCTTTCTTATTACTGTACTAGACTGTCTGGAGCAATTCAATTACTATATATTATTTATGTAGTAGATTTTGTTGCAAATATTCAATTTATATTCAAGAAATAAATTCAAATATATAAAGAGAGCAATCATGACATGCCAGTTTTAGTTCTTCTATTTCAAGGGATCTAAAGTGAAGTAGGATGAATTTTTATTTATTTGTTTGCAGTAAGTTTTAGAGAGTTCAGTTTATATACAGTGGTCAAGGAATATTGTGTACTATGTGAGCGTATAGCATGCCTAAAGAGACAGGTGAACTTTCATTCTAAAGATCTTTTCTTATTTTCTAGGTAAGTGGATGAGAGTGGATATACGAGCTGATACTGTCCCCGGAGAAGTGGAATAGACACGATCAACTCCGAGCCATCTGATTAAAATTAAATGTGAATTTGTCAGGGACGTCTGAGTGCAGGAGAAGGGATCAGTTATAAAAAGAGAGCTGATGACGTGGGATGATGTGATGGATTCCATCACAAGAGTCGACGGCCGGGGAGAAGGGCATCGGCCGTAAAACCGACTCTGAAATATTCATTGGGGGAGGCCGATTACCAGGGGGCCGTCCAAACCGACCTGCGGGAGTACTAAAGTCACCCCCGACGTTCTCTCGTAAAACTCTCGCCGACTAAATAATACAGCCTCGGCCCGGTGCTACGGAGGCCACCTATACCGCGAAAAAGAACTAGACTTTTGTCCTCTGACAGACGACACTGAGAGAACTCAGTCCAAAAAATACCTTCCTAATTGTATATCTTTTAAAACATTTAACCGACTTGAAGCCACACCACTCCCTCTATAATGCATAGAAGTTTCCTTCTGAAAAACCGGTGGTGACCATAAAATTTCTTCTTTTTCTTTTTCTATTCGGCAAAAAGGAACCATTGTCATGTGGACGAATTTCAAGGCTCGCCTCCTATAAACCCCTTATAATTATATGAGACCTCCGTTAATATTTCAACGTATGCTCGTATGTTTCATGTCCCCTTTCCCTCGTAAAACTCCTTTTGTTACTGGCTCCTATGTTAGCTTCATTTTACGATCTAGCAAACACATGGAGATGAGACAATCGCTTAATGTACAAAGAAACAGAACCTTACATTAATAACGAGCCTCTACCCGTTCTCTACTCCACCGGCAAATAGCACTCTTCTCCTTCTCAAACGACACATCTGAATAATTCATTACTAATTATGGCGCTATTCATTTTGTCCTTTCATTCTAGATACAAAAGTCCCTCTTTCACTAGTTTACAGCCGTGATAAATAGACCAAAGAACCACCAAATGTATCTGAATTTTTGCAAAGTCATAATGCAAAATGTTTCAAAGCTAATATTAAAGAAAACTAACGAAATGATAAGACTAAACATTGAAATTAGCATAATACGAATTTCCATCTTATATTTACTTATCCGAACAAAAAAGGGAAATGCCATAACCCTGTTGCGGGTTAAGAGGCAAAACCCAATTATGTTTTAGATAAAAGGTTATATTTGTAAGGAGTTCATAATGCTGTACGATGCGCTGAGCTTCTACCTGCAAAAGTTGGCGTGATTGAAATAATAACTTTTTTGGTTTTAGAGTAATTTCATAGATATAATAAATCAACGTTTCTCATGACGATCTTTCGCTATTCGTATGCACTAAATCTTGAAATATGTAATGTTATTTTATGCTTCTTCATTATTTATTAACTCTAAATACAGTTTTATTACTACTTTCCTGTGATATACGCATTCCTTTGAGACCATTATAGAGTAGTTAATTCATTGCTCTCTAATCAAAACAAATTTTTAAGCATTATAAAAAAGTATCCTCATACTTATATTCAACAAACAACAAAGATCTAATGTAATTTTATTATTTTGACAATGAACAATTAAGTACACATTTCTTTCTTCTATTTTATTTTATAATTTAATTTAATTAATAATTTTTCTTTTAAATTATAATGTAATTAATTCTTACTTTTAGTTTCATTCCTTGGTAACATATTTATTTAATAGACAATAATTAAACTAATTCAAAGAGACAAGGGAAAAAAATTTAATATATTTTGTCATATATAAAACGGCGAGAATCAATAAAAGGAAGCTTCATTCGCAATAAATTCATCAAGCCTGCTAAAATGAGCAATTTTTTGCAACAATGAATATTTTTGACAATTTTCATGGGCATGTCACAAAAGTCACAATGGAAATTTTGTAATTTTAGCAGAAATAGACAAAACATAAAAGTGGCTGAAAAAGTCTTTTTTGTTGGAATATCAGCCGATTAGGAAACACTATTTCCTCACAAATATACAAAATCGTAAAATACGACAACATAAACTAGCTGCTTGAAAATAATAAAATTCATTAACCAATAAATATCGAATTTTTCAGGAGCGTTTTTCATCAATCCAGCGGCAAAATAATTTATTATGAAAAAAAAGGAGAAATTATCCTTTTATTCCAAGAATAAAAATAAAAGGACATGTGTATTATGTTATTTTGATTTGTTCCTTAAGGTGAGCAATATGTTTAATGTGTTTGGTGTAGTAGATGTGTTTTGGTGTTGTAATGTTTAAGATTGGGTTAATAAGTATCAAATTAAATGGGTACATCTAGATTGCACCATTTTTTTAGCAAAAATAAAAAAGAATGTTTTACGAAGTAAGAAAAACAGTGTAAATTGCACCACTACTTCTCAAAACGAGGTAAGGAAAATAGTGTAAATTGCACCACTGCCTTTCAGAACGAGGAAGGTCAAACTATGTAAATTGCACCAATTCCTTTCAACATTGCAACTTTCACACTTCTGTAATTGAAAGTGACAATATCTGTTAGCCTAACAATCAAATAAGACAAAGGGACATTTAGTCCAATGTATTTTGGGACAAAGGAACATCACACTTATGTAACAAAAAGTTACAAAATCCATATGTCTAATCATTAAGTTAGACAAAGGGGCATTTAGTGGTGCAATTTACACCATTTTACTTACTTCGTTGCAAGAGGTAGTGGTTGCAAGTTACATGGTTTGACTTACTTCGTTTTAAATTGGAGTGGTGCAATTTACATACTTTGATTTACTTCGTTAAAAAAATGGTGCAATTTACAGTTCCCCAATTAAATAACTTTAAAAAAAGAAAAATAAATATGGTATCTCATTTTTTCCTTTAAATAAATAAAGAAAATATAAATCAATTAATAATTTAAAAATATTAAATTCACAATTAGTAAAATACATCTAACAGACACTTAAAGAGTATTTACGTTAAGTAAAATAACTATATGTTATAGTTATTTAGTATTTAAGTTTTTAAGAATTTTTAAAAATTGCAAGATGTTTTTAAAAATTTAGTATTTAAAAATTTAAATCAAATTATAATTACTATTTACGAAGGGAGACAGACAGAGAAAAATAGACTTCAGCGCCGGGACTCGAACCACGGACCTTCCCCTCATATCCCCTCAATGAGGGGGAGGTCCGTGGTTCGAGTCCCGGCGCTGAAGTCTATTTTTCTCTGTCTGTCTCCTTTTGTAAATAGTAATTATAATTTGATTTAAATTAAAATTTAAACGTTCCGAAGTATGAATACTACCAATAACTAATTTTGGGGGAAAAATTTTGAGGGATTATTTTTTGTGGCTTCCTTATTATTTTCTTTTGATTTGGTTATTGAAAAAAAATAACTGCTAAGTTTCAAGTTTTAATATTGGGTACTTTCGAAGATCAGGTGCGTTACAGACAGACGGACATGCGCAGGAATGAATAAGATAGGAAGTGACGGAACAAAATAGACTTTTTAAATGTAATTTAATTTTAATGTAAACATCTTTATAAACTGTAATAAGGAATACTATATTATGTAAAATATTAAACAAGTATTATATATTAAGTATTATATATGAAGTTAAGTTTCACTTCTAATGCGTGAGTGTCCCACATTTTTTTTTTTGTTTTTTTTTGTTTTTTTATGAAGAATGGTTATATGTTTGGTATGCATTTCCATTGTTATCAACTTTTAATAAAAAAAAATCCTCTGATTTGTATAATCTGTTTAAGGAATATGGATTAATAAAAGAAATACAATAATTTTATATTATATTAGTATAATATATTTATAAAACAAACAGATTCAGGGGACCTAAAACAAATATTTACTTGTTTCAGGTCCCCTGAATCTGTTTGTGAATCCTGAATCCTTTTTGATCAAAATTTCAAACTATCATAACACTTCCTCCTTAAATTGAGTAACCAGAGAGAGATGTGAGAAAAATGTTATCCTTTTCCTCTGTGATCCTAGGGTCCTTAGTGTACTGCTTTTTTCATGTGTTTAATTTATTGTAAGGTAGATAGGTAGATATTTAAAGGAAATAGTGTCATCTTCATTTATTAAATCAGATAATGCAAAGGAAGTGTGAAATTAGAATCGTTAACATATTATAAAATAAACTAGTCATTAGTATTATTTTGTTAATTTATTTTTTATTATTTTTGTTTTGTTTTGGTCTCGTTCAAGAGCCCAGGTCATTACAGGACGGGGATTATTATCCGGCCACTTTACTCATCTACTTGATGAGATCGTCACTGTGAAACATGTCTCGTCTCTCTGGGATAATTATTATCTGACCAAAAACCACTTACGTGGTAAAAAAAAACACCCCGCCAAGTGTGTGGTCCAAAAAAGTTGTGAAATCAACTTTCTGTCCCGCCAAGTGATGTTGGCACTTGCTCCTGACCCAACACTGTCAACTTAGATATTTATCAGCTTATTCTCCTTGGCGGTGTGCCTGCAGTACTACTCACAGTTAAGTAGTAGTAGTAGTTGGGGTCATTCCTAGAAAGCTTAATCTGAATATTACTTATTTCTATTTTATTTGCTTTTTGATAATGGAAAAGATTTACAGCGATGATCATTGTGGCATCGAGAAGAGCCTTCAACAACTCTGTTAAAAGGCTTTCCTCACACCGCCAAGGAGAATAAGCTGATAAATATCTAAGTTGACAGTGTTGGGTCAGGAGCAAGTGCCACACATCACTTGGCGGGACAGAAAGTTGATTTCACAACTTTTTTGGACCACACACTTGGCGGGGTGTTTTTTTTACCACGTAAGTGGTTTTTGGTCAGATTTCATGACTTTTTGTACGGTCCCTAAGGAAGGATTCGCTAAACTGTTTATTCCCACACATTAGAGTCAAATAAAAGTGAAGTTAAGAGCTGGACAAGGTCTATGGAGATTGGAGAACTACGAGACCTATGACATTGAAAGAACTTAACATTCTAATTGTAGGAGCATATAAAGATTTTTAGCAGCATTTGGCCACCTAGATACACTAACATTGCTATCATTTGCGCATATCCAGCTGGATCCTGACCTTATATAAGTAACGAAGTGACCCCTTAATATTGTCTTAATTACACCTACCTTAATTATAAAGTATATATGTTAAAATTAACTAATGGTATAATTACAATAATATATATTATTATTATATATTTTTTTATATTATGTTGATTGGTTGTAGGAGGGGGGGTGAGTTAGGGGGGGCGGGGGAATGCACTAGGGCTCTAGACGAATCCAAAAAGCCCTCATTTATTAAAATCGGTTCAGTAGATTAGGCTGTAGGTGCGTCAACGAAAAATGAAGGAAGAATAAGAATAAGAATAAGAAGTCATCAAAACTACCATTTTCAAACCTATTTTTCTCTACTTCTACTTGACCGATTTCGACATTTTTTTTTGTATTTTCATCTACAGGACACGGCCTACAAAGATATTAAAAAATTATTTAGGTAGCTTGTACGTATTCCACGCTGCAGACCCTCAAAAACCCTAGTTTGTCACCTACAGTATATATACACTGGCAGCTTTTGTGAAATTTTGACTTTTTGACTTGGCGGGGCGGAACGCTGCCACGTTCCTAAATATATTAATTTATAATATATTTGTCTATTATTTTAACCAAACTTCACCACTAACCAAACATGGTCCTGTATTTCTTGAAAGTGCTGATGTTAACATACGGAGAGGTACTAAAGCCATAGTAGGTCTGCATGTAAATTCATCAACAGCAATGCTCAATTCACCTCGCCGGAACAGAGGCCTCGGTATTCTTAGATGTTTGTGGAAAGCTCCCTTGCAACACCTGAGCATTCTTCAAATATTGAGAAGTGCGAACGACGTGCAGTTTCAGAGTATACTTTATTATGCCGCAGAAATTTCCGATTGAATTCCAGACTCTTGGAGATCAGTATAGTACAAAGAAGATTAGTCAGTCCCTTCACGAGAAAGCCTTTGAAGAATGGTCTAAGTATAAATGGCAAGGTATAGGTGTACTCGTATGTCATTTTAGAGATAATACAAAATCTAATAAATTTATAAGCAATAGACAGATACTTACGGGATCCGAATGGACCAATGCAATAAAATTGAACATAAATTATGCCCCTCTTCTCTGTGTTCCAACAAGCAGCGGCCAGTATACTGGAGAATGGGGAGTCCCAATTGGGACTCCCCAGAATGGAGAATGGGGACTCCCCTACTGCAGATGCAGTAGAGAGACAGAAACACCAGCCCATGTGCTTGGTAATTGTCCAAATAACATGTTTCTTGTTACTCGCCGTCACCATAACGTCATACAACAGATCATTGACCTGATGAAGATGAAAGGGTATACTTGCTACGAGAAAGTATATAGTATTGATTTGGATGGTTCCACCAAGTACGCGGAAATTGTTGCTTTTAAAGCGATTAGTAAAGAAGCATTAGTAATTGACCTGACAGTGAGATAGGAAAGTAATGACCTATAGCAATGCGAGAAGGAGAATCAAGAGAAAAAGAGAATATATGACAAATGTCTCAGTTGCAGTTATCAACAAAAGTTTTTGGAAAAGCAGGGTCTTAGAGAATATGAAGTTAAAGGACTTTGTTTCGGGTCAAGAGGCACCATACCTAAGTTTACAACTGATTTCTTTGAAGATGTTGGTATTGCCAGGAAAGAATTGACGCGGATATCTGAATCTATAAATCTAGACTCTTTAGGTATCTTAAATAATCATACATTTGGATAATTGTCATTTAATTTTATCTGACTATTTGTTTACTTCTATTTTATCAAGCTTTTAAATCTATTATTTTATTTTAGTTTTAAGTTATTTAACTACGTTGATTAATTGTATTTTAATGCAATATACATTAAGATTTGTACATTTATTGTTTCTTGTTGATCCTAAGTGGTATTCCTTTTATTTATTACTAGCCTTCACCCCGCGCACCGCGCGGGGGTCATGCTATGTATTAGTGGCTATGTATCCTGTTATCATGTGGGCAAAGCAATTAAATGATATGTCTAAATAGTTTGTTTCCAAAGCCTTCTAGGAATAAAATCAGGGTTATATTGCTAAGAATACATACTCTCCAAATTGTAGTTTGGAGTCAATTTATACATTAAAAATAGCCAGTCGAAACTAAATTATATAGTAATAAATAACAATGCTAAAAAAGATATAATAAATGAGAAAATAAACGTAGTTACAACCAATCAAACTGGGAAGTCATTGAACAATCACCAACCATTGGTGCATCAATTTAATTACCAGTCACTTCTCTCAATACGGCAGTTGCACCTGTAAATATTTTATCACTCTAGCTAAATGTGTTGCCCCGGACCCCCCACCATAAATCCCCCCCCCCATAATTAACTGCAGACGAAACCCATGACTTACAGTAAGATATTGTACTGCGTATTCGTTAGAAAATGTTATACTGATGCTTACCAGTATAACATTTTCTAACGAATACGTTCTAAAAAGCAGTCATGTTGTTACTTGGGCGCGGAGATTTTTTGTTTATTAGTTGTACATTTTTTTTTTGGGGGGGGGGGGAGCAACTGCTTTGTTGATATAAGTAGTTCTCAAAATTGTCAACTTAAATTTAGCATGAATACCTTCATATTTCAAGGAACATTAAACCCGCACTACATTGGTGTATAACGGTAAAGCCCTAGTTGTTTAAATGGTTTTTTTACCACTAGAAAATGTACGTAAGTTACTCTTAAAATTAGTTAATCATACAAAACCCAAAATCCATCTGGAACCATGAAACCATCAAAGTTTAAAAATCCCTTTAATTTATTAGTGATATTAAAACCCACACACTTTGTATCCGGAATATAGACCTACAAGAGGTAGATTAGTTTTGAAGAATTTTAAATAAATTCCCTTAAATTTGTTCAACAACACTTAACTTGCAACTTCCAATATCTGTACCAGACCCGGTAAAAATTTTAAAATCGAATTACCTCCTGTGGTTTTTCTCCTCATTGAGTTTATTCCTTATAAAATTCATTTAAGAATTTAGATTGAAGGGGTTTTAATAAATACTTTTATTGATTTAGGGTAACAATTTACATATTGCTGATAAATTAACAATTTACATATTTTTTTTAGAAAAAAATATGGAAAAAATCGGACCCTTACACACACCTACGCTTATCTGTCTGCCTGTACCTGTAACGCACCTTATCCGAAAGTACCAAACAAAAATTTTAAATATTACAGATATGTTATGTGTTATAACAATAACAATAAAATTATAGGGAACCCCCAAAAAAATCATCTCACGAAAACCAGGGGATGAAGTTAAAGGTGTTATTGAGGAAGCCAGGGTAGCCGAGCGTCTTAAGGCGCTCGCTCAGCTATCAATAAGTCGAGGCAACTCGAGGTCGTGGGTTCGATCCCGTGCCATGATACTCTGAATTGCATCAATGAATCGCGGACGGTGCAGGGCGA
This sequence comes from Gerris lacustris, assembly GCA_951217055.1. Lineage (NCBI taxonomy): Eukaryota > Metazoa > Arthropoda > Insecta > Hemiptera > Gerridae > Gerris > Gerris lacustris. Next base: position 60,918,396 of record OX578278.1, read on the forward strand.
GGGACACCCTTTATGGGGACTCTTCCCCCACTCTTTGATGTGGGTCCGATCCGTGTCATGATGATGTAGTTTGTATCTATGGTTCGGAGACGGAGCAGGGTGAGGGACACCCCCCCCCCCTCCCCCGCTTTGACGCACGCTTATATAGCTTACCACACCATACTCGCTTCGGCGGTACAATGTACAAATGTATGATGTGTGAATAGCTGGAACTCTCCACCATGGGGCGTAAAAAGGGCCTAAAAGATGGCCTAATAAGACGTCCTAACAAGACTACTACTATAGGTGTTAACATTTTTTTGGAGTGTTAAAAGAGGTGGACGCCCTGACTATAAATATTAAATATATATATATATATATATATATATATATATATATATATATATATATATATATATATATATATATATATATATATATATATATATATATATATATATATATATATATATATATATATATATATATATATATATATATATATATATATATATATATATATATGCAATTTATCTTGAAAATTGAGTTTATTGTAACCCCATGTCTTTTTTTTTTTTAAGAATAGACTATAAAACAAATCTTAGTTACGGTTTTTAAGGAATTTTCATACGTCGCATACTTTTATGAGATAAAAATGTGTTTCCTCCCTCACAAAAAGAAATCTTAAAAATGTTTTATCTTGGGAACTGATTGGTGTAGACACTTCGGAGTAAATACATTGCGTGTTCAGCAAAGTTCTTCTGCGGGACATAGCTTGTCTGGCTTGAAAAGCGATCCTAAAACACCATTTCTTTTTTTATTCTCGGCCTCGAAAAGCTTTTTTTAGGGCTTTCTGAAAAAAAAAAAAATATCCCTACTTTGCCTTATTTTCGGCGATTTCCATGATTATTATGATGAGCTCAGATGTTGGAAATTTACCTGTGAAAGCAACATTTCTCTAATCGATTAAAGGTAGCATGTTTCTACTTAAGTGGGTGAATTGATCCTTATACATTACTATAGTATTTGAAAGCCACATTTATCAATCAAGCCTGACAAAATTAACCTCTTTTCTTATTTTTTTGCCAATTTTCATAGGCTATCCATGGAAATTGACAAATTTGGACAACAAATGAAAAGTACTTAAACATATTATTGTTATCTCATATTAAGACTTAAAGAGGTGATACTGAAACTCCATTTCTTACTTTTTTCTCCACCCTACAATACTTTTATATTGTGCCTTATAAAAGACGTTGCGCGGCTGAGACCAGAAAAAAGCTTGATTCTCTATTATCTCCACAAGTCCAAAAAATAGAGCCATGTTTTGTCACTTTTTATGCTTTAATATTTTGTTTCATAGGCTAAGGCCAAAGGCGGCTTCGCCTTAATTAAGGTATTGTGGAAAGATAAATTGTTTTTACCTCCAGCAGGGAGAAAAAGTGAACTTTCCTCCCAAGTTTACACGGAGGGAAGTTACTCATTGCACCCGGTCGGGTAAAACAGGGAGTAATGAGAAATACGGGAATCATGAACTTTCATGATTCCCTCCAGTGTTGCCCTAGATGAAGCACTAGTAAATAAGGTTGGTGCTAATACACATTTCATTTACTAACTTTTGTTTAGTGTCTAAATCTATAATGTCATCTTCACACATGTCATGGAACCTCCACAACGGTTGTCATAGTGATTAATCAATAATCATTTGCACCCTCGCGATAATTAACGTTATGGTTCCCTCGGCTTTGCCTCGCAGGAACCAACTTCATCGCTCAGAGTGCAATCACTTACTTTACTTCCTTGGTGCGTATATAACTATTTACTGCATTCTCTCAAATGACTTGTTGAAATCCAATTTTATTTTTGTTTCCGTTTTTACCAGGCTTGCGGAAGTATTGTGTTCACTTTTGGAAGGTGACATTTTTTATTTTAATTTGATATTAAAGGATATTGGTATTAAACAAATAAATATATGCGAGAAATATTTTATATATTTTGTTTTTATTCTTTATAATACTTCTGTTACAATTATTTTCAATTATAACTGTACATTGCATGTGATGTAATTTACAATGGTAGAGAGGGCTTTTTCTTTAAAAGGATCTAAAATCTAAAAGTGTTCACATACCTCAAAGATTTCATGCTGACCGATCAAATAAATGTATATATTATTTTACAAAATTTCGAAAAACAAAAAAAAAAAAAAAAATAGTAATTCCTATCTTTTTTTGCATTTTCCAAAAATTATAAAATAACAAAATCAACAATATATTCTTTGCAAATATAAAGCAAAAAAAAATATTGTTAATTATTCTTGAAAAGTGCGTTGAAATGTTTAATCGTATGCAAACAAAAAAATTAATACAAAAAATAACAAAAAGAAAAATAAACAATTTTTGCATCTTTTGAAAATTGATGAAATTTATTTTTTATCTTTTTAAATTTCACCATTCAAAAAATTAAATTAAATAAATTAACAATTAAAAAGTAAAAAAAAGGTTTAGTGTTCAGTCCTAACTCAACAATTTAAAAAAAAAATGAAGATAAAGAAATTTCTCAAAAAAGCTTGGATTTACAATTAATTATATATACATATTTTTCCAGCTTTTTTGCCGCCTCAAAAAATCGATCTATTTAAAAAAAATATTCGTACGTAAAAATTCAACAATTAAACACTAATAATAATAATAATAATAACGTTACTATAATATTGAGTAAAAACAATGTTTACATTCATTTACAACAAGGGGAAGGGGAGGTAAAAATCGTGAGAATGGGGATTTCTTATCTAAATATAGATCAACAAATTTATTTTACAATTTAATATTTTTTTAAAGATTTTTTAAAAAAACAAAATGCAATTTAAAGAAATTTAAATAAGAAGAAGTGATACAAAAAAGGAACAAAAAACAAAAATAATTGAGCAATAATTCTTGTTGATTTATGTTAAAATAAGAGACAGTTAAAATACTTTTATTTTCTTTAATGTTTAAAAAAAAAACATAATTCAATTATTTTATTTTATTATTTTAAATGTAGGTATATATATATGTATAATTTTGTTTTATTCAAAGTATTGCTCTGAGATTACATTGTGTAAGGGTGGATTGAAATATCACAACCAAAAGAAGAAGTTACAGATACGGAAAGTGTTTTATTTTTAAATTGCACCTTTTATTTTTACTATACATTTTATTATTGAATCAGCGTTATACATGGTTTCAATGTAATTCGAAGAGAAAACTTCATTAATGTGAAAATACTCAGACAAATAGTGTGTACAAAATAATTCAAACCTCTCTGTATTAGTTGTTCTCTTGTTTACAATGGTTATTATCAGAGAACTTCATTCCATTGATTAATTACAGTAAAATCATAAGTGACAAGAGTTCATTCATGATGAAGAGCTAAATTACAATCTGCATTATAGGATCATGTTTTTTATTTTTAAATAATCTTCATCAATTCTCTTTTTGATCACAATGAAACTCATCACTGATCACTGATTTTATTTTTTTCACATTGAAACAATCTTTTATTACACTTCGAATATTATATTGTAAGAGTAAGTTGTACAAATTCTCGGTCGAATCAATCAATTTAGGTACACAGTAGCTTTTATTCCGTACCTAAACTTATACTAATGATGAAAATACATGAAGATTAAGTACAAATAAAAAAACACAATCTTCTTTTTATTTAATTATATTTAACAAAAATTTTAACTTTGTTTAGTACTTAAGTCATTTCATCATTTTTATAATATTTAAAGAAAGAAAAACAAAATAAAACCACAAATAAAACAATTTATTAATCACAATTTTTTCGAATAATCATGTTAATAATCATCGATCTTATTTTCTTATTTATTTACAAAAATGTTAAAAATTACTAAATATATATATAATTTGTTGTATTTTTTTCCATTACTTGTTTTAAGTAAGTAACTAGGCTTAAAAATCATTATTTTTCTCGATAGTTTTCTTCTTTTTCATTTAATTATATTTTTATTTTATTTTTCTTACTATTTACAGTGACACATTACGACAAAGAAAACAATTAAATAAAAAAATAAATAAATAACACTGGTCCTGGGATAACGGGCAATTTGGTGTATTGCACTGAAGTTGTACGATTTTTAAGATAAATTTTGTTAATAATGTTATATCTACACCAGTTTTTATTATTATCTGCATAAATTGTTGTTTATGCTCAATTTATTTTATGTTTATTTCTTACCGAATAAGAATAATTTAAAATTAAGGAGGATATAAAACAATCAAAATTAAAATTAAATTGGACACAAATAATACATTTTTTTTTATTGACAGTGAAGATCAGATTATATATCGTGTTTGGATCGGGGGTTGCCACCAACACCAATGTAATTACAAAAATAAATGAAGAGACTTTTAAAAATTTAAGAAGAACTAAAGAATGGCGCTCAACATTACAATACAAAATATTAGGAGAATTGATCTAAACAACCATATTAAGATATTGATTGATAATTTACGTATATATTGTGTGTGTGCTTCTAGATTCTTTAAATTTCGAGATATTTTTTATAAATATCCAACGTTTAGGGCACAATAATTTACTTCATTTAAAAGGTGGGAGGACACAATTATTTTTAATACTTTCGCGACTAACTAGAGCATAATTTGGTTGATTAAAAAGAGATTCGATTCTTTCTTTTCTTTTTTGAAGACTGCGACTGGGTAGAATAACATTATCGTAAGGCTAAATTAAAGATTACTAAGTATGAAGACCATTATTCACAACAGTCGTTCGATTACACCAATTTTATTTTATCTTTAACACGACAGGACTTGTCGCGGACAGTGCGAAGTCAAATGTGCAAAGAGAAAGAGATCTTCAGAATCGCAGAAGTTCCAGATCGTCGAGATCGGATTGACGGTTAGAGTAGGTTAGTCGGCCCGAGGCCGACCAAGGACTGCATCGGTCGAATGACCCAAGAGTGACGGTTCACTACTCAATGAAGGTAGGCAGGGTAGTAGGGACGAGAAGGGTACGAGCCGATCTTGAGCACTCCATCGTCATGATGATGATTACCGGACGCAAAATCTCCTGACAACCCCCCGTTACCATACACACCCTGCGATCCTGCACAAAAAAACAAAAACAAAACTATTAGTAAAAGTAGCAATAAAAGTGAAGAATTATTTTTAATGGCATCACATATTGATAAAAACGATTAAGCAGCTCGTGAGTGTTTTTATTAATACGGATATCAGAAAATGTCCTGAGTGAGGGTAAATCATTTTCTAGGTACCTACTTGGTGGTAAATAATGATCTAAAAATAGATAGATTCAAAATAACCACAATATAATCAAAATATTATTTGTAAGTAGTAAGAAGTCATGCATAGAAATTAAGTTTCCCACGACTTAAAACATTTTCAATAAGTCAGAGTATAAAGAATTATTAATTGAAGAACTCCTCAAATGTTTTTTTTTGTTTTTTTTTTCAAACAAGTAATTCGTAAGTCAATTGGCATTATTGTATATAACCAGGAACTTCAATAATAAGGTAAAAACAAAATGATGATTACAGACAATGTGCTATAAAATGACAGATGATAGAATAGAAATATTACTAAAATATCCTGAACAGAGTGAATTCTGCTACCACTAATGGACCTCAGTAATTAAGTAAATAAACGAGATAAATGACAGATAATATGCTCGGATCGATCCAAACCGACATGAAGCCTGAATAAAGATAGAACAGTGTATCGAGAGCTAAATAAAACGTTTTAAATGAGATGCCGAACCAAGTATCGGAGGCGAAACACGTCCGAAACGTGGTGGGGAGAGACGAGGTGTACGGCCTGTACTCACGGCAAATTAACAGATGTAGATTATGTATGACATTTAAATATGTAGAGAATTTGTGTGAATTGGAGGATATGTGTGTGGGGCCGCGGTTTTTGTGAAGGGATGAATAAAATAAGTGCGGGGGGATGGGTTGTGCGAGAGTAGTAGTGGGAGAGGTTTTCGGGCTAATGCAAGGCCCTGGTGTCGGTAATGGACAAGGGTTGTCTTCATATATTTTCCACCAGATGTCAGGTTCTAATGCACTCTGTTACCTGTCTATCACTTCTAACTCCCCTTCTCCTCTGGCCCGAGCTACTCCACTCAACTCGACTCTACCCGCCACACCGGGGAGAGGGGTCCACTTCCACATCTCTTTAACTCACTCCTCTCCCGCTCGAATCACCTTCACGACTTACATCTCCTATATCACTTTTCGCAGAGCCTAGCCGCAGCACATCACCAGACCTCGTGTTCCTTCCTGTGAGATATATCACCGCATCTCAGATTCCGAGCATTACTCAAGTCACTTTTATCACAGCTTTAAGTCCCTCTCCTTATTACTCGGTGGCATAAGATGTTATTCACACTTTCCTACCTTGTAACTATATTCTTCAATTTTCTAATTTCAGAGTTTAAATCAGTTTATAATATTAGTTAGGAAGTACTCCTAAGATATTTTCGCGAAGAAGTGAAGTATATTAAAAACATAAAATAAATAAGATACATTCTTATTAAATATTATTCCTATATAAGAAAGTCACACTACAACTAAAATTCATTCAGAGCGAGCTTACGACGTAATTGATGTTAGTAATGTAAAACAGTTCAATGCTTCATTATTGCTTCCGAGCTTACTGAAGAAAGCTGATTTTTTTTACGTCTCCGACTTCGAAAATTCCAGGACAGAAATGCGTTTCAGACACCAGAGAACATTTTTGATCCCGCAAATTTTTTCCGAACCAACATATTATTATCTTTAATACGACTCGTCTACTTTAAATGAAATTTAGATGGAGGGTATAATTAGCCCATTGTTGGTGGTCTCATATAAGTTTAAACTTTCTGCGCCCATTTGCTTCTCTTCCACATGCGAACAAAAATTCATTTATTCACACCTATATTTAGAAATGTTGATGGTTTGTCTAAAGTAGCATGCAGATAGCCACAGATTTATCACAAAAAATATTGATACCTGCACACAGTAAATATTGATACTTTTACATAAATTCTTGTGAAAAAACAAACAATTTTGACAAATTTAAATAAAAGGAGGAAACAATTATATAAATTAGACAATAATAGTTGTAAAAGCAAAACATCAAAAAAGCATATGTGATAGGATGCGAGGAAGCTATATGCCACACTAATTAGCAGCTCGAATATTATCTGCATCCACTTTTTCTCATCATTATTTTTTTCCGATGCTAGTCAATATAGTAAAAAACAATAAAGAGATAGAATAAAGAAGCAGAATGCACGGTATTTATTTAAAATTATATTGAATGACCTCAAACCGGCTGGTAGCTAGCCAATATAACTAAAAACAACGCTCTAATAACCAATTAACAATTACAATATATGTGTTCTATTATCAGTATGATCAAGAGTCAAGCATGGATTAAGGTGTAATTTAAGCACAAATAAGAGGTAGGGAGTAGCAAGAAAAGAGTGGGACTTCAGAGTTAACAGGCAATAAAGTACCTTTTAAAGCTTAGCTAACGAGGTAAAAACGATAATTAAACATTAGCAAAAGGTTTTAAATTTATAAGCACAGGAGTTATTCCGAGGATACGTATTTCTCAAGACCTCGGATTTGCCTTACTGGAATGGCAAAGGGGGATAGTTTTCCATTTCGAGTTGTGTTGATTTTGGCTACATACGAAATTAGCTCCTTTTCCCAACAGAACGCCGTATAAACGTCCAAACGTTTTCACAAAACGGGGTATTTTCACAATGTTTACACAGGAGGGGTCCTTTTACGCCGAAACGAACCCTGACAAATAAGCGCCACTAATAATAAAGTCATTTGAAACCCGAGGCACACAGCTCGGCCTCCTCTCCTCGGGTCCCTGGAGCTTCCGCCATTGTTGAAAATTTAACAAAGACCGTTTTGACTTTCAATTTACTTTTGTTTTTGAGCCGGAGCGCAAACAAAAGGAACGTTTTCACGTCCGACTAAGCACTTGGAGGGGCTAGAATAATTAATTCGAAACGCTAATGTGGCAATTTGTATTAAACGATAAAACCCTTATGTAACAAAATTCTCATATGACGTTTCAAAGTTTAAACTCCTTTCTTTATCACTAGTAAAGAATAAAATTAAATGCTTTAGGAAAAACTATCTAATTAGAACATTTTTTGGATAACACAATTACTACAAGTTACTTTAAAATTGAATTGCAAGTTTGTATACGTACATTTATAACCCATATACATTTTTAACTAATATTGATAAGATATGATAATATTGTCATAACTGCATTTTCTCCCCCACATGTTTTCTTGTCATATTTTATTTACAACCAAATATTAATTCGAAACAAATCAGACAAGAAAAAAAATTAGTTAACAACCGCAGTAATAGTGAGCAAGAACAAGGCGAGACCAGATAACTGGGACACAAGTCTGAATCCAGCAGACGAACTAAATAAATCGCCATGGAACATTTCCAATTCTTCCTTAATAATTGGTTTGAATGATTCTGTCGCCGGCCTTTATTGCGTTCTATCTTCGATACAAATTACAATAATGTTGCCTAGAGTCAGCTATGGATTTATGTCTAGCATTTCTTTTAGTACGTCAAGTATTATTAACCAGGCTTGGATAATATCCTCAGAGTAGGGCCGACAAGAGTAGAATTGGAATGAGTCCAGCTTTAATATAATCCTGATAAATTCATCGCTTCTTCCCTCGCTCTTATCCTATTCTATTATTTATACTGTTCATTTAAAATAATTGTTTTTAAAATTATTTTATTTTATTTTTCTTTTACATCCAAGACATTTATTTATTATTTAGTAGGGAAACGGTAATGCTTTTCTTCCACATCATTAAGGAATGTAACCCTAATATCCCTTTCCTCTCTGTTTTAAAATAATGCATAAAATGTAAACGTTGTAACATGAAAATAAATTTTAAAAAAATTGGCGATATATTTGATTATAAGAGTGTCAGCACTGATACTGTCTATTAAAAAAAAAGATAAATAAAGCTGTCACCTTTAACTTTGTACTTCTTATACTCTTTGACCAAGTTTACTACTTTTTCTTCCACTCATTATTACATCTATAGCGAAAGACCAATACGAAATTTCTTTACTACGATACATAGTCAAAACAATTTAAGGGTTTACGTCCAATTCAGATTTCCTAAAAAGGCTAGAAAGGCATACATTCACGCTTATTAAGAGTTTTTGTGTTTTTTTCATGACTGGTTTTTACGAATTACAAATCAATTTATTTCTTGCTTGTTTATTTTTTTAAACGGTGTTACTTAACATATAATAGTAGATATCAAAGAAATCAATTCATTATTGAATGTAATCAATTTTCAATAAAAAAAATTAAACAAGTAGCAAGTAGAAATAGTAGGAAAAAGAGAACATTAGAAACTCATTTTAATATAGGATAGTAAATGTTGTCAAGGTGCCAATGTAATTTCTGGCCCGTTAGTAGAAGAAAACTCCCACTAGAATCTTCCTAATGGGATTAAAGGTATCTTTTGAAAGCTTTAAAGAAATTAAAATCTAAGCCCTCCGACTCAGCTCTTAAGCCAGCTACACTTTTTTCCGCCACCTTTCTTTTTTTAACATATTATAACACTTTTTTCTTTTTTCAGTTATTTTTCAGGTACATTTTTTTTTTTTTTTTTTGTGTAAATTGAAAATAAAAAGAAAAGCTCGGAGGACGGTGGTAGAAGTAAAGCTAATGGACATATCTAGGTGGAGTTATATTAAGGTTTGTGCGGGGGGGGGGGGGGTCCCAGGACTCATCCAAGCTAATGTTTTCGATTAGACTAATGAAACATTTGCATTGCCATCAGCCCAGGGGCTTGTTAATTGCGTAGAAGCGCCACTCAGGCTAATTGCCCCTGATACCTCCCTACGAACCCCCCCCCCCCCCCCCCCCCCCGTACTATATTTTAATGTTTGTTTATTCAACCAGGCCCTCGGTTCCTTTCATTCCTCTCTCCCTTGCCACGCTTTATACATCTACTTTTTTCCCACCCGGAGAAAATAAAAACACCATTTTCTTTTATTTTTTTCTCTTGCCTTACCTTCCTCACCCCCTCACGATGAAGCTAATCTCACCTTTCTGAACTCTAACTCTTTCTTTCTCCTCCCCTCCGTTTTTAATATTTACTTAATAACAAAAAATTATTTAATTACACCTTAATAAGCTCACCTCAACATAATGCGTTCATATTATTTACAACGGGCACTTACAATAATACAATTTTTATTTTAACCTAATTAATTTATATTTTTATTCATTTTGATCAACCTAAACATTTAAAAATGTATAAACAGTAAACTAACAATTGACCAGAATTAAAGGAGAAAAAAAATTAAACTTAAGGACATAAATAACAATTCTGCGTTGATCAAATGATAAAAAGAACCGGAAGATCATGTGGAACAATCTAATCTTTGAAATAAAAATAGGAAGTTCAAAACTAAAATATGATTATCAATGTTGCGCCTAACAGCAGTATTAGAGGACGAAGAGAGAACATCACTTATACAAGGAAACGCAGTAATGATAAAAGCCATTCAATAAGTATATTACACCAATTAACCAAACATCTACATGCAATTACTCCCTAGGAGACCACATAACTTCAAATTCAGAGCAAATAGTGGGTCCACAGGAAGAAGAAATACATTATCAAACTAAGAATAAACTACAAGATGCATTCCAGGCATCGGACCGGTTAAAAATTAATATTAGAAAGAAGATTTTGCACTCAGTCGCTTGTTACGAATTTCAAATTGTAGTTGTGACTAAAGAAATAAAGAAAAAAAAGAAAGAAGATGCGTCAAGCAGATTGGAATAGAAACTCAGTATCAAAATATTCGGGTAATGTTCTATCGCTCCTTGAAAAAAAAAAAAAAAAAAAAAAATACATTAAAATTATGCTAAGAAAATATAAGACTGTATATCATGAGTATGTACAGCCTAGACTCATGGTTTTACGATTGGATATACATTTTAATTTTAATTTTTTTGCATACTTATAACTTATAACCACAGGAGAGTAAATTAAAGGTTTTAAGTAATAATAACTAATTTTATAGAATGTTTTTGTATTGGTGCAGAGTCAATTTGCTAAGTTTTAGCTAGATTGGATGACTGGAAAAGAGTTAATTAAGCCCCAAAAATGTTGACGACTGATCGCAGACGATAAGCAAACAGAAGTAAAGTTAATATAAAGTTTCTGAAAAGACACAACAAAGAATAAAAAATAAGCTTTAGAAGGAAAATTAAAATTATCTGTACATTTAACTTATTATTATAATTAAACGTTTTTTTGTAAGCTTAACTGCAAGCTTACTAAATGTATCACGAAACCTTAACTCTACGAAGTTTGGGTATATTAAACTCTATTTATATTAGTACCACTATCGCTAAGGTTCATGTAATGACTTGTAAAAAACTAGTAGTTTGGATTCTAGGTTTAAAGATTCTTGCTCTTATAAAATGTAGCTTAAGCGAAGCATAATTATATTAGTACCACTATCGCTAAGGTTCAAGTAATGACTTATAAAAAACTAGTAGTTTGGATTCTAGGTTTAAAGATTCTTGCTCTTATAAAATGTAGCTTAAGCGAAGCATAATTATATTAGTACCACTATCGCTAAGGTTCAAGTAATGACTTATAAAAAACTAGTAGTTTGGATTCTAGGTTTAAAGATTCTTGCTCTTATAAAATGTAGCTTAAGCGAAGCATAATTATATTAGTACCACTATCGCTAAGGTTCAAGTAATGACTTATAAAAAACTAGTAGTTTGGATTCTAGGTTTAAAGATTCTTGCTCTTATAAAATGTAGCTTAAGCGAAGCATAATTATATTAGTACCACTATCGCTAAGGTTCAAGTAATGACTTATAAAAAACTAGTAGTTTGGATTCTAGGTTTAAAGATTCTTGCTCTTATAAAATTAAGCTTAAGCGAAGCATAATTATATTAGTACCACTATCGCTAAGGTTCAAGTAATGACTTATAAAAAACTAGTAGTTTGGATTCTAGGTTTAAAGATTCTTGCTCTTATAAAATGTAGCTTAAGCGAAGCATAATTATATTAGTGCTAAAGTGAAACGAAAAACAAATAGGAAAAGGCTGATGATTATTATCTAAACAGTGGAAAAAATTGTAAATAAATGTAACCATTTCTGAATTTATCTTTAAAGAGAACCACTGATACAATCATAGCTGTTAAACTTCTTCGACATGAAGAACAAATTTTAATGGAAACAATTTCGTTACTACAAATAACTTCTGCGTACCCACCGGTTACACAATTAATTTAAAAATAAAAATAAAGCTTAAAAAAATACAATTTTATTCTATTTGCTTTTTTTTCTCTTATCCATTTCCAAGGTTTGATAGGGACAATCATCCTAAATTAGAATGTGACCACTAAATCTCTTAGTTATCTATCAATATATATATATATATATATATATATATATATATATATATATATATATATATATATATATATATATATATATATATATGAATATAAGTGAAAGGGGTAAAAAAGTGCTGGTAAAAAAAAAAGAATTATTTACTTTTTTTAATCGATTCTGGGTGTTACGGAGTTGGAGATCAATTTAGTTAGTAGGATGAAGTCTTTTTTTTAACTCTACCCGATACTTTTCCAATCGCAATATCCATTTAGGAAAGCAGGGTTGCTCCTGTTTATTTTGATGAGTGAAAATGTCCTGCCCCTGCCCTCCCTCGGCTAACCCTATACTCTTGGTTTTATCATTTTGGAGTTCAAGTCATCTGAACCGACATCTACCCCCTCGGAATTTGATTGGAACAGAAGGGGACAGGGAGGGGGTCAAGCTTTCCAAAGGGAGATTGAAAGAAAACATTTGACCGCCATACACTTCGTTCCCAACCTTTTCCCCCACCATATATTACATTAACCAATATAAATAAGTTTTTCTGAGTTAGGAAAGGGAAGGGAGAGGGAAAAGAGAGGTGAAGGAGGACTGGTTCAAGTCAGGGATTGACCATGTCCCATTTTTACCCCTCGCCTTTTTTCAGGGGTTAAAAAAGTTATTTTTTATAAAAAAAATTGTAGGGAATCAATTTACTTGAAGCTTGAGAGGGAGAAAACCCTCTTCCCACCCCTAGCTAAGTGATTAAAGGGTAATTGAAAACAAACAGGGAAGGGGGAGTAGAGAAAGTCCGTTTGTTTGTTCGTTTTGATGAGCCTAAGGTCTAAAATTCATTTGCAAATCCACCCCCCATTTTCCTACCTCTAACCCTTCCAATGACCTCCCCTTCCTCAATCCCAAACTAAACTATTCTTTCTGTCTGCTAAAATGATGTTTTATGCAGTAACCATTCCTTCTTGAACATTACATTTAAAATTAATATACGCAGAGGCCAAATCTTAACGTATAGAGAACCAATATCCTCCGAACAAAACTTTTGGAAAAAATATGGCTTTTATCAGAATAAAAATGAAACAATTATAAAGAACTATGTAATAATTGATAAAAATTAAATGAGTTATCTGTGTTAACTTATAAATATATAAAAATAGGATATACATTTTTATTAGAAATAAAATAATATTACATTAATAATATATATTTGAAAAAAAACCAACCGGTGGAGAGCGGCCATGTCTCGCCCAATTTGTTGGACAATGTGATTTCATGATCTTGAGCTTGAAAGCACAATTAGTTAGTTGACCAAAAATCAAGTTGATGTTAGTTTGTCACTTTATTGATGAATACTTTGATTTTGAGTAATACCTACTTGAATAACTAACCTATCACGATCAAAGAAAAGGAAGAAAAATTTATAGAGGTTCTTACGGCAGGAAGATAACCAATGACTAATTAGATAAAAATGACTTCACTACCTCTATCCAATGATCAGACTATTAGTTATACATATACTTCATAAAGCAATACGATCTTTTTACGTGGGAAGGAATTTATAGAACTGTCAATGTTGAGAAGAAAAAAGGAAGGCACTTGTTACAGATTCCAATACCATGAATGGATTACGCCAAAAAGAAAATACACTACCACCAGATAAAACCCTATTTTTCCAACATCATTTTTTAATAATAGTATTAGTAAATTTTTAGCAGTAATTAGAAGAATGTGATACATTTTAAATAAAGTTTTATTAATAAAATTTTGGAAGTAAGAAGGAATATATATTACTTTTGGCTCTATGGAATTATAATAAAATTGCTTTTACGCAATCATTCCATTTTTTCCGAGCTTACTGAAAATAACGGAAGCTATGTGATCGTTTTGAAAAACGAACATTTTTTTGTGGTACTTTTTTACTTTAGCACCCCCCCTATATCCCTTTGTGTTAATAGTTATTTAGACAAAGGAACAGAGTAGCATATATTCCTTAGTCTAAATTACTATTAAGACGAAAGGATATTTATTCCAATGTACCTTGGGACAAAGGAATATCATAATCGTGATCATATCCCTTAGCCTAATCAACTATTAAGATAAAGGAATATTTAATATAAAACTGCCCCAGGCGAGTTTCAATGTCTTGGGGAGGCAAACACACAAACCTTTGAGACTTTTGTAGGGCACACTATTGTTTGGAACTAAGGAAGGTGCTAAAGTAAAAAGTGCCTTTTTTTGTCTCCGATTTCAAAAAATCCAAGACAAATATCCGTTTCAGATATCAGGAAACATTTTTGGTTCCGTGTATGTCTGCCAGCCGGTCCGTCAGTCTGTCTGTCACTCACATTTTTTGAACAAACGTATCTCAAAAGCTACATGTTACTTTTTTTGAACAAACGTATCTCAAAAGCTACATATTCAATTTTATATATTTTACATATAATTAGCCCATTGTTCACCTTTATCTTCAAAAGTAATCATCTGATTTTATGGTAGAAAATTTGTATTTACTGATTTTATGATAGAAATTTGTATGATTGGTCATAATTAGCCTATTGTTCACCTATATCTTCAAAAGTACTCATCTGATTTTTATGAAATTTAGATAGTTTGTCGAAAGTAGCCCGCAGACAACACCAGATTAATTTCAACCGCCTGGGCTCTTTAACTTTTGCTTAATAATACTTTAATTCATGTAAAAATCAAACAATTTTTATAATTTTTAAAAAAAAACAAAACGGGGGAAACAATGAAATAAATTAGTCAATAATGGCTTGTAAAAGCAGAAAATCAATAAAATACTTATATAGAAATTCTTTCATCAATGAAATACGTGATAGGATGCGAGGAAGCTATGTGCAACACTAATTGGTAGTCTATTTTTTCATACACACTAATTTATGTCACACACACAATTCTATATATATATATATATATATATATATATATATATATATATATATATATATATATATATATATATACATATATACACACGCAAATTGGAGAAGAGAATATTGACTTAAATTATAATATTTTGAAGTACAAACGAAGTCAGAAAACTCTACAAGTGATCCACAATCTTTTTGTTTGCTCATTTAATGACAATACAGTTGAAGTATTCTTCTTTAATTACTCTTATATTGTATGTATTAAGTCTTTTTTTTTTCTCTCCCCTTCTCTCAGTTTTAAAATCTCCTTTTCATTTCTCTTACGTCAATTTCCGTAATGCTCCTAGGGGGCGAAGTTAGCTTGCCCCGGCTCCCTTTTCAAAGTGTATGAAACCAAGTAAAACTGAGATCATTAGTAAGTAGTGCGGCAAGGGCCTTGTTGCTAATTGCCCCCCTCTTTTTACCCCATCTCTTTTTCTTATTAAGCCGTATTTTTAATCAAGAGCTTTTTGAATAATTTATCTGGTATGAAGTAACCTCTCTCGTTCTGCCTCCTCCCCCTTCCCTCGTTCAAATTAGTTAAGTAAGCCATTAGTATAGATAGAGGAGACGATAGCGGCTTTTAGTGCTAATGATTCATTACTCCTTATCTAACTCTTTCTTTTTTAAAAAAAAATTACATGGGCGTTCTAACTCGCTCACTCGGATTAACGCACTCTTTTCAAAGTTGTTTTGCATCTTCCAACCCTCCTCCGTCCCACGGTTTCCCGCTTCAGTATAAACAAAGTCGTTCATTTAGATTCAAAACTCTCTCCGGCGAATCCACTTTACTCTCGCAGTCTCCCAAAAGGTTTTCGTCATGAGTCTCTCTTTTCAAAAACCGACTTACTTTATTTTATAACCATGTGTGTCTGTCACATGACTCTTTTAAATACTTCAAAAATCAACCGCATGAGGTGGTTTTCTTGTTTTTTTGACTCAAAGAAAATAATGATTAAAAAATAATGGAATAAAAAAACTAGGTCAACAACATTTAGTTGGAACTTTTTTGAATTTAATTATGAAGTTCTTGTTCACATGATCATATTTTGCAGCAAAATTATTATTTATGGCTGTTTTTAACTACCCAATATCCGTATTTAAAAAAAAAATGCAAATGCTTTTTGACGAGCAATATTCAAAGAATAAAAATATACAATTATTTTTATATCACTTATAGTCCAGGAGAAAGCGTGACTAAAGTCAAGCTAGAAGTTTGAGTATAAGTTAATCTTATGGTTCTTTTTAAGAATATCTGGTCGGCTAAGTTTGTCTGCGGGACATAGCTTGGCAAAAAGAATTTTAATAAAAAACAAATCGATAGAGGGCAGCCATTTCGCGCCCATTTTGGTGGGTAAAATTAGTCAGGTGACCACTTTGATTTGGAGTAATATTTGAATCATCCAGTCAAGTGACAAACTAAAATCAACTTGATTTTTGATTTAATAACTAAGTCTATTATCGCAGGATCATGGAAATCACAGTGTCCACCAAAATGCGTGAGGCATGGCTGCTCTCCACCGATTTGTTTTTTTCAAATGCTTTCTTCCAAACTATGTGCCACAGATAAACTTGGCCAACTAATTATTCTTATAAGACACCAAAAGATTAACTTATACACAAAATTCTAGCTTGAAGCTAGTCAGATACTTTTTTGCACGCTATCTCCTGGACTATTATTCCAATCTAACTGTAGGTAAAAAGTGTAATTATAGCAAGCTAATTATTTTTTAATAACAGCAATTATCACCCAATGCAAAAAAAAGCTTACAATTAATTTACTAGAGATACCTTTCATAAAGTATAAGGGAAATAACTTTATTTTGTGGTTCAAATCCCAGCGCTGGAGTGTATTTATCTCTGTCTGTTTCCCGTAGTTGTTAATAATTATAATTTGATTTAAATTAAAATTTAATCTTTCCGTAGTATGAATACTACCAAAATCGTAAAATATGAATAACTTATTTACTTTAAATTGCATAAAGCTTTGAAATCTATAAATTGTTTTTCTAAAAGTGTGCAAATATAAATGCAATAGTCCATTAAATTCTGCACATTAATTCATAATTATCTTAATACGTAAAAAAATAAAATAATAATAATAATAAATGGGTCAATTAAATTATTTACCAGTGAGAAGAAGTACAATCGTATTATACAATTTATTTAATGATGACAAAGGTAGGATGAAAAAAGAAAAAAAGAGAAAAAATTGGTTTTAAATCTTTTTTTAAGGTAAATTAAACAAGCTAACCTCGGTTAGGTAAAACAAGAGGGGGGTTTTAGGCAAGAAAAAGGGAGAGAGAAGAGAGAGAATCTGTTGCTAGAATTAAATCAAAACACGGCGAGTTTCTGCCGCCCCACCCCTCGGACAGAATTAACAGGGGTAGAAGTGTTGGGGCGGATCTCTCGGCCACGGACAGACCTTTTTTTTCTTTCTTCCCTCTTCTTCCTTAAATCAACAAAGAGCTACTTAATGCTCTCTCTTGAGAGAGGGGAAAAGGCTCAATGAAGAGACCCCTACCAGAGGTTTATTAAGAATGAAGTGGAGGCGGAGGAGGAAGGAACGGGAGGAGGGTGAATCCTTCCTAAGGAAGGAACAGAGACCAAGGATATATAGAAGGCCTTCTCAACCAGAGACACAGCTCAACAATTTCCTAAAGTTGACTGCCAAAGAAAAAATATACCTCTAGATACTTAACAACCTTCTTAACGATTACCACAAAACACTCCAATTCACTTATTATTATAATGTTTATTTTTTTTTAAAGAGTTAATATAACTCCTTCAAGGGTCTAGAAATGTTTAAAATAAATTAAATAGTATTTCTTTAAAAAGATTATCCAATACTTTTTCTAAATTATATCCTAAATACTCCACAATTCTTGTACATTATTATAGTGCTTCTCGTAAACTGATTAAGTAAAGTAAATTTCAACTTAACATAATAGAAGTTATATTTATTTAAATTAAATAATTACTTTATAAACAAAAAGAATCAAATTAATATTAAAAAAAAGTGTGTCAGTGAACACAAAAGTGTTCATTACGTTTCATTAAAAGTGTTAAAAGAGTCATTGAAGAGATGTGTATTTACAAAGGCTGTAAAACGCTTTCTCTTAGCATATGTGAATAAATAAAAAATACTAAAGTAAAGTCCATTTAAATAGTTCTAGGGATCAAAGAATATTAATTTTATTAGTTTAGCTGAGAGAACTTGGAAAAATTTAAAGGCTTTGCCTATAGATAGTTTTTCCCTACTGCCAATTTAATTATCTTCGGGTTAAAAGGGAAGGCGAAATGGGTTTTAGGAAAATTCTTGCAGAGTTCTTCTTTGAGAGTCGAAGTTAGACAAACAGATACAATTACAGAGAACAAAAGGAGCAGTTAATGGAAGATAGCCCTCCAGAATAGAGGAAGGAAGTTCGGATCAAGAGTAGAAAGCAAGAGGAGAGACAAAAGATCTGTTTGAAAGGGGATATACAAGTGTAGCCTAGAGTTTGGGATGTAAACTTATTACTGGGGTTTACCCAGGTAAGGGGCCTATCGGTCAGGGCCAAAGGTAAACAGGCCGGCCCTCTCCACCGACTCGATGAAATTTAGCTTTGTACAGCAAGCCTTCATTACTGACCGCCTAATTAGAAACGCTTTGTGAGTCGAGCTTCAGACGTAACATTGCAGGCCACGAGAAAGGCTTTACCTTTGTACCTTTCGCAGTCCGTCCGAGCGGGCATTCTTACTCCCCTCTGCGAAGCTTTGATCGGTTCACTGTGTATCATCGGATTTTCTCGTCTAATTCACTAAATTAAACCCCGACTATTCTCTGATGTCTCAAAGGTCCGACTCCCTCTTTCTCTCTCGGCCACTAATTCGGCATTAAATCGACGTACAAACAAACGCCCCGACATTATATGGTCGGACAAATGGAAAGTTCCGCTCGGAGAGGTAGAGAGAAGGTGCACAAAGGGTACAAAAGCGCACCCTGTGGGCATCCACTCGTACCGACTAATCAGTTTCACCTAGTTAACTAATAGCTTACTAACTATCTCTGATCGGCTACTCGACCGTTAACTCTCCACTTTACAAAGGCAACCCACGTTATTAAATTTATAACTTTATACAACAAATGTTTTCAACAGAGTTAAATTGTTTATAATTAACAGAGGGATTCCTGCAGGGGCGCCCTTTTCAACTACGTCTCAAGTAATTTAAGCATTATTATAGAAATAATAAAGCAAATAATCCTCCGAAAAATCCGACCTCTTCAGTAAATAAGTAATCGGGTTTCCGACATCAAAGCTCCGTGGCAATACTCAAAAGCATTTTAAACAAAATTAGATATATTTTGGAATTTAAATATTTAAAAGGATTTAATTAATTAGAAATGAGCGTTAAGGCAACGTTATAAAATATAAATGTTTTAGTTTTATTAGCTTCGTTAAATTATTTTTCTATAGTAAATAAAATGTGTTCTAAGTAATATTTCTAATTATTATATTTCCTAAACAACTCATTATAAAATACGGGAAACTGCAAACTAGGTAAAATGAAATACAGTACTTTGAATTTCATAGAAAAATATCAAGCTATATTATTTTTAAAACGTCTTTCATTGATCAACCTAGATGAGTTCATAAAACTGAAATAATTTGTATTAATATAAATTTTAGAGGTGTCTTCAGGGGTAATAAAACGATGTTTAAATTCTTTGACAAAGGTGATATTTCATCCCTATAGTTGGGATATTCTCAAACCTTGTTGAGTTGCCTGCTGTTCCTCTCATAATTAGAAGTTAAACAATTTAGTTACTTCTTTACAATAAAGTAAAGTTGTCAAAAATAGTATAGTCATATATAGGAACAGCCAGAAGCTGAGTAATTGAGCTCTAGCAACTGACTGACCTTATTTGAAGACAGGTCCAAGTCATTATAGGAGGCTGCAACATCAAATTATTTAACAACTTTTATTAGTCTGCACTTAGACTGCCATTATTTGATGATCATTAACCGTATATATCGACTGCTTTTTAGATCAGTAAGCTAGAAAAATAAAAACAGGATGCTTTTTTATACCTGAGATATATTCCTCGTGACATAATTAGGCCCCTTGAAAGTCTATATTATTAGAATAGGTCATCAGATACTTTTACACATTTGACCATTTATTCGAGGTTGTTGGGTAACGCGATACGATTCTTTTCAATCCCAAATACCTATAATGGTTGCTGTAGCTATCAAATTTCAAAGACCTAAAGACATTGACGGCCTAGGCTCGCCAGTTATTTTTAGATTCATAAGTTTTTACTTACCAACATATAAAAAAAAAAAAAAAATCAGACCTTATAAAAGTAAACCATTAACAGTGTTGGTCTCGTACAAGATCCTAAACTTTCAAACTATTTTAGCTACAATATTATGTAGCTGATTTACGTTATTAAATAATTTTATAAGATAAATTGATGCTTTTAAGTAACCTAAATCTAGTTGTTATCAACAATATAATATTTTCTATAAAAAAAATAAGCATTATAATCATACACTTATAAAAATTATAGAGCAAAAGGCAATTCAGAAAGCTTTAAGGAAGGAAGTTGATATATGAATGCGTTCACAAAGAGGGTCGGTGAACCTGGTGTTTTTCACATGTATACTCTGTGCAGTGTGTGCTTCCTTTAAAAAATAATTAGCATAACTTATTACTTGTGTTATCTATTCACAAGAATAATAATCCAAACAATCCAACTTCTATTTTTAGTAAGGGAGTTAATGTATTGCATAAAGTGGGCCCCAAAATTAATTGTAGACGTTATAAATGTTTCCCTCATGTTATGATAATGACTTAGAACTTTATTTTCCCAATATCTTATCTAAAATATACGATTATTCTTTGTTCAAAAAATAAATAATTAGAGCCCAATTTGTATAAATTAATAACATAAAAAACATGTAAACTAAATTTGACGTAATTTTGGCAACCATAACAATCTAGATTCATCAGCTAAAGATGCGATTTGAAGCAATAAATACTGACATTTTGCTTCAACTGCTGGAACAATATTCAGAAGTATTGAGAATCGAGTTATCATCCTCCCTTGATGCTTCCAGTGATCAAAGGTAAACATCAGACATAGGCATCCTTCAAAACACTACACTAAATAGGTATAAATACAGATCCAGAAATGTTCGTACCAGATTAATTCTAGTAGGTATAGTTCACCCGAAATAAAAAGCCTAATCGGTCACATTTGGCAACATTTATAATTGTAATTTAAAAGAGACAATTTAATATAAATCAATTTATTATACCTAATTCAGTTTTTTTAAAGTGAGGAAACATCTTCCATACTTACCTATATAATATACAGTTATTATACACTCAATGAGTAGTCGATATGTAAAATCTCACGGCTGAACTACTAACCTCGATTCTATAGCGCACAATTGCTCAAAACTAGAAAGAAATATAGAAAAAAATATCTCCATATATTAAATAAATATCGGAATAAAATTGAATCCCTATACACTACAGAAATAATAAAGACTTTAACAGGATATAAATATGAGATTGACACTAAAGAATTAAATGATTTATTTTATTCACGAGAAGACATAATATATAAAGAAGGAAGAGAAAGCGGATTTAGCTTATGGGTATTTTGAAGAAGGGTATATGAACACAGACAAGAAAAAAACACGAAAAACAAAATAATAAAAAATGTATAGGGGGAATAAAAAGTTGGACTTGATCCAATGTAGCGATGCCAGAGAGTCCATCCATCAACCAATGGGAATAGCGATCTTTCATCCTCACAGTCCTTATACTTGCGATATAAGGATAATATATGTATATGTCATAGAGAAACGTTAGTATATAGAGAAAAATAGCCCGTTTGTTTAAGAGAACCCGCAGCCTTTTTTTGGCTGCAAGCGCGTGTGAATATGTCACACATTATGAATATAGCTTATGTGTTAGAGAGTGGCAAATAAAAAATATGGAAAGGAAGGTACGAAGCCAAATTTTTGTTAACACTATTACATATGCATTAAATCATTTTAAAAAAATAGCTAATACATATATATGTTTGGCTGTCATGTATCTCTTGGTTGACAGTGACTTCTTTTAATAATGTTATATTGTTAATTTCCTAAAAATATATAAAATAATCGTTAAAGATTAATAGTGCGATCTTTCATATAAGTTCTAGAACACGTACACTTTATATGAAATAGACAAAAAAAAATATTATAAAAAAAAAAAAAAAAAAATTATATTAGTGTAACGGGGATTTGGTGAGTGGAATAATGAAACTGGTTAATATGTTTGATAGTTATTTATTTGTATATTAATGTGTGTGAGTGATTGTTGTAAGATGTGTACACCTCCAGAGCTAAGATCGGACTCCCCGTGTGACTCTGTGCTAGGGCTTAGTCTGTTAGATTCTTGGTGGGGGAAAGCACCACTAGACAGAAATTCGAGCCTTTGCTAGCCTAAGGTCTACACTGCTTTCCTAGAATATTCTGGACTTGGCTTCCCCGTTACAGACCCCCCTTCTTTGGAGAGTGAGCACCTGCGAACAGGTTACTCCCCGAAGAAGGAAGTAGCCAAGGCAGTGTAGTGTTTGTATTGATTTGGTTTGTGACTTTGAGCTGGAGGTGTATACTTGATACAATGTGTCGCGGAAAGGAGGAGAGACCTTATGAGTTGATGAATTCAAGTGGTCCTGGGATGATGGGTGCTGGTAGCGTGGTGATGGTGACCTGGTTGTTGTTGCGGGATGGTCCTGGCAGTTGGTGGCCAGGCCATTGTTGATTCAGTGATGGTCCTGGCAGTTGGTGACCAGACCATTGTTGATGGGTCCTGAGAGTATAGTATGTTGTGTGTTGTCCTTCAGTCCCGTAAAGAGGTGTTTTGGTGGACTCCTGGTGAACTGTGGTGAGTTGGAGTAATCCACGTGTTGAGTTTAGGTTTAGGAGTGTCTTGAAGATTACGTTCGTGTTAATAGGGTCTCTCTCCGTTCACCTACATTTGTCGGAGTGTGTACCTATTGTGTGTGTGATTACAATATTTTTACACATATCTGGAGGGGTGTTTTGTTTTTGTTTTAAAAAATGTATGTTAAAAATTAAATGAATGATGTGAATTTAATTGTGTGGGGTGAATCCCACCGCTGCCACCAATGTAACGGGGATTTGGTGAGTGGAATAATGAAACTGGTTAATATGTTTGATAGTTATTTATTTGTATATTAATGTGTGTGAGTGATTGTTGTAAGATGTGTACACCTCCAGAGCTAAGATCGGACTCCCCGTGTGACTCTGTGCTAGGGCTTAGTCTGTTAGATTCTTGGTGGGGGAAAGCACCACTAGACAGAAATTCGAGCCTTTGCTAGCCTAAGGTCTACACTGCTTTCCTAGAATATTCTGGACTTGGCTTCCCCGTTACATTAGTATTACCTATTGCGAATATTATTAATTTACAAACTAACAACGTAATCCATTAAATAGACAAAAATAAAAACTTAGTAATCAAAATACTCTATGATTTTCCTGGTAAAAAAAAGCTCACTTACTAAGCTAACTTGTATACATTTTTATTTGAATCCGTCAAATATTGTTAAATCTTTAAAATCAGTAAATATGTGACTTAATTCTATCAGATTATACTTGTGTATTGGTATACCAGTTTAAGCAAAAGCTTTTTCTAAGTAGAGGTATATATAAATGTATATGTTATTTGAACTAAATATTGCATTACTGAGTCACCACAATTTTTCTTTTTTTAAATTAGTATATAGTGATTTTATAATCCATCATTTTATTTAACCCAAATTGCATCGAAGTGTGGAATGGGTAGAAAAATGGATGAGTATTGTTATGCGACAAAAACATTAATAGAAGGGAACGGAAATTAAATTTCAACGTCATGAAATATAATGGGCTTATTAATGATTAATGACGGAGAGAACAGCTCAGACTAAAAGCCTATTAAATCCTGTGTTTTTTGTTTCATTTTTTTTGTATTATGATGTTATCAACCAAGAGGGAATTATTATAAAAAAAATAATCATTGATGAATTTTAGACGAGACACAAGATTAAAATAAAAGAATAATTTAAATTGTACGCAGTTTCATTATCATTATTTTAAGTTTTTTTTTTATTACTTATTTGATTGATTAAAAATTTACTATTTTGACAAGTGATGCATCTATCATCAATAAACTATCAATCCTTATAATAAATTATAAAAGATATGATCGGAGAGGAGAAAAAAAAAAATTGGCTAATATCTAATATTATAGATGGTAAAGGATGAAGGTAAAAAAAGAAACGAATCAAATGCACGTTTTCTTAATGATCTCGAGGTATGTTTACGTTCAATAGTTAAGAAGAATTTTAATCGAAATGTAAATGCAGGTCTAATAAAAAAGGGTATGCGCAAGAATAGCCTATGCTGAAAGGTAAGTAGTTTTTAAGAAGGATAGAAATTATGTAATTTTATAAGTACGACTAACTTGATACTTGGTTTGATAGATTGATTGCCTATATCGACAAGAGCATTAGGTCTCAGCATGTCAGATAATTCAATCTACTTAAATTTTTTTTTTTTTTTCACTTGAATTATTTTTCATTCTATAATTGACTACAATTTAAGAAGTAAGGCAGTTAGGTAGGAAAAACTGTGCTTGTTCTATCTCCTTGTAATCCTAATATCCCAATGAACGTTTTATTCCATCATAAAATATTTGAAATACTTCTCTTCAAAGAACTCTGTAATGTGTTAGTAATGTACTAAGAATTTTTTTTTTTTTTTTATAATTAAGTAAGAGGTTACTATCATATCCATAGAGACCTTTCAAATTTGAGTGGTAACACCAATCGTCTTGATTTAAAATTCAATTGGCTAAGAATATTTTTTAAGTTTTGGTTCTATTGAACTTAGTACAATAAATGTATAATATATGTTTCTTTATAAGCAAATTAATTCATATAAAAATGAAGATAATATAGCGAATTTCGTAACGAGGTGATATATAACTAATTCGTATATCTCAATGAAGTAAGATATTAGCAGTGTATAGTTGATGTAATAATGTCGTTTATTTTGGTTATTTAATTGGATTAACCAAGGCTAAAATTAAGATATCCGTGTAATTACTTTAAGAAGGTTACTTGAACTTACTTTAGCAAGAGAAAACTAGCAAAGACAATCATTATTAGGTTGAAGCCTTGAACCACTCTAACAAAAATAAGTAAAATGGGTCAAAATCAAGTCACCAATTTATATGCAAGTTTGTTTTTTTATTAAATTCTTAAAAAGTGTTGTATAAATTACAAATAATAATTAACGAAAGGAAAGAAAAAAATAAATTAAATTGAATTACGCTGTAAACCATAATGTAATTCAATGAAGCGGGTGAGGACAGACTTGGTTTATATATAGCGAAGAAATGATAAGCAAGTGTTAAGAAACAAAATAAACTTAATATACCGATTAAAGATAAATAAAAGTAAAGCGTAGAAGTTTCGTGATATAAAATATTTTTTAAAAAAGGAATAGATATAAAATAATGAATATTAAATTTAACGAAAGTGTATTCTGAACCTACATTTTGACAAAGTTTTGACGCCTTTACGTTTAATATATTCCTTCAGTACCTACAATTCAATATGTTGATGGACGCTAATAGTTATTTTCCAATCATTTTATTATTTTTAAGATTTTGTTTCATTTATTGGAATTTTATCAATATTTTATATATATATATATATATATATATATATATATATATATATATATATATATATATATATATATATATACGCAGTCGTGTATAACCAACATTCTAATTTTGGAAATATAAGTAAAATAAATACCTTAACTTAATCAATTTTAGAGACAAATTAAAAAAAATTGTACCCAGTAAATTGAGATACATAATACAGTAACTAAACTTAAGATTTACAACTTATTAAGGTAAAAATAAGCATTGCTTTCTTAGGATTGTCTCTTTTATATCGCGCGGCTTATTCCAACAATTATTAATCGTAAATCCCCAAATCATATTTAATATTTATACCTACAATCTACAATATTCTGTAATATTATTAAATGCCCACTATTGCATCACATTAAAGGGTTGAAAACGAATGGAACAGAATATTTATACAAATTATAGATACAAATAAAGAATTGTAAAAGTATTTACCTATAGCTCAGTCCCTAGACCTGCGCGGGCGGCCAACTTTTCCTTTGCGAACACCTGGTGCTGGTGATGCGGCTGACGCCGCAGGACTGCCTCCAGACTTGATTAACTTAAGCCAGTCCTGTTCACAGACTAAACTTCCTCCCATTAGGTAATACCTGTAACAATGACACATCAATTAGAATCAATGGCTCTCTAAAGCAAAATAAACTATTAAATATCAAGTCGCAGTATTAATCTCAGCATTAGAGTGGTCATAAGAGATTTTTTAGGAAAGTTCAGAAGAAAAGTAAAGGAGTGTAACATATTTATATAAGTGGTAGTGAGGTATAATAGAGGGATACTATAGAGACAGAGAGATTATAGTTGACGAATGCTGCTACCGAGGAGAAGACGAATAAATACAATACTAAAGAATAATTTAGTATTAGAATTGTAATAAAAATAGAAAATAACCTCACTTATTCTACCATGCTTCTAAATCAAAACTAACCTCACCATTTACTAATGTTAATAGAGGAAAGTGTCATAAGAAAAATGGTGAAAATGAAGGACGGTCTAAAGCTGTGATAGACCTTGTACTTTTAGTTTCCTTATATCAATAAAAGTTATATCAGAAGTATAACAGGGCTGATAGGTTTGTAAGGCTTAAATAATTTACAAACCTTAATCTCAAAACATATTGTATTAGAACTCCCTTACTCGAATCTAAAATAAATATCTTTAGCAATTAAAACAATTTCTTCGTTAATTCATTCTTACTATCTCATTTCACCATCTGATTACACAGAAGTTTTATAATTTTAATCTGAGATTTCGCAAAAGTACGGATTAAACTTTTACCTATCGCCTGAGACGAGTTGACAACCACATTTAGAGCAGGTGAAACATTTGAGGTGGAAGACTACTCCTGAACCGGGGCCCGTTGCAGCCCGCATGACGAACTCGTTAGCAGGGATAGTCTGCCCACAGGCGCCACACGCTCCACTGTTGCCGAATAACCTACGCAAGAAAAAAATATTTTTTTATTAGCTAATAGATAAATTGACACTGCAATTAAGAAAAATAAAATAATTTAAATATATTATGTACCCAATAGTTTCCTTCGACACAAAAACATAAACAGATAAAAAAGTTTATAGCGTGGTTTCAACAGATTTATATGTTCCAGAGATCATTGAATACAAGTCTTCTATTTTTAATCTAGGTGTTAGTTTATCCGTCCATTGTCGGTCTAACCACGTAATGTTAAAAACATAGCTTATATCTTAAAAACTATAGTACATACACTCACGTATCAACTGAAGAAATCAACTGATTAAATTGTCACGTGACTTGAAAACAGATCAGCTGATAATATTTTTAACAAGCATTGCAGCCACTACACAAGATTAAATATTGAGCTCTTTTAGAATGATTGGGAAATGAATAGGATTAGACGAAGTTAATTCTAATCTAATTAAATTTCAAATATTTAGTTATTTCTTTTAAGGTTTGATAATATTTACTTGTTTATAGATAAAATAATTTAGATTGCTTCCTTAATTCCTTAACAGTTTCAAAAATTCCCGGACAGAAACCCGTTTCAGACAAAAGCGAACAATTTTGGTACCGTGTCGATCTGTCGTTCAACTGTTTTTTGCGACCCACCATACCTCAAAAACTACTTGTCCTATTTTGATTAAATTTGGATGGTAGGTCATTGTTCGTCCCATATTCATTTTTATAGTATGCGCACATTTAATATTGCTTAAAAATAGTGTGACTCAACTGGTAATAAAAACCGACCCAAATCTCATTTGACCATTCATAGGGGAAGTTTTGTGACACACTAAAATCGGGTGCAGACTATTTTTAAAATTAAGGAAATCATGTGTCGAGCATTATATGTAGTTCTATTTTAAAGTTTTTTCTTTAAGGCCCCCATTCACGGTCAAAATGTTTGCACAAGAATAATGTTTGCCCAAACATTTTGACCGTGTGTGGGGCTGTTTGATGTTTGCGCAAACATGATGTTTGACGTGTATGGCCGACATCAGGTTTGAGCAAAATGCTTGATCGTGTATGGGGGCCTTAACTGGATTATTCACTTAAGAAAGAACTAAGGTAAAACTTTCTTTTTATTCAAATTAGATGTAAATGGATGGAATTTTGAAGCTGATTTTTCAGGTTAAATTTGAATGATTTTAAGATTTGTAGATAAAGTGACAAAAAAGAACTGGAATCTTAGGAGCCATAAGTTTTTCAAAACAAATTTCAAAAAGTGGTTTTTGTTTTTAAAAATATTGCATCAAATAAAGCTAATAATAACCTAAAAACACATTTATACGAGCACGTTTATTTAACAATCTAATAAACATTCTGTTTATTTTTAATATACAACTAAAATAAAATTTATATTGATCATATTTTTATAAATAACATACATTAACTTAATTATACTAGTTTATTCCTACATCAAAGGTAAATTTATTAAATGTCTTATTTAAATAATAGCAAAGTAGTTATAAATCTATACAATCAATCTAGTGTAAACCCTGAGCCAATAACAAACACATAATTTACCTAACTTGAGCTAATAAACTGGATCTAGAGTCTGTAATTATAAGTCATAAATAATCATTATTAAATATATAATTATTACCCAACGAAATAACATTTATTTTAAGTTATTATTATTATAACGATTAATTCCTTTATGTTTTTAACTTTTGACCAATCCTGTTACTTATTGCATTCAAGCATAACGAAGGTAAGGGAAGCATTGCGATCATTGTGAAGAACGAAATTTTGTAATGTCTCCAAATTCAAAATTTCCTAGACAGACAACGTCTCGGAAATCATGCAACAAATAAAGTGTCGTGTCTGTCTAGAAATAGGACATGAAGAAGCTATGTGCCACACTAATTGGCAGACTATTTTTGAACCAATTCTATTCCAGTCTAATCACCGCTTAAGCTGCAAGCCTTTTAGACACACGAAGAACCCGAAAACACAGATTTAAAATAGTGTTCCCATAAATGTTCAAGTTATTTGCTGCATTTTGTCAATTAAATTTAGGGATGGTATATTTTATTGGTTTTAATAGTAAAACAACTATTAAGTTTGGGATTAAGGTTATAGATAGTTAGAAGTAACCAAGGCATATATAAACAAGTTGAAAACCACCAAAATAACTGATTTAATGTCATAAAGTTGGTAATACCATCGAAGTTTCAAGATATTGATTATTAACACAGCTAAAAATCGTCTAACAAAAAATAATAATGAAATTCATCAATGACAACTTAGAAAGTCATAGAATTTTTATGATAATTATAAAACATATGTAAGAAATAAATAAGCGATAATAAGGTATCTGAAATGGTTAAATCATTAGCTTCCTCTTCTTTGTCACCTTATATTTATTTATTTTTTCCCCCTTAGTCTCCTCTTTCCCAGTTCATATCAAAGATGAAGATAGAGGGGAGGAAAAAAGGGGAAGATAAACGAGAGGATAAAAGGAGTTAGGGGATGGTAGAGGATAAGTTTTCTATAGATTTATCCTGCCGGTCCTTTTGAAGGCTTCACAATGGGCTCAGACCAGATTGGCACAGCACTAATTGTAACCTTTACCAAGTTTTAGAGGAAACCTTAACGAGTTGAAACCTCGCCCCAAATTAATTAGGCACTCTCTACCACCCCCACGGCTGTACCACACCGTTCTACTGCCTCCAATCAGTTTATTAATTAGGTATTCCCTTTCTGAAACCTACTGGTAATAATCAGCGCTACCTAATTTACCTTTTTACTTTATACCTATACCCCCCTCCCCCTTTACCCCCTCTTACTCAGTAACCCTCATCTTTATAACTCACAGAGCGTCACAAATATAAAAGACATTACAATAAAAAGAAACTTTTATTTTATTGAATTAAAAGATCAACAAAGAGATTCATTAAGGAAAAACATAATGAAAAAGATACTCAATTCGTTAAAATAACCTTTATTTCATCAACTGAAATCATAATAATCTTAAATGAAGGCGTTTAAAATAAAGGCCTTTGAAATACATCGCAAGAAAGAAGGATACACCATGAACTTATAACCTTATATTTTTATTACATCTTGAATTTACATTTGTATCAAGTAATAAATAGGTAAGATTTAGGGAATGTACAGTATTAGAACTAGAAGAAATACCTATTCATTATTATTACCTAGTCATAATAAATAATAGAATATATAACTCATTAAAAGCAAATAAAAGTTAAAATAAAAGCAGTTGTATCCACCAAAATTGTGTAAAGTGTACTATTTTACTTACTAATGTCTAGTTAAAACATTAGCAAAGTAGTTTTAAGCTGTTTATTAGTTTTATTGATTGATCTGATAATTATGTAATTATCCTAGTTTCTTATTCAGTGTAAGTAATGAAAATATCCCCAAAAAAATAGCTTTGTCTTGACAAAAATAAACAAAATAACAAAAATTGACTAAAATAAACAGTATTATAAACTACGTTTAAGACATTTCAGTGAACAGAGAAGTTAGTATTAAATACTATAAATTTTAGTATTATATACTATAAAGTAAGTATACAATGTAATAGATACGGAACGAAAATTATTAATTGATTTTATAGTTTAAAAATGTGTACAAAAACAATAATTGTAATCGGAATATTGCATCTCTTTCAAACACAAGTGGGTTTGTCTCAAAGTGGTAGTACTACATATCTCATAATAATGGCTGTACTTTTAGCGCTATCTGGCTGGGCTAATTTAGCCTGAGTTGAAGTAACGGAGGGGGGCCAGTTACTCTCTCCTACCTCTTCTTATCATCGCATTTACTCCATTAACATTAAACTAAGGATGCCAGAGAGTTTAAAGCTAAGTTGAGTGGTAACAGTGATAACAGAGCTTCTATTTAAACTTCTACTCTCTTAGTAGCAGTGAACTCTTCTCCTGAACACTTCTTCCATCCTTAAACTATACTAGGTAGAAAAATATAGCTGTATTAAAGATTAGCAAAGAAGAATAATAACCATTTATTCTGGGAAATTATACAAAATTAAACGTATTAATCATTGGATTCATTTAGTCAAATTTTTAAGATAAAGTTATAGTTAGATGATTGATAAAGGGTTATATTATAATCTTATGAAGACTTAAACGTTTAAATTATAGGTATTATTCAATATCGAGAGAGAAATATCGCATATTTTCCTTTAATCTATCTACCTGTTATTCTGTTTAACCTTAGTGAGATATGATCAGGATGAGACAGGTTTGTAGATCGCATTTCATGACAAACGCGGGGAAACTATCGTTGACTTTTATTTTAATGTAAACATGCCCGAGGCGGACACGAATTCCTTACCCTGACATTTTAAAATCTTAACGGTCAACCTAGACTCTAGCCCGACCGGATTTAGTCTATAAATTATCTTTATAATAAATATTTCATTTTAACTATTAATCTAAATTATGACCCAAATTTTATAATAACATTTTTCAAATAAGGTAATTTAAAGTAATATTAAATAAACATCTATATTATATACTTGTGATCGATTTTCTAAATGAAATCCCTATAAAATTATAAAATATAACTTTTAGAAATTCATTTATCATTTTAAATAGGTATTTGTAAAATATAAATAGGATAAGGTTAGGATGCTCCTAGTTGCACTTGCTGGTAAACAGTTTGTACGCTTTAACTAAAAAGCCTCAATAGTATAATCAGCGTTAAGATGCCAAAACATACATTCGGACTAGGTTTTTGACTCAAAACAATTTTTGCTACAGAATATATCTAGGAAAAAATCTGCAATGAACTAGAAACAACGCATCCCACCATTCTCGAGGAAACAACCTTAAGGCAATTAAAGAAATAAATCCTTAGGAAGACCAAAATATTTTTTAAAAAATATGTCCAGGATGAATACGAAGATTTCAAAACATATTCATAAATACTATCTCGATGACAACATATCCTCTTGGCTAATGTCGCATGAATTTAAAAAGACCAAGAATAAAATGAAATTCTACTTGCAATAGCCGTACATGTCATTTAAAATTCCAATTAAGGATAAGTAGCATTAGCCCTTAGTTGCCGATCTTTGAATTATCAAATATTTTTTTTAAAAAAGTGCGAGAACCTACAGAATGTAAAAATGGATATATATAGATAAGGAAATTTTAATTATGTTAGTAAAAATATTAATCTTATGACAAGTTTCAATTTGCACTGAAATGATCGAGGAATGTTGTTTTGAAACTTAGAAGCCAATTGAGGGGCACCCAATTAAATTCCTGCTTCCTCCTTTTATTTCTTATAAAAAGGTCACGCGAACATTCGATGATAAACGGCCGTGTCCAATAAAATTCATCCTTTTAGTAACAACACATTAAAACGTATAAATCGCAATTAACATTTTTCAGAATCGTAATAAAATTATACATTTAATAAATTATAATTTTTAATGATGCTAACATAAAAAGAGTACCCTGACACACACACACACAATATATATATATATATATATATATATATATATATATATATATATATATATATATATATATATATATATATATATATATATATATGTGTGTGTGTGTGTGTGTGTGTGTGTGTGTGTGTGTGTGTGTGTGATTATATAATCGTTTACGAGCCGAATAATTGGGAATAAAGTTTGAATATTCGACGAGAAGAAAAGAGTTTTAAGTATTATAAAATCAAGTAATAAATTTATCATTTAAAAAAAGGAATAAAAAAAAGTATAAATGAGATAATTCGTACTAATTCCTTAAAAGCTGGAGAAAAGGCTCATTAAAATCCTGTCGAGTTACAATCTATAATTTTTCTACGGAGTATTAATATCTTATTTAATTTCGAATCTCCAGTAATATATATATAAATATAAGTGAAAAGGGAGACTCATTTGATTAGGTATACAGAAGTCATAGAGAAGGAAAGATATAAGCATTTGAGTTTAAAGTTTATATATATTTTTAATGATCCAGACATGAAGAGATACTACAAAATATATATACCAATTGTAAAATTATAATTTTTGTAATGAATTTTAATATTAAAAAAAAAATAATACTTTATAAATTTATAAAAAGCTTAATAAGACTCGATTCAAATTAATAAGATAATAATAAAATACTTATATACATAGAACAGATATATTATTATAGCGAGTAGATCTTTTTTAGATTCTGTACATTGGTAGTTTGATATAGGTGGGCAATATTATTATAAGACAAACATAGAGGCCGTGCTTTGAATATAAATCTACCTACCGTATATAATCCATCAAATTTTACATTTATATCCAACCAAAGTGTTAATAATATCTTGCTCTTCCTAATCTGAAAGAGGTTTAAGTCGTAAGTTAGGAATCCAATTATGAAAATAAAACATTTACAATTCAATCGTCGAGAAAAAAAAAAAAAAATCAATTAGAGTTAAAGTAGGATGTTTGACATCTGATTAATTTTTGTTACGTGTGTTTGAGAGAAAGAGTGGGATAAAAATTATTATTTTAATGAGCTCGAAATATAGTGAATCCATTTAAAACTGTTATTGATATTAACGTAAATTTAACAACATATTACCCTCATAACAGTCATTATTGTAAAAATATTAAACATTAAAAAATATATAAGTAACATTAAAATAATAGTCGTGACAGGGGGAGGGGAAGTTTATAGTTTAAGCATGTTATTATCTCTAAAAAAAAGTTCTGAGGCAACTCAGACGAACTTTCCCATATAAGAGATCATAATTACTTGTCCAGTGTTTTCCATTTATTATTTTTCGTAGGTGCATTTAATTATTATTGAACATTTTATCAAAATGTTTCATATAAATAATCTCTCCTCAGCGGGGAATCGAACTCTCTCTCTCTCTGCGTAAAAAGCTATTTCCTCAGGAACTAGATTTTTCCCGGGAAAACGGCTTATATCGTTAGATTTATATTTAAAAAGACTACATTTTAGTCCTTCAGTTCCTCTTTCAGTCCTCTCCTTTCGTACACCACTGACTAGTAAACACAAGACTAATTTAATTTAGTTCTTTGTCTTGGATAAAAGGTATATAATATTTAAAACGAAAGAAAAATCTATATAAACACAGATAAATGACATTCCAATGTCATTTGAGATTAAGATTTGTCTTAACTTTTAGCAAACTAATACAGAAAATCATAAGTGTGAATGTGAAAAATTAATCAAAATTAATAATTATTTTTCTTCTTTTATTGCAAAAAAAATGGCGTCAGTGGTTCATGTAAATGATTTCGAAAAATATATAAAAATAATCATAAGCCTAAATCACGTGTTCTTGAGTATTTTGTACTAACGAAAAAAACTGACAAATTTTGAATACAACGGTTATATTTCTTGAGTTTCAGTATATTTTAATAGTTTAAGTGAATACAAATTGAAAGGCAAAGGGATGTAAAAAGGATGTAGGCCAGGGTATGGAAGAGATAAACTATAAACAATTTATTTGATCATTACAATTTATCAGCGACATAAAACAAGAGAAGATATTAAGTAAGGTCATGTTAAAAGGTTAAATATCTGATAGCAGTTCAGGTAAAGACAGCGAGGTTGAGGGTTTGGAGGTATACACGTCGACAGAGGGCTAAGGGACACCTGTAGCAGGTTACTACTTCCCAAGACATCATGTAATATTCATAAACGACCAATCACAGGGACCTTCTCTTCCACCTTTGACAACTTCGGTAAATTATAAAATTGTTTCTTTCTCTTTCCACAGATGCGTTACAAATGCAGTGCTAAAAAAAACCACTCGAGGAAAGGAAATAAAAAAGAATGGAGAGTCCTATAAATGGGATTCAATATTTAATCAGTAAGGGAGCCCTCCGGAGATGGGATATACTGATAGGGCAATCTTTCACATTCCAACCACCCTTTTATATTAACCTTACCCTTTTGGTATTCAAACGAAATTGAGTCTAAGAGAATAATGTTCCAGAATTCATCACAGATGTCTTTGTTTTTTTAATAAAAACTATGTGTCATCCAATCAGTCCGATTATTTTACAATCAATTAATTCATTTGAAAAATACACAAAAAAAATAACATTTAATTAAAGGTTTTCATTTCAAAATGAGACATTGGTATATCAAACACATATAAAAGTCTCGCATCTATTGCTATGATTTCTTTCACTTTATCATAGAGAGCCGTTTTAAAAGAATACTATTCTAATAATATAGATAACATTTAGCGTGGGCGTGAAACCAGCAGACAAAAATCGGTCCGAGATACCTCAGACTTACTTTCTCATATAGGAATACATAATTACTTGATCTAGTGTTTTCCATTTATTAGTATTTCGCGTTTTCGTAGTAACATTTAGTTATTATGAAACAAAATTTAAAGCTAAAATTAATTTCTCGACTTTGCCTCGCGGGGTATGATTTTCTGAACCTGTATGCCAAATATCATCAAAATAAGCCCAGTAGCTTAGGCTCCACGCGTCTGCACAGACACTGAAAAACCACTTTTTTGGATTCGGGGGACCTCAAAACGTGTTAATCTAGCAAAATCTCAACATTTTTTTATAAATACTAGACATACGAGAAAGTAAAAAGCGTCGGTACTCAAAAATAAAATACATATCGCCAATCTTCCTACAGTTGATTAAATAAAGAGTGGGTTGCAGTCAAATTGTGATCTTATTTAAATATTCTGTTACGCAAACCATATCACATATTTGTGCTAAAAACAAATAATTAAATGAAACAACAAAAATTTTTAATAGGGTTACAGCAATTTAATAAGAAAGTAGGTAAGTAAACTAAAACGTTATAGATTTGATTAATAATACCACTAAAAACATAATTGCTAATAATCATATTTAATAATGCATGGTAGCTAACAAAACCTTTTAAGACCCAATATACCTAAATATTCGTTATTTAATAATATAATAAGAGAAATAATTGAAGTAAAGTAATAAAAATGAGATTGTCTTATTTCTTTTATGTTTATCAATAAAAATTTTTTTAATTAATTTGAGGTCAATGATAAAAAAAAGGTAAAGGGAAAATATCGAACACGAAAAGGGGAAAATCATCTGATAAATCGCACACAAAAATAAATTGTAATTACAAAATCAAAAGTATTTAAAAAATTGTACAACTTATAATGGATATAAATAATAATAACGTAATTAAAGTATATTTATAATAATAGTATTCTTTCTCAGAAACAGTTTTTAAGCTATTACTTTTAATGCTAGTTTTAAATTAGGTACTCTTGTTCTCATTGATTAATCTAATTAAAAAGGAACAAAGAAATATAAATTAAAGTTGAGTCAATAAAACGTTAAAAGTTATTTGTTCTCTACTAGAGAGGTAGAGTGAAATGATAATTGGATGGAAGTTATTACACAAAAACTAAATAACCAATTATATTAAGGGTATAAAACACGAAGGGGAAGGGAGGTGGATCCGCGGGACAATATGATGAGAAGAGTACGAGAGGCAATATTTATCGAAATAATAGTGTTTACAGAGGAACCGGCCGCCCCCCCCCCCCCCCCGGGGGGGGGGCGGACGGTGAGGCCCCACTACAAGCTCCCATCTCCTACCTAGCTACGCAGGCTCCATTAGAATTGAGAATGCACGTCAAAATGGGCAAATAGAGACGAATTCCAACCCTCTACACCCTCCCACTCATAAATTAATTTCAAGGGAAGTATAATGAGAAGTGAATTATTGATAATATTGAAGAGGAAAAGTTGTAGAATGGAAAAACAGGGAAAACACAGTTCGTACCATCAAGTAAAACTTTATTAAATGGTACTTGTGAATCTGTTTTCCACTACTATCTTTGTACAGGAAGAAATTCGAATAAATTTCAATTCAATAATTTGAATAGTCATAGTCATAATAAATAGATACAAGAAGAGGAAAAAAATATACAGATGTTTGAAATACAATACATATTTAATTATATACAATAGTATAAATTAATATTTGTTTTCAAATAATCCCTAGTGCGGTT
Organism: Gerris lacustris; assembly: GCA_951217055.1. NCBI lineage: Eukaryota > Metazoa > Arthropoda > Insecta > Hemiptera > Gerridae > Gerris > Gerris lacustris. The sequence goes on from OX578278.1 coordinate 60,956,014, forward strand.
TTTTGACGAACTAATAATTTTTGCTTTTTTTTGAGTTTTATTCGATTCGAGTCAATTCCACCAAATATCGATAGAAACAAAAGAAGAGGTTTAACAGTTTCACAGCCAAGCTGAAGTAATTAATATAATTATTTTAGCTTATAAATTATGAGTCAATTCGGAAGTTTAGGTTATTTTCGTCTAAAGGTAAAATAATTAAACGATTTTTTTTTTCCATTTAAATTTAATAATAAAATTTTATCGGAACGTAAAAAAAAATAGGTTATAATCGCGTCAAATAAATATTACTAAGTTTAAATTCAATTAATACATTTCTTTAATCTAAGACAACCCAAAACTATATTTACCTAATTATTAAACCTCCATAAAACATATTCAACACAGTTCATCACCGGAAAAAATAAATAAGTGACACAATACGTGAAAGTTTCAAAAAGAATTGATAATCACATCAAGGTTCACTTACTATATATTGATAAATGTTTTATGTCTGACCCTGAACTGTCTTTCAGAGAAAGTCAACAAGAGGGGGTTACGTTTTCAAGATGTAAGTCACACCATCGCCCTTGAACCTAATTTTGGGTCACTTATTTTCAACTTGAATTAGATATTAATAAAAACAGAAGGTTTCATAGCTGCCGCTAATTGCGATTTATGATGTGAATAAACATCAAATAAAATAAAATTACTAAATATATAAATTTTGTTAAAGAATAAGCAAACATACGTTATTTATTTCGATAATGCATACTAAACTTAACGACTTTTATTGCATAAGCCTTCAAAAGTTGTAAGGCATTGGATAGGATTAAATAATGATTATTACTCATTAATCAGATACTAAAAACAGTAATATTAGGTTTTAAAGTTCTTAGGGATTCTCATTCGTTATATTTTCTACTAAAAGAATAATATGTAATGCTTGAATCGAAAAGAAAATGTCAAAATAAAGAAGCGGTCCATTTATAGAAGAAAAGAGATGGGGAGGGGAGAAGACAATGTGTGAGGATTTAAGGATAACAAAAAGGATTAGTGTAATTCGACCTGTTTTTCTTTTCGGCGAGATTTCCTTTTGGACAATTAATACTAAAGAGAGGCACTTCTGGTCCGGTTCCAGCGGGAGCGGCAAGCGGTAAGAGTTGGGGCACATGTGTGCAATCAGACACTGGGACGTGTAGCCTGCGGGCTCTACGAGTGGGACCGTGTGCGAAGAACAACAGAGAGAAGAGAGGGCCAATTAAAAGGGCGAGAGGGTTGGCGGATAGTCTCACACCAAGACACTGATACGTGTCGTACATGGAGAACCGCCGTAACATTGATTAGTGCAGTCGTACACAAACATTGTGAATGGGAGGGCCAATTTGGAGGGTTCTCCCCACTGGAGCTGGAGCTAAGAGAGCCCTAGTAATCCTTGGCAAGGGCCCGTGTCGGGGCATACAAGGCCTGGGAAGCCTTGGCCGTGTATGTGCAAGGCTCCGGTCTAACGAAGCAACAGCCCTGCCAAGCAGCCTCTTCACACTACCCCACACTCTCATACCTCCCTCACCCCGTTTATCACTCAGCCGGCTGTCGAGCAGTCTCAGATTGCCTTCAACCCTCACGCTTTAGGCTACGATAAAAACCACAGAGGGACCTTCAATTACCATTTTTCCTTTAAGTTTTTAAATACCCGATCCTTTAAAAAGCCCTAAATCGCTATTCATGAATTCTACACAGGACTTTACCAAGAAAAAATCTCATTCATTAACAAACTATCTTCATTCACCTGATTATCTAAAAAGTATAAAATAAATAATTAGTTAAGTAAAAAAAAAAAAATGAATACCCAACACATTTAACTTAATTGAGATCTAATCAATATTCGACAGGCAGTATCTTAACCTTGTTAAAAATAATAATGATTCCCAAGTGAAAAGAGCTCACCACAGTTGTTAAAAAGCACAAAGAGCTAGAAATTGCAATGACAATCTTGGGTGCACCATTGGCAAACCCTTGGGTAATCAGATTGGTCTGAAACCGAGTCATGAGAATCGACATATCTGAGGCTCAGCTGAAGGTTACGGCCACTCAACAAAACACAAGCGTAAGTGTGAGAATGGATCAGAATCCCCTGCACTGTAATCTGAATTGAGCTAAGCTCGTAGGTTTAATGCAACATTTTAATAAATACTAAATATGTATGTAGCTTTTACTGACATCATAAGGAAATACAGGAATTAATAGTCACGGCAATACTCAAAAGCATCTTATCATATCATAAAAGATCTATTATGAGACACATAAAGCTCATTTTAGTTGTTATGGTCAGATTAACATAAGCTTTCTTCAAATTTATTAAATTATTCACACGCCAGCAAATACTGGGGTTGAAATTGCTGACAAACATTAGTAAATATAATTTATTTTAATATTCGCAGAAATAATGTGAATAAATAATTGCTAATCTAATTAGATTATTCTCCCTAAATTACTAGGGGCTCTAAGGAACGAGGTAAAATATTTAGGTCATTATTATATTTTAGCACATAGCTGATTAAAATAGCTTCTCCTTTACTCCACAAAATCTAAATTTGAGCCATATTAATTATGCTCGAGGAAAATTGTTATAGGACAAATATTTTACCGAAATTATAAGAGGGAAAAGACGATAAGGGATTAAGAGGAGAGGAGAGGAGAGGTGGAGGGGGGGGGGGCTCATAATATTTGAGGTTAAGGGGAGAATATTGAGCATGTAGTTATTAAATTATTTAATAAAAGTGGGGAGGTGAACGTTATAATGAAGAAGAGGCGATGTGTGTGTGTGTGTGGTTCCGTACAAGAATGGCTCATAACAAAGTGGAGGAATATGCCAATTAGGAAATACATCGATTGGACAAGGGAGGGTTGGGCCCAGACTCTGCCCGAGCACCCAGTTTTTAGACTCATTAGTGCCCAGACAGATATTGCCAATTCCCCCTACTTTTAATTAAGCATATTTCAAAGTCTGAAAGAGGGGATTTTTTCCTTTTTTCGGTACAGTTGAAAATGAAAAGAGTGAAAAAGGGGTTAAAGTCTGGGTGGCGGGTTACGGGGGTAAGGTTTAAAGCAGTTTCCTCGTGTATAAATGCTTCTCTCCTCGGAGGCCGGAGCCTAGAGTGGGAAGGATTGAGTGACATTCCCAATATAAGCAACTCTGCCTTTGCAATGAACTGTGATTAATGACTCGAAGCCTCTGCCTCTCGGAGCCTCTCTAGAAGGCTTAACAAGCCTTTCTCCCTCCCCGACCTTTCTAATTACCCATCCATCGGGCGATTTATTGCCTTTACACACCCCCTACTCCTCACCCGGCAAACCCCCTTTACCCGCACTTTCTATCCGGCCGCGACAACCTCGCACAAATCCGCCCCGCGAATTTACCGTTCGCGTGTACTAATTAACTTCTTGCCGAAAAAATCCCTACTTGCTGTATATTGTTTTTTTTTTGTCACTACGACCTCCCTCCGTAAGCTTAGAGGATTATAACCCCTACACGACCGATTTAATTAAATGTCGCTTTATTCTAATATTTTGCGTCCTGGAAAGGATTGAGAAACCGGGTATAACAATATTACACCGGTGACAACCTCGCCTTCAATCACACACCCTTCTATTCTTCCAAATGTCTTTTAATACCCCGCAATTCTAAATAACAAAAAAATTGTTTCACCTTTTTTTTAAAAAAAAAAAAAAAAAAAAAAAAATCCTTTTTAATATTCGTATGTGAAACAAAAAAAAAATAAATAAACTAGAGTGGAAAGGGGCTGGAATTGAGATTTCTTTTAAAAATCGGCGTCAAAGAGAGAGAGAGAAAAAAACAAAACAACTCTAATACCTTTGGCTTCCCCAATGAGCCCACAACAAATGCTAAAATATAAGTTTTTCCCTAAAAACAAAGTCAGACATTTAGTGTGGCACATAGCTTCCTCGCGTCCTATTGCGAATAATTTTATGATTTTTATACCTATTATGGTTGAATTTTTTTTTTTAAATTAAAGTATCAATTTATTAAAATTTAAAGAGCGCAGACGGTTGAAATTAATCTGGGGATATCTGCGAACTACTTTCGACAAAGCATCCAAATTTCATAAAAATCAGATGAGTAATTTTGAAGATATCGGTGTAAATAAATGTATGTTTTCCGGAACAAATTGGCGCAGAAGGTTGAAACATATAAGGGACCAAAAATGGGTCAATTATGAACTACCATCCAAATTTCATTAAAATCAGTTTTTAAGATATGTTGGAAAATATGAACGGGATGGTATTATGTTTCGCAAATATTGAGCGACGGACAGATACGGAACCAATAATGTTCCCTGTTGTCTGAAACGTATTTCTGTCTCATTAGAAAAACTATTAACCGAATAATCTTAAATTTATAAAATTATTATATCAAAGAAAATAAAAAAAAGGTAATTTGTACATTAATAATTTATGATAATCCTATTTAATAATAATTTACTAATGTGACCTGATATGTTTTAAAAGTGAATATTATTCATTAAAATACACTTAATATTTATAAAATATAACACGTAAATTAAGTAAAGATACGGAAAAATTATTTTCAATGTAATAATAAACCTGGCAGTATGATGTAGAAAAGAGGTTAAAAAAAAATAACTGAAGATACCTATTTTTTAAAAGATAAAATGTTACATAAAATATATATAAACAATAATAGAGCTTTGCTCTAGCAATAATGTAAAATAAAGTCAAAATACTAGAAAGAGAGAGAGAAGTTGGAAAATAAAAAATAGTTTATATTAAGGCTTTTTGGATTGTCTATCTATACTGTACTGTCAAGATGGACAAATGATATGGAGGGCTATAGGGAATGAAGCTGGTGATAGAGTGAAGGCCATAGATAAAGCTTGAGGGAATTGGTAGGAACAATTGAATGGGAGAAGATACGGGGGGAGCCCTTCCCCACCAATAGATCTTACAACCTTAAGCCAATATAGGGAGCAGAGCTGACAGACAGACTCTCACTATACACTATCCCGAGTCTACAAACTGATCCTTTAATTAGAAAACGAAATAAGCATCGCATCAACATGCTCCACTTGATTAAAGAAACAATTTTAATTACTTATGCGAAACTCTGCTTTCAAATTGACCATTCACTGATTCACTGTGTAACGCCTTAAGTAATCATAGCATCAGTGTTACAACATACAGATTTGAATTTGTTTATTATTTAATTTTTAAGCTTGTTGTTCAAATCGAAAATTTGTAGGACACACAGACACAGTCAATGAAACTTATAAATAAAAAAGATGGTAACGCAGTTCCAACCAATATTAACAAAGCTTATACCTATTCATTATTTTTATGAAAAATTGAAAACCAAACCCGAACTTAATTAAATACATCAACTACTAGCTTGACAATAATCTGATTTATTGCATCAACTATGACATAATATCCATCACTAATATAACCAATAATTATAATATTTACCGTTTCAAATAAGGTATAAGTACGTACAAAAAATGTAGGAAAATCTAGTTTATCTAATAATTTTAGTTAAATAGGAAACTTTAGACTTTAAAGTTAATATACATATAAGTGTGATTATTTTCCGGTCACTATATTTTTACTCTCTTATACCATTATAAAATCGTCCATCTCTTTGCTTACTTACAATTTTAACATAAATATCAGTTTAAGCAGACGTAGCAATTAAAACATAAGTCAACAGTATAAAATTCAACGTCCATAAATTGAAACTTTAACATTATTATTATGCAAATATGAAAAAGGCACGTTTTCCATACAAGGAGAGCCTTTTCAAAATAATTAATGATCATATAATCAAAATTTCAGTAATTATAAACACACATTAAGGAATAGACCTGGAGTACGACCATTATTCAAACATCACAAACATATATTGTAAAGAAAATGTAAACATTAAAACTCACGAAAACATAGAAAGGGGCATCATTAAAAGCCAGCCGTGGTAATTAATTGGGCCAAAGCAAACGGCCTGATGAGGATTCCTCCCCCTCGTCGTCTACCCCCTAAAATACATTCGATAAATGCAAACTTCGACACGAACCTAATTTATAATAATACCTATATTAATAAAGCAAGGTGTTTCATAAACGGACATGCCCGGCAATTATTAACAGCCCTAGAGAAATTATATCGGGTATCAATTAGATGGCATAATTTTTGTTTAAATATAAAAAACATAAACTTATTTCATTTGAAATAATATATTTAAAACGAAAATGCTTTCATTATTTATTAGAATATTAACTTTCTCCTCTCTTGAAAAAGAGATTATATTAAATAATTATCAAATTAAGGGTAAGAAGTCTGTCTTTTCGTACCCTTAGAGTAATTCTACAATTGACAAACTACATTGAAGCTCTAATCACTTGAATTTATGTAATAACATCAATATAACTATTCTAAAAGTATATATGAGTCAATTAATAAAACTACAGAAAATAAATTTTCTTAATTAATTTGACAATCATTGATTTAATTAACTTTTCATGTAATCTAAAAGGAGTGCTCTTTAATATTGTACTAGAATAGGGTGGATGGTGTCTAGGCCTCATATTGATGGTAATTTCCAGTGACATAGTAATTGTCAATGTTATCATAGGTTTATGCTAGCTATACGTGATCAACGTCATTGTCTCTCTAGTAACCCATGACAGATACCACTCGTAGTGTTTAGGAAGAACCAATTCACAATCTTGAATGCCTTCAAACGATGCCTTAAAAACACCAATATTTGCGACTCCAATCTATTTCAGTCCCTTTTCAACAAGAATCAAAAATAGGAATTCTCAATAGATTTTACACATATGTATTCATATAAACAAGCAAAAAGGAAGTCATTTTGAAAATTTATGAAAATCGCCAACATGTTATAATAAAATTTACTTCCCAAGATGAACGTAGGAAATCGAAAAGAATGTTTTCTTTTTTATCTCAAGAAAAAAGAGTGGAAAAATCAAGGCAGAATCAAGGGGCTGTTGATTGCCCCCACCCACCACCCCTTCTCTTTCCATATGAAAAATCAGCGAGCAAACAGAGTTAAATGCTCCGTTTCTATCTTCAATCGACCAATCAGCCAGCGAGTAAATTTATAGCCAATCATCTCAATCACAGGTGGATATTATTTAAATTTAAGATAAAAAATACAATAATATATTTTTCTTTATTATGCATCGAAAGACTGAATGTAATTTTAAGTATAATTTGTTTATTTTCTTATAAAGAATAATAATATTTAATAGAAAAAAAACAACAAAATTAAAGCTTCTAGACACACCTACAAAAAGACTTGGTTACAGTTCTTTTTAAATCGACTTCATGGCGATAAAAAATATTTATATCGTTGAAATTTTAAAAATTATATTTATACCTGGATAAAACTCTATAAAATTGACCTAGAAAAAATACCAACTTAAAAGAAAACCTATTAGTTATGTATAATAATTAGTTTTTTTGCAGTAAGTTAAATGATATAATTAATTAGATGATTAATTAGGCCTATTCTTTCTTAAAAACCTTTCGATCTATAAATGTATGTATCTATATTTCTGTTATTAGCGCGGGTATAAAATAACTTCACTGCTATTTTCTTCCAAGAAAGCTTTATTTTAACGATTTTTATATATTACTGTATTCTTATTTTTTATATCCATATGCTTCAACATGTAGACTTTTACGTATTAATACTTTAAACAATTGTAACAAATTTAAAGACATGTATTTCAAAGGATTCACATTTTACGAAGTATTTTTTCCCCATTAAAAAAAACAAACGGTAAAATAGCGCAATATGAAGCATATATATAAAAAAAAGGTATCTTCTCTTGTACTTTAAGTCAGATTTCTTTTGTGCTTCTTAGATTTTTTTGATGTAAGAGATGAGGAAAAAAATATATATAAAAAATAATTACGAGGTTGAAAGACGGGGCAGGAGGAGAGGGTTTCAGCGCGAAAGAGAACGGGGAGCGATTTGTAGAGGGAGGGGGGGGGGGGGTGGTTTAGGGAACGCGTCTTCTATTATCTTATGATTGGGGATGAAAAGGTGGGCCGAGCTCGTTAAGGACCGTACGTGCCTACAGTCAAAGTAAATAACGAGGAGAGAGTGAGGCAGAGGGAGCGCTTCGAGTGAGGCAAAGCAAGATGTGCCTTATTCCAGTTAAACTAAGAGTGAAAATCGCCCACTTTATTCAAGAGTAAGCGAGGTAGGAAAACTCTTGCCTTACCTAAGAGCAAGAGAGGCAGATGAAACCCGTGCCTCGTTGTGAAACGACGAATGAGTGAGAAGAAACAACAGCAATGGAAAGGGGTGGGCGAAGAAGGCAACGCAGTATAAGGGTGGAAGAACAAACCGCACATAACCAGTAAAAATTCTACTCCCTCCAAAAAATCTAAACCTAAACTATCACTCAATCTTCTTAAAATTGTTGTTGCAAGGGAATTGAGGCACGTATTCAATAGGTTCCTAGATAATTTTCCTGTCTTTTAGTCCAGCCATAACTTATTTTTAATATGAACTAAAGCTAAAGAGTTATATATTTATAAGAATAGATGTTCTGTTGAGGGATAATGATGAATTACTCTTTGGATGGCCTCTTCAAATTATAAATTTTGTGTCCCTTCCTTTTCGTCACTACCATTCCTAACTAGGGCAAAAAATCATTTCCTATCAAAACAACGATTAAGCTGGCATGGTTTAAATTTATTGTTAAAATTAAGAATGCACTTTCGTATTATGACAAATGGAAGTGTAAATGGCTTCAATAATGGAGTATCCTTGTATTTAAATATTTATGTGTGTGTAGTGTATGTATTTTGCAAAAAGAAGGTAACATAACAACCCTCAGAGTAATGTATAAAAAAATCCTATTAGCATGTATTCATGTATATGCACTGGTATATCAGTTGAAATTAGATCAGTGGTAAAAATAGTGATGGTAGATTTTAATTGATGAGTGTTTGGGAGTAATGGATTAGATTTACGCGGTGAATGGAAGGGGGTGTTATTGTAGAACGGACAGAGGTAACATTGGTAGGCCATTAGCCCCACGAACGGACCTATTTATGGGGTGCGGTGGTCCTGTCTTTGTCCTCGACAGCCAATATCCATTTAGCCCGAACAAGATTCTGCCCTCCCTCGTATCTGTCAGACCGGAGAGAACTCCTTACATCTTCTACTACCGCAGCAATGGATCGCACTTAGCAAGACTCTTGGAAACGTTTCAGCGGTAAGTTACTTGTAACAATGGGGCTCTCTGCGAACACGTGGGTAGAACCTATAGAGATAGATGAGCAACAAACCCATTTAACTGGAGTTAGTTAAATTTAGTTGTACTAATCCCTCAACACTAACCTTACAAACGAATGGATAGCTGAGCAATTCAATAAACATACTGAGAATAGTAACTACGTGATATTAAGTTTACTTATATTCCATTAACAAGATTCTACAAACATTAAAAAAAAATATATATTGTAACATAAATTTTAAAAAAATATGTAAAATAAATCTAATAAAATTAACTTAATAAATAATCTACTTTTAATAGTACATTACGCGTCGAGTGCGGAAAGTAGCATTTTGCATGCGAGTGTGGAGTTTGCACCCGAGCGATAGCGAGGTTAGTAAAACCACACGAGCAATGCAAAATGCCGTTTTCGCACGAGTTGCGTACCGTACTTTATCTACGATTGTTAGATTTAAATAATAAATACAGAAAAAATAAACTTGCTGTATGTAAGTTCGTATCTCTTCTCTTGATAAAGATGGCATTCATCTTGAGTTGTATTTTTTGCCGAATTAATTATTTCTGGAGGAGTATTATTCTCTACATTTTCGTCAAAGCCACTTGATTCATTCATTGTTTTTCACTAAAAACTCGATATAAACATTACTTTAATAAAAGAATAGCGAATTAGTTTTGTTAAATGTAAACAAACTCGCTAATCGAGCGTAAAGCTGAAGAATTCCTCTTCTTTACCGCGCTAGCGTGGTAAAGAAGAGGAATTCTTCAGAACTATGAGACGCGCATGCGCAATGAATACATGTACGTAAATAATCACTTTCTACGCATCTAAACAGAGATACAATGTTTATATTTCGTATCAATCGTAGATAAAATCAATTCGTTATAATTTTATTACATCGTTTTAATTTTGCCGAATGAATGATTACTAGTATAAAATCTGAGGAAAAAGAGATATTTCAGCAAAAGCAAAACGCCTGCGTCAAAAATGCCTAGATTATATCCCTTTCAGACATCAGGGAACATTTTTGTACCTGTCTGTCTGTTTATCTAACATATTTGAAATTTCGATGGTAGATTATAATTAGCCCAATTATGGTAAATTTTAATTTTAACTTTCTGTGCCCGTTCCTTCTTCTTCCTCATGCACATTTTTTTTTTTAATTGACACCTACTAATTATGACTAGAGAGGTTAAAAAGCAAGTAATATTAATACAACATTTCTACATTAAAATTAACAACCGTGTTTCGAAATTATATCATCAAGTAGTGATTTACTCTTACTAGGTTAACCCTGACAATGATATAATTTCGAAACACGTTTATTAATTGTACAATAATTAGTCCCCACAATACAATTATAGGGACAATATTGTCGGGTTACTATTTTTATTAACCTTTTAAGTCATAACTATGAAGTCAAAGCAAGCTATACTCATACTATTTTTGAAGAAATTTGGTTTGTTTATCGACAGCAAACAACAGATAATCCCACATTCATTTCAACCGTCTGCACAAATTTAATATTGCTTAAAAATAAGTGTGACCCCACTGGGAATCGAAACAGATCAAAATCTGATGTAACCATTCGTACAATAATAGGATGTGAGGAAGCTATGTGCCACACAAATAGGTAGAATATTCTTATTTGTACTCATAAAAAGTTAAACTAGTGGAAAAACGAACATATCACGTATTGCGGTCTCCTCTGACGCATTCCTCAATTCCACAGAGGTGAGGAAGCTGTCTTCCCTTTACTGAGATGTCAGCTTATTTTTTCTTCGAAATCGGTAGTTAAGTTCAGTTTTATTTAATGCTTAGTAAGAAGTAAGCAAGGTAGAAGAAGATCCAAATAAGTTTATTTAAACATTAATATTGTAATTTTTAACAGAACTTATGCAAACCTTTATTGTTGTATAATTGATCTTTATTTAAAAACAATGGGTATAATAAATTATAAAAATAGAAAGCCCCTTTAAATTATAAGAAAAATATATGCAAAATGTTAATTAATAATTGCTTTGTTTGCCTTCACTTTAAAAATGCATATACTTATCAGATGGCTAATTACATACATTGAATCAAAAGGAAATTAATGTATATCAATTGTTCTTGGCACAACCTTTATGTGAATAATAATTATAAAAATAATTGGCTTGCTCGAAAAAACCTTAAAAAATCAGTAGTTGTTGCTGTTGTACTAATTAATTAACATTATTACCACTACAGATAAAGAAGGGTACTTGAAAAGAAGAAGGCGTAAAAAAAACAAGGCTTGAGGGCGAGAAGGGGGTTTATTAAGGTACTTGTAAGTCTTGAGTGGTGGTATCTCTTGAGCCGGCGCATATGTGTCTAATTATTTATGGAGAGAGGCCCCTCTAGAGGCACTCATGTGACGCGGGGAGAAGCGTTATGCGACTACACTCAGTTCTCATGCGGAGACCCAAGGCAATTATATCCCAAAGCTCAAGCGTACCTTCGACCCCCCCCCCCCCCCCCCCTTCGCCTCGCTTTAATGAGAAATCCGGGCTTCAATCAGACGAATAAGCCGATACTAACGCGGTTTCTATACAGGCATAACCGCCCCCATATCATTTGCCAAATCGAACCTATTACGACTGTAACAGGTATCAAGAGCCCCGGATTCAAACTGACTTTGATCACTTATTAATAATAACTCCTCTTCATGTGATACCCTAATTCAACCTGACTCGATATGGGAGCACACTAATTCGTTTATATCATTAATCGAGTCAAATCTAAAACCTTTCAAGCGAAATCAGGGTTTGAACTTGTAAACCTAAAAATAAGAATCATGAAAATTGTTGGCCAAAAAGAATTTAAATTGATTAATTGAGAGGTTAAGTTTGTTTTCTTTGTAAATCTCTTGATTTAGAACTAATCAAAATAAAATTGCCGAAAAATTGCTGCTATACTAATAGACAGGAATCTTTTATTATTATGACCAACGTCTGGATAGATAAAATAGAGCAAAACGCGTTAGTTATATCTTATCTAATAGGTATAGCAAAGAATATTCAAAAATTATTGCATCACATTGCCTTGTTTTTTCTTTAAAATAAAAAAATAAAGAAAATATTACCTACATTCCCAACATCTTTAAAAAAAGTATTAAGTAATCGATTCATAAAAGGTTAAATTTGTGAGACACCTAATTAACTTTAAGGCAGAAAAATAAATAGCTAATAAATAATAGCTATGCTAAAATATTAAAAAAAAATATATATACTCATATCTCAAAAGAACATATAATTTCTACACAGCTATTATATTTAAAACTAATTATTTATAAAAAAAAAGGTAGTGCGTTATTATTATAAAAAAATTGTAATACACGCAGCAGTGCTATACGATACCTAAAATATTAAAGTAATGTGGAGAAAAGAAGAAAAAAAACATACTAATAAACAATAAATTATTATTTAATATCGATAAAATAAAATACGTATAACCTTTATACAGATAAAAAAGAAGACGCAGAAATCCGAAACCCATTTTCGGTATCGATTACTCCATAGTGTAATTGAAACAATTAAATCCGATAGAAAGTATAAATTACATAATATCCATAGCTACAGGTATCTTTTTTTCGAGGCAACCAGAGATGAGGTTCACTTTTTGTTTTTTAATTTTCCGAAACCTCCAAAAAGTAATCAAGATTATGAACCAATAATTGGTTTAAAAAATAATTGATCCGTAGATTGTACACAAATTGGTTATCGAGCTATCGTAGAGGGGGTTGGAAATCCGAGACTGGGAAGAGAAGGCTTTGGACCAGAGTAAAAGGCATATTAAACAAAACCAATTAGGAGCATTATTTTTAATGATTTGGAAGTTTTTCCTGCCGCTAATAAGGTCAGTAAATAACCACTTGACTGCAAAATGAAAAGAAGTGGGTGCCCACCCAGTTCTTTATTTTTTTAATGATTTCTTTAATTGCCGCTATCATGAGAGACTGGATTAAAAGAAAAAAATAAATACTTATTCTTAAAAAAGTATTTTTAGTTCAATCCAAACAAAGCAATATTAAGTAAAATTAATTAAACATCTATACATTGGCATTATTGTATAAATTGGTTTTAAGCTTAATAAATGATTATCAAAAACTTTTATGAATAAAAAATAGAACATATAATAATACAACTAAGTATGTACTACTAAATATAAAGAATAAGGAATTTAAAAATAAAAATTCATTTGATGAAAATGTAAAAAATGAATTAATTAAAAAATATAATAATTATTGTGAAACATTTTAAATTGTTTTTTTAAAAGGTAAATAGTCATAAATTCTTTAATTATTATATGAGATTTTATAATTGTATCAATCGATTTTGAAAAGTCAAGGTCTGTTTATAAAGCGGTTTGCTTGTAGGAGATATTTAATTTTCGTGACAGTTTTCGGGCTCGGCCAATGAGGAGATAAATTTACGATAAAAAGCAACATCTATCGGCATTAGGTATAATAATTATACATGATAATAACTTGTTTATGACTGTGTAAGTATAGATATTTATGGTTAGGAAGTGATACGGTACCATGTGTGCTAGAAGATGTGTTTTATTTTGTGGGAAAGTGCTGTGATAATCAGAGCAAAATGGCTTTGACGAGTACCAGTTACATGAGAACCAAATTATAGATCTTTTAATAGAAAAAGTTCAGTTATGCACCATGACTTAATGAGCGAATTTTCAAAGTAATCTGGGTATTATAAAATATACCAACAATAAATTTAATTTCTTTTTTCATATAAGAGGGGGGTGAAATGGAAGAAACACGTTTTTGTGCTATTTTCGACCCTAAATTGTCAAAATTTGACCCCAAAATGGACTCCAAATTCTAGCCAACTGACTCATCATTTCTTTTTATATTATTGACATTTTAACATTTGATTGGGGTCAGATATCGTACGGAGCGATACATACATACATAAACAAAAAGTGTTCGATCGAACAAACAGGAATCGATTAAGAATGGTCTAAAACGAATTGCCATGGAGAAAATTTTCAAAAATTCGCAATAATAAAATTTTGAAGCCATTGTAATAGCTTAATTTTCTTCGAATATTCACTAAAAGACTGGAAAGCCTTAGTTATTTAGTTAGAGCGCGCATAATAATATATAAGATATATCCTGCATCGCGATATTTAGCAATGTATACGTGAACTTCTTAGCAATATCATGAATTTAAAACTGTTTATTGTTATTAGTTATTTTTGGTCCGTTATCATTATTACTTCCTTTAATTGTTTTTGTAAGAGTGATTAATTTAGCATAAAAACAAATTTATTATTAATATATAACATTCATTTATTAATTATCATTTGTTTCTAATTGTACTAATTTAAAGCGTCGTAAGTAATATTATTATAATCTTTCTATTTATAGAGGATTTTGATTTATCAAAATGCCTTTGCTGACCAACTCTAGCTGTCAACAAATTAACCAAAGCTACAAATAATGTATTAATGTTACTTTTCAACTAATAAAGCATTTATATAATTATTATTATCATATTCGTGGTGTTGGGAATTTTATTATAAACCTAGTTAATTTTAATTCTAATCAGTGTCTTTTCCTTTGTTTTTTACTTAAAGCGACAAGTCAACGTAATTTCAGAATAAGTCTTGATAAATACATTAAATAAAAAGTTAATAGATAGTTCTATTTTTAATTAAAATGCATGCAATCATTCAAACAATGACACATTTCGAGAGAAATTATATCCGAATAAAAATATAAAACAACAAAAATAAATGTATTTTAGTTAAATTCCAACACGTTTATCTCTAACTAAATTTAAAAAAATAAAAGCAATTTATATGATTCATTAAAGTGGTAGGAGGTTAACTCTTATAATTCTATATAGCGCTACTTAAAATACTTGTCGAAATAAAAAAAATACAGTTACAAAAACGAAATCGTTAATATTTTTTAGTGAAAAATTTTTATTAAAATTTGATTTAATTTTAAAATTTGATTTTAATGAAGCATTAAAGACTGATTTTATTGATATAAGATTGTTAAAATCCCTCAGAAAAGAAGAAAAAAATGTAATCAAGATTTGACAGGAAGGGCTTTCTAAAACTTCATTCTTCTAGGTATTATTACTTTGAAAAAAAAAAAAGTAACGGAGTTTAAATTTAAATAGAGCCACTTTCTATCTAGAAAGGAATTCTTCAGAAGGAATTAAGAAAAGGACGGAGAAGAAGAAGACTGTAGTGTGAGGGAGGGGAAAGCAAGAGAATTAATGATATTGAAAATTGGGACCGATCCATCACTGGTTTGACCCCACTCACTCACAACACTTTGAATATAAATTAATAAATTAAAAGTAGACACTTATTTTTCCTAATTTAACCAAGTTTAATTAATTCTCCTCCTTCCTCATTTTCCCCCCGACCCTCTCTCAACTCTTCTGGCGACACAGACAAGCTTTGGACTTTTAAATTAATTACAGATATACATATATATATATATATATATATATATAGCTTCTTTATGGATGTTACTTGCCTAACTTATACAATTAACGGAAACCTAAAAGTAATTTTTAAAAAAAGCAATTTTTTTAAGTAGTTCAATTATGTTTATTTGTTGATTAATTCAGTGCTATATTATGTATATTAATTATATTAAATATATTCTATTATTGTTATATTAATATATCTAATTAATGTATATTAATTCAGTCGATATTTGTTGATTATTATTAATGACCGTAAATTTACGTTTAGGATAAAAAAAAAGATTAATTAAAATTGTTTTATACAAAAGATGAAGAGCACCTGGTAATAAATCTAAGTATATGATTATAATTTTGATCATAATTATATATATTTAATAAAAAGCAACGATATCAAATAGCTCTAATGGGCCAAGTGAGAAAAGTTGGGATTTTCTTTATTTTTATTTTTACTTATTCATTTATTTTAGGAGGAATTTATTCCATTTCCCAAAATTATAAAAGTTTCCAAAAAAAAAATGTTGATTTATTTTCTTTTAAGGAAGGTAAGATCAGTCAAGAGGGAAACATTACATATATAGTCATTACGCGGAATTCTATAAAAAAAAAAAAAAAATGTATAAAATTGAAGTAGGATTAAAGAAAATTACAAACTAATAAGCAATTACTTCAAGCAAATAATGTTTGTTTTTTTGTTTCACCCGGGGGTGGGGGAAAACAGTAGTAAATAGAAACACAATTCTCTCTATTTCTTTCTAGAATACTGCACAGGTCAAAATCAGAAGTTTTTTTCGGTCAAAACAAATTGGATTTATATATATATATATATATATATATATATATATATATATATATATATATATATATATATATATATATATATATATATATATATATATATATATAACTGAGTAAAAAGGGAATGGAGGAAGGCAGGGCATAGAAATAAAACGGTAAGAAATTAAACTGTGGATACTATGGGTAGAGTGGGGAGGGGAGTCATGGCAGAAAATCGAAAAGACAAGGATGTAGGAAAGTATAGTGGGAGTGAAATATGGACTACAAAACACAGGAACATAGAAGGAAGTAAAAACATAACTGGATTACATAGTGACGTTCTACAAGAGAACATGGGTAGGGGAGGTAGAATCCTGTTAGAAAACAATTCTAAGAGGGGGGCAAAACAAAATCATGGGGGACCTCTCGAAATCTAGACGGGACCCCCTTTACCTTAATCCTGGAGACCAATAATGAAACGATTCAATAACCGACCCCTCCCTCGGTGGTCTGATCCCCCTTGTACTATAAACCCCTTTCCCTTACTTTACGCTAAATTTGCTTTAGCCACACTCAGCCAACTTACCAATACGATACAAATATTACGTTTCCGGGGAGAGGGAAAAACCTCACAAAGAGAAAATAAAGAGGGCATTACATGCCCTCTTTATTAATTATAATTATTTAACAGTTTTAAATCAATTTCTTTTCTTAACAGGCGTTAAATTAAAAATAATTTAGGACAAGAAAATGAAAAAATAGTTTATTGATTAAATCCCTGTAATTCTCTTATTTATTATATAGAAAAAAAATTAAATTGTGTTTAAAAAAAAAAAATCTCGTTAAAGTTTGTTTTTATTAAATTATCTGTTAACGCCCAACAAAATGGTAGAACCAGTAAAATAGTTAAATTAATTACCAAATTATTTGATATACTTGTTAAAATATAATATACGTCAACTAAAATAATTATATAGTCAATATTTGCTTCAATATTTTTATGATATAAATTAAAATCTAAAAATCAAATCTCCTAAAAGTATCTTAAACTTATTATACAAAAATAAATTTAAAAGAATAAGCTTAAGCTTCCAAATTTATTTTTCTTAGTATTATTTTTATTTTAATAGGGCAATAACCATACGTGATCAAAGTAACTTATAATTAAAAATATATATAAATAAAGTTATACCTAATGATAAAACTAACCTGATTCAATTTAATTGAGAAAATTATAAAAATAAAATATAACATAGAAAATATCAACAAGTTTTCCTTATAACCAATTAACAAAAGATGAATATTAAATTGATTTATGTAAAATGAAACAAAGAAGAAAAAAAAATGCAATCTATAGATATACCTAGTGTAATAAAAGTTAAATACAAGTTAGTACTCAAAGCAAAAGATAAATTCTATACCTACAAGTTAAATTGCCAATATTTATCAAAAGTAAACTCGGTCAATATTGTGAAGGGTGGAATGAGGCTATTGAATTTTGCCAACCTGTGCCGGGAGGGATTGAACAGTTTTTGAAAGGTATTATCAACATTGTTTCGTTTTTCTTTTTACCTCCTCCAGGAAAGCTATAAAACTTTTCTCCACCCTCCTTATTCTCTCTTTTAACCCCCTTCTATTTTCTCTACCCCCTTTAACTAGTAATAGAGGTCTCTATTGATTAAGCCAAATCAATATATGTGCGTGTCGTTTCCCAACTTCTAACTGTACAATAGCCATAATTTTCTATAATACTGCTAGAATACTCAACGCTAACCCTCTCTTTAAACCTTATTCTCAGCAATTCGGTATAAATTAAATGATTGTTCCTCCTAGGAAGTAAATAACTATATATTTTTTTTTCATAGCACACAACATTGTAACAAGCAAAAAAAAAGTATGTCAAAGTTGATAAATAAAAAGTAATTATTTGAAATTAAGTTGTTTATTTGTTTCATTAAATCAAGTTTAAATGAAAATTTCCAGTCAGGATTTCGAGCATATCACTCTGGACGTAGAAAGACTTTAATAATTTTATTTTTTGTTAATTTCTTCCTTACTATATGAGGTCGTGGCAATAAATCCATTAAGCTAATTTAACATTTATTTTAAAATGTTGATAACGTGGTATCATTATACCAGGAAAGTAAATAAAGTAATTTTTTCAAATTAAAATGAAAAAAGAACTCTTCAAAACAATATAAAAATAGTCTGCCAATTAGTGTGGCACATAGCTTTCTCGCTATAATTAATATGGCAAATTAATCCCGTAAATTAATCCCGAGGGTTTTATTACGGTGTTGTAGATGAGTAATTAACTCTCTACATGCATCTGCATTCGCACTAACTTTTTTATTTATTTTTTATTAGCACCTATACCTTTAAATTAGTACCTACTCTGTATACAAAAAGTATAAGAAATTTGGATGGTTAGTTGAAAGTAGTCCATATAGATCGGCAAATTTTATATTGCATAACAATACATGTGAGCCTACTGTAAATAGAAACAGATCCAAATCTCTTTTAGTAAAACCAACTGCGACACCACTACGAAGTGTTAAAGATCGCTAAAACTATATTATAATAGTTTTTACACAATAAACAATATAACAATAAAGTAATATAACAATAATTTTAATGTTAATATAACAATAAAGTACATGATAGGATGCGAGGAAGCTATGTGCCACAATAATTGGCAGTCTATTTATATCAATTATTTATTTACTTATCTGATTTAACACACCACTAAGTGCTGTCACTGGACAGAATCTTACATCTAGCTATTTCATGCTACAAATACTCACCAATCATTACCTAACTGTATTGCTTGTATTGTATTTATTATAATGTTGCAATAAACGAAATTATAAAAAAAAAAAAAAAAAAAACGAATGCAGAAGAGTGCAATATGCTTAGAAGAAAGGAATTTATTGTCGACTAATTATAACATAGCCTGCAAATTTCATGATAGGATGGTTATACTCGTATATATGTATATATTGATTTTGAGAATTAAATATTTTGCCATTAACTTCTCAACATTACTTTTTAAACACACAATCATAATCTATCATAAAACTTAAGCGAAGAAGGAGAAAAAGGAAGGGTTGTATATAAATTGAATAAATAAACAAGAGGAACTAATCAAACGTCGATAAGTTAATCCGGCGTGTCTTCAATCTAATTAATTTGAACTCATCAGAGAAGAGGGTAAGAATTAATTTAAGGAATTAAAGCAAACTACTGGGAGAGAAGTCAGTTAGTAGAATCAAGAAGTTGGTAATAGGAAGGCTGGGTCTCTGAGTTGAGTGGAGGGGATACAGGGGGGCTCCAAGCCGAGGCTAAAGGAAAAGGAGATTTTTTTCAAGTGTTTCAACCTGATTACTCCAAGGAAAAGTTTACTCAATCAATTTAGAAAAGTGTGCTCTCCTTAATTCAGTTTTTCATCAACACTTCTTACACCCCTTGCTTCACAGACTCTCCTCGGTAAAGGATGACTATTCGGTAGATATTTTATTTTTATTTTTCCTATATCTAAAATATTTAATTCAAGTATTATTATATATTTATTTTTATACTCTTCAAGAAAATAATTAATTAAAAACAGGACTAAATAAATATTTTTAATACTTGGTAGTACTTAAATTTTTCAAATGAATTAAATAGTAGAATTCTAAGATATAATATATATATATATATATATATATATATATATATATATATATATATATATATATATATATATATATATATATATATATATATATATATGTTATACGCAATGTAATAAATTATATTTATTATGATTATTTTTAATAAACTGTCATTCAATTATAATATAGGAAAAATATAAAATAAATCTATGAGTGGCGTAATCACAGATATTTAATTTCCAGGAGAGAGCCAAAGCTGAAACCTTTTAAGTTAAACGCTTGGAGGCGAAGCTAAACATCTTTCAATGATACGACCTTTACAGGAATAAACTTATCATAATAATCCAAAGACGCAGACGCACGTATACGTCAGATCAAATGGTAAGATTTTCAATCAGATAGTACAACTTTCATATAAAATAGTTTGCATACTATTAATTAAATAAGTAAACATTAAAAACTCTTAACTATAAGATTCCCGGGAGATTGACTGCGACGGATCAAATCTTTTAGGTCTAGTTTTCCAAAGAAAATTTAGATCCTCTTCGGTGTGATGAGCTTCGAGCCCTCATAAGCCTCCGAAAGGTATTTGGTGTAATTTTTATTTTTTAGCAAAAATTAGAATATAAGTCATTTGAATTCTTGTTTTTTAACATAATATTTTATATTTCGTGTAATACCAATAATAACTAAACAAGTAAATAAATAACAAGAAGATATTGATCAGAGGATTAAGTGAATAATTTTTAAGTATGTGGATTAACAGGGATAAATCTAGAGGGACATGAAAACAAAAGGGAAATATTAAAAAAAATAAGAATGAATATTATAAGTTCTTGAAAAATTTAATTATAATTTTATTTTTAGTTTCTTACATGTTAAAATAAATTCTTATCAACGATATACTTATATTTTCTTTTTTTCCTCTGGCTTATACACAGTGGTCAACTTGAATAAATGGTTTAAAACTGATTGAGTTCTGAAAATAAATTTCAATATAGGTTTGAGTTATTACGAAACGTTAAGTGCGTTCAATTTACTTAACTCTCATTATTTTTGTAATACATTTTTCATTATAGATTATCAGTTGTAGCAGAGTGATAAGAAAACAAATCCTTTTTACAGAGGCTTGAAGTGAAGGATAAGGATAGTAGGGGGGTAGAAACAATCAGTCGAGCTGTTAGTAGTATCTTTTTTAATCTCGGTAAGTAAAGGGTGTCCGGAGGATGGAGAGAGGTTGAAGAGGACAGAGATGTAAGCCTCGGCAACGGAGAAACATTTATCCTATTGGATCAGTGTATCCACTTTGGAGTAATGAGATGGAATCTTGCACTCACCCCCTCCTCTGCTTCAACTCTGGTAGGACTCACAGACTCGGAGACTTTGTTCTTGATTAATTGACTACCCTAGCCAGGCTCAACCCCCATCCTCCTTTTCCTCTTATATTCCTTGTTTTTGGATCCAGATCGAATCCTCTTCCCCCTCTCCCTTCAGAAGACTATCCAATCCGTGGAATTAAATTCCAACACTCATTTCGATAATTCGAATGACACAAATAGAGAGGAAAAGAGATGGAAGCCAAGCACAGACAATAAAGAATAAGAGTAAAATGTGATGGATTATTTGACCTACAAATCTTCAAGCACCATCTAATATAATTATATCGTCTTTACCTATATTTTTGTTTTATTATAATATTTTAAATCAGAAAAAATACCAAAATAAATCGGCAATTGAAGCAACACAAAAAATTTTCTTGAGAAATTATAAATACTGTCTTTAATTTATAACATTATCTTTCAAAATGTAATTTTTACTTATAAATTGAAGTAAAAGAGCATAATTTATCCACTGGCTATTCGAATTCAAATTTTCAGTTTCAAAGTTTCCAGTAGGTGTTTTAAAGGCCAATTGTTTTGATTCATAATATTATAATTTCCGAGGAGACGGTATAGTTGTGTATGTAGGGGGGACCCAGAAATTCAATTTCACTATGCATATAGAATGGGTTCTATTTGAAATCCTTCCATTACCATTTATTCCAGTTTACCCTCCCCAGACACACAGTTTGGAATAGTATCCCGCCATATTCCAGGTGAGGGCCAATTTGGAAAGGGAGGGGGGGGAGAAATTCGTAAAAGGGGGTTAGGAGAAAGATTGGATTTTGTGAATCGTGTTTTTAAGGGGGGTGTACCTTGTAGGCTCCCGTCGATTATTGACTGCTTGGGGGTTAGTGTCCCCCCTTCCCTTGGATCCATCCTATTATGGAAATATTTTGATATCTCTAATGGATTGGTTTTCGCATTGATATGATCAAGGCAGGCACATACAAGCTACCGGGGGGCGCTCTGTAATGAGCCTTTTCTAACCGACTACTCCTATTCCCCCTTCCCAAAAATTTGAAATTAAAATGACTCCCTTTTTGCCTCCCATACTTGTTTCCCTAATCATAACCAAACACTTTCACGTTTCGACCTAGGCCTCTTTATCATACTCAAAATATTTAATAAATAATCAAAAATTATAATGCCCTTTTCTTCGAGCTCTATATTAAAACCACCTGATAATTATAAATTAATCCTCAATCTGGAAGGGAGATAACTCGCTCAGTTATTATTTTCCCCAAACTGTTTTGGCTCCAGGGTCTCTTAGCCCGGTTTTAATAATAATGCAAATTACGGGAGAGTCGGCCCGGATCCTCGTTAGCCGTCACTTTATCAGCTTCACAGAAATACACGTATCATTGAGTTTTACGAATGATTAATTGCAATTAATTATTCTTGTATTTTACGTGTTAAAATTCAATATTTTACCAGAATAATATGCGATTTTAATCCATCGGCGAAAAGTGATTTTAAACCCAAAAATTAATTAAATCACGATAATTATTTTGACCTCTAATATATTTTAATAAATGTTGACTTTAACCTCCTAGATTATAAATTATTATATATTTAATTTTTTTTATCATAAAAAAAAGTTTATTTATTTTTAATTTAAACAAATAGCATTTAAACTTTTTTTCCAATTAATATATATACTCGTATATTTGTTTTTTTTATTACTAGAAAGTAATATGCTAAGTGTTTAGCGCCTATAAATACATAAGCATTTTACTCTTCGAATTAACAACTCGTAAAATTAACTTAATTACATTTATGCCTACAGATTAATTTTTATTAACAAGGATTAAAGTCGATCAGGGCACCTGATTTTTTTATTTATTGGTTGTTGCAAAATATATTTTCGGATCAAAATAGAACCAGTCAAGTAGTATTCAGGAAAAGGTATGAATTATTGTTCATGAATATAAAAAAATTATTGTAAAACCAACCAACCGAAAATCTAAATCTTTATCATCATAGAAAAAATAATGTTTAGTTATTCGCTAAAACTTCTTCAATTCATTCTGAACTTGTCATTAAGAATCTAACAAGAAGAGAAAAACATGTGATTTCCTATAAGGTCTGGGATTTCTTTCTTGCCTTGTTCGTGTAAGGTCGTTGTAGGAGATGTTTCTAACACAGAATCAACGTTAAGTTTATATAAAGTAAGAGTGAATGTGGCAGTGTGTCGAATAGGATGTTGGTCGCGTGCTTCTAATGGGCGATTCCCTCTTTGCCAACCTATATAATGGGTTAGCACTGCTAACTCTTTTAATATACCCTCTACAGTCTTAAAACCCCCCTTGTCTTGACTTTAAACCTTCCCTTTCTCTCTCTTATATGCCTGACATCGTGTAATTTTAACAGCGATCGACACGTCTCTTCAGGCTCAACGGTTACATACTCTATTATTATTAAATTATTTACATAAATATATTATGCATCCGCGTGTGTTAAATGTCCGTGTAACCCGCCGGCTAGTACCCTCTATTTTGGACCTACCTACTTGAATTTACCTCGCGGGGATACCTCGATAAAGATAATTAAGGGTTTAACGTAATATTTCTACTTCTTTCTCTTTCCAAAGGAACACGTGAAAAACATTATTTTCTGTTTTTTTTTTTTATACTTTTTACTTTTCAGAACTCTGACCGATGACGAAAGACTTCGTACGATCACTCAATAACCTCTTAAGGAGAAGAAACTTCCCCACTAGAAACAGAGAACTATATAATATCTTATGAGATTTGCTATCATGGTAACACAAAATATATTGAGTAAATGACCCTTGCGAATAATTACATTTGTACCATAATATTTTTTAGAAACAATAAGGATTTTTTAAAGTATCCAATAACTTTAAAACATTTACAAATTCTAACAATAAACCAACTTTTATGTTCGGATAGTTATAATAGGTAAACCATTCTACCATATTTCAGGAATGAAAAATTGTACTATGAACAATAAAATTTTATAATGACTATAAACTAAGTTGTGAATCTGAGAAAGGGATGTTTTACCAAGAACAATTTTATGATCTGACGACCTGAAAGACAATATTACATGTTCTACATCGAAGCACTTGGTTTCTGGATATCATAATAAAATGTATTATTTAACAAATGATGAACACGAGAAAATTGGCAGAAAGTTTTTAAATAAATATTTTGGTGTGAACATATAACAACATCGTAGTTTACTCTTTCAGTTTTATTCGTTAATTTTACTTGTAGAATGGGTATTCTCCACTGAGAAAAAATAATATAAATAAAATTAGTAACTAAAATAAAAACAACAACAAAATAATTGGAAATCACAATATTACTTGTAATAAGAAAATAAACGAGATAAGAGCCCCACAAAAAAATTAACGACTGCAGCAGTATCTCAAGACAAGATTATTAAAAGACAAGTAATATGGCGGACACATACGGAAAAGAATGAAGTTAAAGATAATCGAAATAATGAAAGAGTTAATTAGGAAACAAGATAAGGGACCCATATCCAGATTCTATCTTAGAAACCTATAAAAAAGGGATCTCCAACCAACCTAAAAAATAAGTCTAGTAAAATCTATCAACAAAATAAACTGGACGTTTATTTTTTAATTGGATACCTACTTCTTAAGCCTTCCTTAGCCTTTTTTTATAATTTTCTCTTATTTTCCTAACTAGGTAAAATGAGACAACAAATATATTTTTGACATTTATAAATAAATAAATAAATAAATAAATATATATATATATATATATATATATATATATATATATATATATATATATATATATAATGTGTGCGTGTGTGTGTGAATTAATGGTGATATTTATATTTCGCATTTTAATGACTCCTTTTGATCTTCTTTTTTCGTTAAGTTACAGCTTATAATAGTTATATTAGTTCAATAAATATATATACTAGTGACACCCAGCAAAACAAATAAATAAATATAGATAAATTAAAATTTGAAGTACATTAATTATTTCTTTTTTATGGAGAAAAAGGCAAATTAATTATTCTTATTTTTAGGTAGGTCAATTAGGGTATAAATAGTACAAGTTAACAACTCATAGTAGTTAGAACTGGCTATATTTCGTCCCCCTCCGAGACATAATCATGCCTGATCATGAGTTGAACTAGTCACATTTACTCAAACTAAGTTGGTGTTGTCAAAATAAATATTTAAAATAGAGTACTTAATTGTATCTATTTTAAATATTTATTTTGACAACACCAACCTTAGTTAGAGTAAATGTGACTAGTTCCACTCATGATCAGGCATGATTATGTCCCGGAGGGGGACGAAATATAGCCAGTTCTAACTACTATGGGTTGTTAACTTGTACTATTTATACCCTAATTGACCAACCTAAAAATAATAATTAAATAAATAGGGACATCTACTATCTATAAAAATTAATGTTTAAATACGCAGAGTAGAATTTGTAACAGTATTTAAGTTGCAAGAAATAAAAATAGGCATGGGGCTAAAAAAACCTAACGTCTGTAAAAATCAGTTTTTTCTTTTTTTTTAGACAGCAAAATTATTTATATTTAAAGAGCTAAGAGCTATTTAAGAGCAAAGAGCTTCATTATACATTAATTTCCTAATAGAAAAAAGAAACCATATGAATTAATAATATAAATAGTATCAGTTAATAATAAATAGCCTGCCCTAATTTGTGTGGCGTGTGGCACATAGCTTCCTCGCGTTTTAAAGTTTTTGTTATATGACCGATACTTTGCTTGTGAAACCCATTATTTTCTAATTTATGAATTTTTGACCACATTAATCGTCAAAATTGTTTAGTTTTCTTACATAAATAAAAGTATCAGTTTAGCAAAATTTAAAGAGAGCAGACGGTCGAAATTAATCTGGGACTCTCTGCGGGCTACTTTCGGCATACTACCCAATTTTTTTAAACAACTAGATGAGTACTTTTAAAGATATAGGTGTTAGTAAATGTATGTCTGTGCGCACGTGGAAGAAAAACAATTGGCTGCAGAAGGTTGAAACTTATATAGCACTAACAATGGCCAAATTATGACCTACCATTCAAATTTCATTAAAAATGTTGGTTCTAACGTAGAACGTTCTAGAAAATTTTGACATTTGCAAACATATTGAGGAATCCCCCCATATCTATTAGAATGATGTTATAGCTTTTAATCTATCCCCGATCATGAAAATTATTTGTAAATTAGTAATTAGTTTTCCTGTTATTATATAGTAGTTAACTGTTTTCTCTTCTTTTTTTTTTTAAAAAAAAAAGCTTGATCAATTAGTTACAATAACTTCTTATTTATTGATCATTCGATTTTCGTCTTCAAATATTATATATTTTCTTAACTTAAGAAAAGTATTATTTAGTATGTAATCCAGAGATTATGATTTTATGTGTTGAACCTAATTTTGACCATTAATTTGTAATTTATACTTTAAATGCAATTCTATTTTTTAAGTTAAGCGTCCCTTATGCACGCACATGTGATAATTATATTTGCAAGTTTTGTTCTCTCTTTTTTGTTATTATTATTTTATTTATATATTTATTTTTTCATTCATTTATTACCTCTTACAATAATTACCATATTAGCTCTTACAATAACCCTACCAGCCTGACTTTTAAAATCCGTTCCTTCAGTATTTTTTGTAATGCACATTTTATTCACTTCGATACCATGTTACAGTGAACAACTAATTTTGGTAACAGTCTTATTTCTCTACCACTTTGTTTTAGATTTTTTTTAGCTCTCTATATTTAATTATTGTATTGATTTTATTTTTAATTCCTATATATGTAAATTTCTGTTATATTTGACATTGTATAGAATCTGAAGATCCGAAACCGGTTATTTGTTAATATAAATATGTACTTCGTGTGAAGACCTAATTAATTTTTATTTTTTCCTTAAAATGGTGAGAAAACACCACACATTAGAGAAGCAAACAGTTGATATTTAGGTTTTGTTGGTTTCAATTCTATAACGGTGCTTAGATGGTTGGTTTCTTTAGAAAAGTTGTTGAAAGAGTTAACTGCATTGAATAAGTGAAGGCGAGCGTGCCTCTCCTGGTCCTAACATTTTCTTCCAAGACAGCCTTATTACAATGCGGCGGAGATCCTCTGCCTTGAATTATACTAACAGATAGGTGTATATTAAGTTATTGGGAAAATGTAGCACTTGTTCTGTACTAAGTTCTTTTGGATAATTCTCTAAAAACTTGCTTCACTTCTTCATCCCTTTTTCCTTTTGGTCAAATTTGCATAATGATCAACTAATGCCATCAGTAACTTCTAACTTAGTTTTTCCCCTTTTAAACTTTCACTCCTCTTAGGGAAACGCTTTCGTTTTTCTTAGGATATGGTGACGGATCTTTAGACGAACAGAAACCATTAACATTTAATCACTTTTTTATTGCTAAGTGATACTACTAAAAGTTTATTGCAATTTCTTTTGTGAACACAGAGATTCACAAAATAAACATAGTATTTCGTATATACGTTCAGAGACCTCTATTTTACAAACTTTTATTTAACTTGCAATGTTTGTAATTCAACACTTGTGATCAAATCTTGCAACTGAATTTTAAAGCAGTTATCCTTAACCGATTGAATTGAAATTTTGCATACTCGTTTAGTTTGGATGACAATGCATAGTTAGCTAAGTGACGTTATTCTAAATACAATATGGCGGACAGCACAAGATGGCGGACTAGTTATTTCTTAAGCACGCCCATGATATGGGTATATAAAATGAAAGGTTTGCTGAGAAGAATACGAGTAAAAGCTTGTTTTTAAAAATGATTTTTAAATAAAAATTATTCATGATAAATTCAATTGAATAAATTATTATATTCTTTCTATTGCCGCTATGAAAATGATCTTCACTAATTTTAATTTAATATTACAATAGAGTAAAAGATATCGAATAGTTCCGCAGTCCGAGAGGTTTTTGTAACAATATTAAAACGTTTAAAAAAATTAATGAGAGGGTATGAAAAGTGGCGGAGTTTACAATTTAATCGTTGTTTACAATTTATGATTTATGTAAATATTCGTGTACGTGGCGATTTGACTTTCCGAGATACAAGGCAGGAGGAAGGGCTTAAAGCTATAGTTAAAGGAAAACCGGGGGCCTCCGAATGAGTGATGCCAGGTTTGCATGACGCCCTCAAGCTCCCCAGACTTTCTTCCGAATCGATTCTAAAGGCGGGCTGTGGAACCTAATTAAATCCAGCTATAATTTTCAGAGCCCCCATCCTACCAAGGTTTGCCTGTAATTGCCTACAAAGTCTGCAGACCCTGACACTACTACCCCTACCACCCTTCCTCACCCATTTTCCAAGACCAAATGAGAAAAGTGCAAAACTTTGAGGGTTTTAATTATCTTTTCACGAGAGGGGCCTCCCTCTTCTAAACGAATCCCAGCACCCCTACCAAGGTATATAATGGAAAATCGTGCGTTCTCAGAAAGAGGTAAATGAGCAAAAAAGAAGGAAAAACTAAATGATAAAAAAAAGTTCAACCCCTTCTAACCTTTGAAAATTAATCTGAAACTATTTTCATTTTCTAAAACTCATTTTTAATACATCATATCGATTAGCAATTACTAAAAGGAAATAAATTAACGTGAGTTGTACGAGGTACGGTGATTACTCACCATAGAAAAATTTAATTAACTGTTTTTAATATTCAGCAAAGAGGAAATGGAGAGTTAGTAGCAAGGTTAACACAAAGGTCGCAAACATAAGAGATATAAATAAGCGCAATATTTAGTATTCATCAGGGGATCGGCGATATGAAATGAGTGAAACTAATATATACTATATAAAGCAAGTACCTGATATAGTCGGCTTTGCAGAGGATCATGTTGGACCTGGTGAAACAAGAAGAGCCTATGTCGGCAAGCATGGCTCCGCAGCAGGTACATTTGAGACAGGAATTATGCCAGAACCTATCGAGGGCGTGTAGGAGGAACCTCTCGACGATCTTGCCACCACAGCCAGCACATACTTTGACCTGTTGCTGGGGGTTGTTAGGTGTGTTTCCCTGGGCTGGGCTGCCCGTGGAGCCAGTACTATTGTTGTTGTTGTTTGTCTGGGTGTTGTTGTTATTGTTATTGTTGATGTGGTGGTGGTGATGGTGATGGTGATGGTGGAGGGGGTGGTGAGGGTAGCCCATGACGTGGTGCCCGTTGCTGTACCCGCCACCGCCCCCCTCCCCGGGGCTGTGCGGGCTAGCCAGCTCGCCGTACGCCTGGTAGTGCGGGTTCATTGTTGTCGCGGCCAGCTTGTCGTTCTCCTGCAACAAAAAAGTTACCAAATTATCACCAAATAATTCATATGATATACATACTCATATTAAAATGTAATACATTAATTATAAATAATTATTAACAAGGAAAAACAACTCCTTTTTAATATCGAATTCAATGAAGCCCAAAAAGTTCAATTAATAAATTCGGCCATAATACCACGTAGATTTGAAATCGGCAACAATTTTGCAATATAGTTAATCCGTTTGGTAGAAGTCACTAACCACAGCCTAAACTAAAACCTACAACACGTACTGCAAACCTAAAGCAATTACTAAAGGAAGAAGATTTTTAAGACTTTAAACCTATCTGTCTTTTCAAACCAACCAAACTATTCCTAAGTAAGCAAAAAAAACAACATTGCCACCACAAGTAAAGCTAATAAATTACCAGTTGATGATTTTTTTTTTTTCTTCGACATGGACATGCAATAATAACATTTATTTTACCGCATTTAATTCGGTATTTATATTCATTTAGCCCGGGCGCACATTGAGTCACAGGCAACGCAGAGCAGTATTATTCAACCGCAGAAATATAAGAAACTGCGCGAATTGAGACGTCAGATCCATTGTCGTCGGGTAGGCCACGTGTGGTTTAGTACTGTGTTCTGTCTTTCCTTGCTCTACGTCTCAATTCGTGTGGTTTCATATTTATGTCCCCACGGTTAAAGAAAACTGTGCTACATTGCACTGCGTCTCCATGTGCGCCCGGGCTTATTTTTGTCATTATTTAATTATTTTTTGATGTAGGTAGTCATAAGCATAATACCATATGTTTAATATATTTTGCTTCCGAGCTTACTGAAGGTAACGGAAGCTATGTGACCGCTCCGATAAAAAAACATTTTTCAAGTCCCCGATTTCAATAATTCCAAGACAGGAATCCGTTTCAGACATCAGAGAACATTTTTGGTTCCGTGTCTGCATGTAGGTCAGTTGGTCAATTTTTGCTAGCCAACATAACTTGAAAACTATTCCTCCGATTTTATTGAAATTTGGATGGTTGGTCTTAATTAGCCCTTTGTTGGATCCTGATAAGTTGCAACCATCTGCACCCATTTGTTTCACTTTCACATGCGCACAAACATTCATTTATTTACACCGATAACTTCAAAACTACTAATATGATTTTTAAGAAATTTTGAGGGTATGTGGAAAGTAGCCCACAGATTGCTCCAGATTAATTTCAACCGTCTGCGCTCTTTAACTTTTGCTAAATTGATACTTTAATTCATGTAAAAAATCAAAACAATTTTGACAGATTTAACAAACGGGGAAAAATTAAATTAATTTGAAAATAATAGGTTGTAAAAGTATAAAATCATTAAAGTATACGAAATAGGATTCGAGAAAGCTATGTCCTACACTAATTGCCAGATAATTATAATTAAATGGATGTAATGTTATAAATTATGTTATTATCAAGCTACGTTAACATGCAATTATAAATTTAAGTAACTTTTAAATATTTGTAAAACAAGAATAAATGGGATGAGGCGTGAAGGAAGTTAATTTATAAATTATATTATGCGGATATTAGAAAGGATTTAGAATTTATAATTAAAAAGCTAAAAAGGACACTTCATCTTTTATCTGATTCAAGAGAGCAGAATATCTTAGGAACCTAACAAAACTTGATGTAATCCCAGCCGACTGGACTAACTACAGCTCATTAAGCAACCATTCAGCCAGATAAGACCAGAAAAATTTATTTCTGAAATACCTTTTGCTAAGCTCTTTAAACCCGACAAAATATTTCAAGTTAATTTTATTTTTTACTATTATTATTATCTTTTCTCTCGGTGGGACAGTAAGGTGTCAAAATGCTTCACTAAAGAGCCGAAAAAAAATGCCATCCCTAAATATTATAATAACTTTTGGTGAAAATAAAGATTTTGTAAAAATAATATTATTACATTATTTGAAGCTGCAAGTTTGTAATAACATTGATAAACTTTATTATAAATACTCAATGCACATATATATATATTATATAATACTTTTTTTAAAATGTAATAAATTTACAGATTAAATGTTAAATTAAAAAAATAAATGAAAGATTAATTAACAAAGGATTAGGATTAAGCATAATTAGAGAAACTAAAGCATTCAAATAATGCGCTAAACAAAAACAGAAAAAAAACAATTGTGATTGCTCATTGTTGCGAATAAAAAGAACAAAGTGAATCGGTTTTTTTAATTTAAAAAATTAGGTAAAAAAACAAAGAATAAACGTGAAAAATTACATGAAGTCCCGGACGAAAAGCTAAAAAAGGGAGGGAATTCGCTTAATTAATAACAGGCGTTGATGGTTATTTAATTTAATTAAAAAGCTGTCGGCAGCACTTGGGTGTTAATATCATCCTTAAACATTTTTTCACTTGTGTTTATCCCTTCGGTAAACCGGGCATCAAAAAAATATATATTCTTTAATTAAAAGAATTTTAATGAATACTTGGATCCCTTCCAAATAGGCAATAGAAGAAAAATAATTAAAAGGTCGAGTTTAAAAAAAAGAGAAACAATAAATAAATTTCAATAATTAACATTAAAGTAATCAATTAATGCGAGCTTGGGAAATAATAATAGCTGAGAAAGAATAATAAAAGATACCTATTGCAATTCGAAGTTATTGTAAATTAATAGAAGAGCCGACGATATAATGAGATAGAGGTAATTTAAAAGAGACAATGGACATGCGCAGTTAAATATTAATGGAACATTTTCTCGAGGAGATTCACCCGTTGAATCGACGCGACAATATAGCCCGAGCAATGAAGCCAATTATTTACAATAGGTAATAGGTACGGAGAGAATTCTCTCCTCTCAAGAAGAATAATGAAAATTAATGAACCGAAGCATAAAGAGCCATTAGAGAGTCAAAGATTGAATGTTTGCAGTAAATTCAAATTGTTTTCTTATGACCTCCTGTAAGTACAATCACTTGCACTCCCTCAAATTTCTCGGATACGAAAATTAAAAAAATGTACAATTAGAGTTGGGAGTTCGAGAATGCAATTCCAGACAAAGTTCCCTTTCTAACAATGATTATAAAATGAAAAAAATATTAACACTACAGAAGTTTTAATTTAAAACAAGGCATGCTGCATTTAGTTTATTTTGATGTGGCCTGGCATTTGCTTTTATTGCAATGGGAAAAACTGTTCACAGTTTCGTTTATTCCAATTAACTTAATTAACGGATTAATACATTGACTTATCCAAGGTTACATTCGTTAACTCCAAGGTGGATTCATTAAGCGCCCGAACCCGACCTCAAGTCTTAATACGAAAACTTGTTTTCTAGCGACATATAAAAAATCCTTCTGCGGGACCGTAATGAGGCAAGGCATACAAACAAGTAGTGATTAGGGAGATATTCAACGCGATGCAGTCAGGACAAGTGTCCTTTCAAACCGGTGAATATTACGAAAAAAGGAACAGCTGCAGAAGAAACCGATTCGTTTTTCTCATCCTAGCGTTAACTAAACATTAAAATACACATTAAGATTGAAGTGCATGGGAGCAGAGATCGGAAAGAATAGCAAGAGAATGGTCTAATCAGTCGTCCATTATTTATTCGTCTACCATTACCTTAAAACCCTTGCAAACAAGACAATTACTTGTGGTACTTAAGCCCTATTCAAACTCGTCTTAGACTATTTAAAAGAGATGAATGTGTGCATAGTCCATAAGTAATCCATAAGGCATCGATTACCAAGAACTCAACAAGAAGTAATCAGAAGAAGTTTTTGGTAACTACGAACTTCGAATTTCTTGTGGGAAAAAAAGAAGACAAACCCATAATGAAACATTACAAAACAAAAATACCACTATAAAACCAAAACCTAACTTTACCTCCTTTTTTACATTTTCCTCTTCAAGAAAATGTTGTTTAGTTCATCTAACTGTAAATATGGAAAAGAGAGACCTAAATATAAGACAGGATTGAAGGAAGAAAAAAAACGGAGATTTCTTTTTCAGTACCACTAACACAAATGGATGGTTCTATTTTCCGGCAACGTTTTCAAGTCAACGGTTTTAAATATGTCCCCTCTTTAAAGGGGAAATGCTTCCTATTTCATGCATCTCCATCCATGAAAAACAGGGAAAAGCAAAAGAGACAAGAAGCCCATTGAACCTTGAAGAATGAAACAAAAGGAGTAAGCACAGGCAAGGAAAACTTAGCAAACTATTCCTCTAAATACAGTCATTATAACTTTATATTTAATTGATTTAAACGACATTATATAAAATTCAGTTGATCAGATTTTAGATATATTGGTCATCATAACTGACTATTTAACACTTCATTGCTGATGTTAAAAATTATCAAAAACGTTCAGTTGTTCATATTTGCTCTTGAGGATTCAAATAAACTGATAAATTATAATCTTTCATTTTCCCAACTGGAATAATCTAAAAGAAATATAAAGATATATAAACTCTATTAAGTAAGGCATACCATAATTTAAAACAAGAAAAGAAAGCTAAATCATATCAAAACTTTTTAATTCTCTCTCTTAACAGGACGAACTCAAAAAGCCAATTTTCAAAAGAATTATACTTGTTAATTGATATTATTTAAATTTTTCAGGAAGGTGTGGATAGAAACATAGCTTTTTAAACGCCTAAACCGGCACTGAGCAGATTAGCTTTTACCTATTAGAGTGACTCTTTCCTAACAGATGGGATATTAAACTGGTTCTTAAAATTTAACAAAATGATAGAATAAATAAAAACCGAAGTTTAAGGAGTGTCAGTTTGTTTAATTTTTCACTCGTCACCGAGTTAGTTAATTAGAAGGTATAATGCATGCTCACGGAATAAAAGCAATCAAACCATACGTTTAGACATGTACTGAGATCATCAGTCAAGTACGACACCAAATTGATTTAAGTGGGAATCAGAAACGAGAGGTTTAGTTAACGTCTAAGGGTAATAAACTCTTTATGTTAGAATTAAAATCTAAAAGAAAACTAAATATAAAAAATCGGCCCGAGACAACTCAGACAAACTTTCTCATATACGAGTTCATAATTACTTAGCCCAGTAAAACGTGTAAATGCATCAAAATTTCGCGCTTCCACAATACTTCTCCTTTATATGAGAAAGTAAAATATGTAATTGATGCAGAGTAAAGAGTTTAACAATCGATCTGATTATTGACAAGATATCATAATAGCCATTATTAACTACAGATACTTTTAGTGGGTCAATGTTAGTGTACCCACAGACCACAGTCATTAAAGTGAAGTATTTAATGTCAATAAACTTCTGACATTATTTCATTCAGATCGTGCAGTCTAGACCCAAATCTGGCTTTATAATGCGTTATAATAAAAATTTAGTCAATATTTCTATAAGATCAATTCTCCTCACAACCAACGATATTGTTATAAGCATTAACAAAAACTTGATTAAATATTTCATTATATTTTTAATTTAAACATTACACAATTAAATTAGCTTTACTAAATTAACCATTAGGATTATATTTTTTTAACCATTCAACAAGCAGATTTTCTTTCAATCTTTTAAAGAGCTATATTAGAAAAAAAATGAACAAGGAGTTAAAGGATAAGGTCAAACATAGAAGCGAACTAAATCCTTCAGTTAGGGGGTTGGGGTTAACGTCAGAGCTAGAAGATACCCCAAAAGGTTTAATACTATAGGTGTGAGTGAGTTAAAACATCTTCCCAATGGCCAGGTGGTTAGACGAGAAGGGGGGAATGCAACAGGTCCCCCCATCCCTATAAGAAGACAGTCCCCCCTCAGGCCAGGCTTATTATAACCCCCTGCCCCCCCCCCCCCCCCCCCTCTCGAGCTTTAATTCTATAAAAGAAACCCCCCGAAAAATTCCCCCTTCAAAAAACCTTAAGAAAAAAAAGACTTGCTGTTAAAAGGCTGAGAAAAGAAACGTAATTGTCTTATAAACCGACACACTCAACAAGAAGGAAAAAAAATCTGTAAAAAGATCTTCTTTATTTAAAATGAAATAATAATAAAGCAAAACACTTTTGCCTTTTTTTTTATTTATTTATTTCTCTTTTTTTTGAGGACCTCCCTTCTGAAACTAAAAGGGCGAGTTAACAGAAAAAAATAAGACGGTATAATAACCACAGGATTTTTTTCTCATTTCTTCCTTTTTCTAAATATAATAATATAAAAAAAGTCTATTATCGCCCTCTAAGAAAATCCAATTTACATCAAATAAGACATCTTTTACTCGTAATAATCCGATTAAAGTTCTTTTATACATTCAGAACGATCTCACATTTTTCTCTCTTTCTTTACAAAAAGAAATATTTTATAATAACAAACATCAAATAATCGACAGATAATTGGAATAAATAAAGAAGCAAGTTAAAGGGGATTTCTTTACACTCAGTAAACAAGTTGTGTTTTTGATAGCTTATTTTACCTTATCATAACTTATTTTTGGAGAGGAAGACCAGTAGTAATATATAAACTATAACTCAACCCAAGAAATGTTCCATTTACATTTAATTTGTTATAAGAAATAACAATAAATAAGAAACTTTTATGAATTAAAATATATAATAAAAATGCTTGCCCATCTTTATTATTGAATAGTTATGTCTAGAGAAAAAGTTTATTTTATTAAAAATTAGTAAATTGTAGAAATTCAAATTTGAATAAATCATTAAATAATTTAATTTATAAGAAATAAACAAATGTTTTAATTATTTTAAGTGTTCCTTCGTTTGTTATAATTCATTTGTTATAATTAAGTTGTTATAATTTCTAATCTAGAGTTGAATTAATTAAATTTGACATTTTAAAGAATTATGGGAATGATATTGATTCGAAAGAGTAAATTATTAAAACTACGGAAAAAATTATAACATAGGTACTCTAAAGTGAATGCACGAGCTTTCAGTATTATAGGCGTCAAAACAATATGTAAAATCAATATGGATACTTTAAAAATATAAATATTTAAATTATATTACTCGATACAACAATATCAATCAACATTAAAATCCTATTGAAAAGAAACGATCTCAATTAAGAATTAAAGTGAATAACATAAAAAAAATAGAAAAAAAATTTATACATTCATAACTTATTGTCATCGGAAATACTTTTGGAAAGTTCAGCTTTTAAGGAGTCGGAAAGTGTGTTAAAAATTTATTATACATTTTTTTTAAAAAAAAAAAAAAAGATATGCAACATTTTATGCACGGAAATAAAAATTAAAAGCAATTAAAATACTAAGATAAGTAAAAGTGTTTTTGTAAGAAAGGATATTTAAAGGTAAAATGATTATATAAGAATGAATATATTGCAAGAAGATTATACATAAAGTAAACAATATATGGTTAAGTGTAAATAACTTTGGTGAAAAACTAACAATCTGAGTTGTCGAATTAACACCAAGTTAAAGCATAATTTGTTGTGAAAAAAAGAAGAAAATAATGAGTTTTTTTTTTTTTCGTAATGCTTGGACCATGTTTTTAATTATTCTTGGAATGTCTAAAAGAAAAGGAAAATGAGAGCTGTAAAAGTAGAAGAGGTTGAGGAGTAAAGTAAAGCATTGTTTTCTTCTTAATTGGCTCTGTTCAAAAAAAAGAAGTATTGAACAAATGATTGCTAAGTCTTTTCCTGCCCTCTGTTTTGTTTAAATGAACTAAGCCAATTTTCTGAAAAAAAACCTAAATCCGTCGGAGTGAGAGGGCCGGGGGAGTCTTTCAATTATTTCCGTCCTTTGAAGAAAAAGAATAAAAAAAGGAGTGGAAAAAATTCATTTTCCCCCTTTTTCTTCAGCGGTGCCTGTGTTACCAAAGCGAAGTTAATTGAAACCGTGTGGAGGGGAAAAGCTATACCCTCGAGCACACTGTTAATAAAGCCTCATATAATAGCACTATAACCTTATACCCTTCCCTTCTCGTCTTATTTTTAAAATTAATCATTCTTTTGTAAATAGGTTTGTTAAGGATTAAAAAAGGCCTTTTATCAAAGTGGATATAGATGCTATTGACAGGGACACAATTTCTCAAATGATGAGAAACTATAGTGATTAATTAACAAGTAAATTAATACCCTTTATTAAATGGAAGAAATAACCACCTGCTGAACATTTTACCTTGAGATCAGAAAAATTGTTTGTTTAAAATAATTAAAAAAAATTGTAATATTTATAATTATAATAAAATAAATTGGCCAAGTATACCATTTTAGCACACAAAAAGACAAAAAGGGTCCGTGGGTAATTACACAAATGGGACGAGTTCGTTAACAAGTATATTCGGACCAGTATCAAGATGGCAGCAATTTAAAAGTTTGTTTCAGCTATAACTCTTTTCAACTATTTATTATAATGACGTGAAACATCTTTCAAGCAATTTCCTCGTTCTTGTCTACAGACCCTAAAAAGGTCAAATTAAGCTTAATCTCTATAAAACATACTAATAAGCTTCAAGCAATATATTAAAACATCATTATGATGAAGCAACATATCTTTAATAAGTCACTTTTATTTTAATTAGACACTTTTAACAACAACGTCATTAGAGGACGGTATGAAGCCTCTCTGGGATCGATTTCTATTTATTGTCTGTCGTACTTTTGGGG
Source organism: Gerris lacustris (assembly GCA_951217055.1). NCBI lineage: Eukaryota > Metazoa > Arthropoda > Insecta > Hemiptera > Gerridae > Gerris > Gerris lacustris. The sequence goes on from OX578278.1 coordinate 60,994,514, forward strand.
TAAGGTTTCAGGAAAAGCGTCAGAAGTCACTCCGACCAAACCGGTGCCATTTACTTGTTACTGCTGTAACAAGTATTATTATTATGCTTGTTGTACAATAATAATAAATAGTAGAACTGATGTCTAACAAATTAAAAATATATAAGTTAAATCTAAGAAATTAGTCATAAATAAACTACTAATAGTTTTTAAAAAAAAAAAAAAAAAAGGTTTGTTTTATTCGGAACGATGGAAGAACAAAAAAAAAATCGGTCCTAGACAACTCAGACAAACTTTCTCATATATGAGTTCATAATTACTTAGCACTGTGTTTTCCATTTATTAGATTTCGAGTTTTCGCAGGTACCTACATTTAATAGTTATTGGACATTTCATATATTTTATTATAAAAATAACTTTTACTCGGCGGGGAATCGAACCCAGCCTCTCTGCACCCACGTTTAAAGCTATTTTCTAAGGAACTATATTTTTCTCGGGGAAAAGGCTTATATTGTTAGATTCTTATTTAAATGGACTACATTTATAGTTTTTAAATCCAAACCGTCGGAACCGTTTTCGAGAAATAATTTTTAGTTTTTGGGGATAGCGCCCCAAAATTTGGAGCTAAAATTTATTTCTATATTTCGGCTTAAGGTATGATTATTAATATGTGTGTGGGTATGTGTTTTTAATGTGTATGCCAAATTTTGTCAAAATCGGTCCAGTAGCTTAGGCTCCACGCGTCCGCACGGAAGACAGATCAGATTTGGACTCAGGGGACCTCGAAACGAGTAAATGCATCAAAATCTAATTTTCGTACCATCACAAGACCATATATGAGAAAGTAAAAATAAAGATACCAATAATGTAGTTTATCCAAATAGTTAGTTTTTATTAACTGTTATATTATTATTATAAAAGCGATGTATGTATCATAACATGTTATAATATCATTTAAGATGATCTTTATAATAACAACATAATGAAATAGAACTTTATAAAAAAAAAAAAACCTTTACACTATATATTATTATTAGCACTTATGTGACTCATTACGTGTGACCTCCAATAAAATATAGAGTAAATAAAAGATTATAATAATAATAATAATGTTTAAAAATAAACAGTATTTTAATTAAAACAAAAATAATATTAAATTTGTTCCAAACTATCAATATTTATCAGTTTCTACTGTCAGATTATACTATACTGAACTGTGTGGCTAGTCATCAGTTAAGTTGTAATTGGATAAAAGAAGATAATCAAGTTCTTTCAATTTTTTTTTCACTTTGTTAATTAAAAAAAAAATAATAACTACAATTTTAAAACAACTGAATGTTGTTAATTACATTAGTGCTCTAAGTTATAACAAGTTATTCGTATGCAATATAAGAAAATATTTTGATGGAAGTCCCACGCACTTCCAATTATCTAACGTCTGAAGAAATACCTGAGAATAAAGGCATGTTGAACAAACTGAGTGTGATTAAGTTAGCCTGTCTTATTATAGCTGGGTTTCAGTTTAATTCCAGTCAATCACTCTGTCAGGTATAAGTTTAGAATCATTAATACAGACTGACTTATTGCTCATCCATCATTCCTTACTGGTTACATATCGATCGTATATATTATAGCAGGCAAAAATAATAGGTAATCAAAACTGCATAATTTGTATTCCTCTTTTATTTCGAATAAATCAATAAATTCAATTTTCTTAATAATAATGGTAGTAACTGAAAATAAATAAAAAACTTTACAATGCAAAAATAAATTATTTAAGATCAATTTTGAATATAACATTATAATAACTGAAACGGCATTTACATTTGGAATACATTATAATTGTATATTATGTCTAGAACGATTTAAAAATTATTTACATCATTATATTTTACATATTCCTGTATGAAGTATGAATTTATAATATAGAATGTATAATTTCGTGAACACGTACTCATATATTATAGTTTCAAGTAAAAATATTTTATTAGTATAATTTTATTATTGACACTTACTTTAACTACTTCAACAATATTCATAATATGTTTATATATCTTAAAATCAATTAGATATTGATTCTTCTAAAATATTATAAACTTTTCTGTAGAATTTAATATTACCAATGGAATTTTTTATATAGAAATCAATTGTGATTGCGCGAAAACACTATTGTGAAGGATTTACACGATTTGAGGTCCTCCAAAAAAAAATATTGAAAATATTTATTTCTGTTTTCTGTAGTCTGTGCAAAAGCCTGGAGAACTACTAACTACTAGGCAGATTTTATTAAAATTTGGCACACATGTTCAGAAAAATCACACCGAAATAAAGAAATTCTATTAAGCACTAAACTTTGGGTCACTACCCCCAAAAATCACTGTAAAAAGTATTGCTAAAAATAGAAAACGAAACGAAAAAAATTACCTGTTTTAAATTTTTTTTTAAATAAATAAGTGTTTAAAAATAAATTGACTAAATTAGATATTATCGGATTTAAATTTAGTCTTGAGAACGTTCTGTTCTCAAATGATATAACATTTTTTTTGTAATGCCCTTTTAGGGAAATTATATCCCAACTATTAAAAATCAAAATACTAATGAAGTAAATATGGAATAACTAATAATTACTTATAACATATTAATGAATAGGTAGTTTATCAGATTAATAAAATATGTGCTAAAAATCTGTAATTATACAATTTTGTTTAAATTGTGTTTTAAGAAAATTATTACTAAGAACTTATAAACAAAAAAAAAAGGAATTACAAAGAAAAGATTTATAATTTATAACATAATTATAAACATATTATACGGGTTTTAACATAAATAACTATCATTATACTTCTTACCAAGAAGAAAACTTCCCAAAATGATAAAGTGCTCATGGATATTACAAAAAAAACTTTAAATTATTATAAACTATAGTTAATTTAAAAACTGAATTTATTAAAAAAGCTTTCTATTTGAAAGAATCAATTTTTTATAAAAAAAAAAAAAGCATTTGTCATTGCATTAGATAATAGATAACTTTAAGCATGATTAAACTTAGTTAAATCGTAAAAGGAAATTAAACTGAACAAGTCAGTTGCAACATTATAACTACAAGTAAAAGCGGTGTAGCGGCAAGATAAAATTATAAGGTTAAATAAGAGATAAAAATGCATTGCAAAGTTATCATTTATCAGACGAGATAACAGAAAAGGTAATAGTGTTTGCAAACTTTTTATTGATTTAAAGTAGCTAAGAAATAAATATTTACAATAATGATTGTAAAAGTAAACTAATTTTTCCCGTTTAGATAACGCAGATATAGAGGGGAAAATCATTTTAAATCAAAAGAATTTAATGAAGTAAACCCATAAATAACAATAAATAAATTAATGATAGTTAATGACTAATATGAAACGTTGTTTATAAACGTTTAATCTCTAACCATTATACACTGAAGATAAAGATAATAAAATACACAGGCTGTCTCATAAAAATAGTTGCCAATAAGTGTGGCACATAGCTTCCTCGCGTGCAATTTCGTAGACTTAAATGGTTTTATGCTTTTACAAGCCATTATTGTCTAATTTGTTTAATTGTTTTCCCCGCTTTTTTAATCTGTCAAAATTGTTTTGATTTTTTACACTCATTAAAGTATCAATTTAGCAAAAGTTAAAGAGCGCAGACGGTTCGAATTAATCAGGGGTAATCTGTGGGCTACTTTCGACAAACCACCAAAATATCATAAACATTTGATAAGTACTTTGAAGCTATAGGAGTAAATAAATGTATGTTTGTGCGAATGTGGAATAGAAACAAATGAGCGCAGAAGGTTGAAACTTATATGGGACCAACAATAAGCAAATTATGACCTTCCATACAAATTTCACTAAACTAGGACGTGTAGTTTTGTAGTTTTTAAGATATGTATGTTGGTTCACAAATTTGAAGTATTAATTTAACGAGTGAAAATTTAAAGAGTGTAGGCGGTTGAAATTAATCTGGGGCTATCTCCAGGCTACTTTCGACAAACCATGAAAATTTCATAAAAATCAGTTGAGTACTTTTGAAGATATAAGTGTAAATTAATGTATGTTTGTGCGAATGTGGAAGAGAAACAAAAGGGCGCTTAAGGTTTAAACTTATATGGGACCAACAATGGGCTAATTATGACCTATCATCCAATTTTCAGTAAAATCGGACGAGTAGTTTTTGAGATATGTTGGTTCGCAAAAATTGATCGACAGACAGACACGGAACCAAAAAAGTTTCCTGACGTCTGAAACAGATTTCTTTCTTGGAATTTTTGAAATCGGAGACCTACAAATGTTTCGTTCTTCAGAACGATCACATAGCTTCCGTTACCTTCGGTAAGCTCGGAAGCAAAATGAACATTTCAGATGTTTAGACAATAATGCATTTTCTATATCATGATAACGGCCATAACTAGTAGACGTATTTGCGGCGTAATTTAGAAGTAAACCTAACCAGGGAACCGAAACCAATATTGTTTGTTTTGGTTCCCATTTTTGTTTATAAGCAAAAATTCAAAATTAATAATTACAGATAACAAATATTGAGTTTTCATAGTTTCATGCCCATTAACAAGGATTAATAAAAGGGTTTTACTCTTTGTCTAATAATATATACTCTTAGTATAATAATACCACGGCCAAGTCCTTAATGAAGTGGTCCCTCGATGTTAGGTATCTAAACTCGCCCAGTTTTTGCAGTTTGCGGTTTTGAGGTAAGGGAATAAGGTTCCGAGACACAATGAGGCCCATAATGAGCCTCACCATTGCCTATTCCTATCACGACGTCCGGGTTAGAGATTCGATTTTCGCCCCCAAAGCAGCGAGTCCAAGTCCCCTTCAGATAGGGCGGGGATGCCCCTAGAACTGTACTTTCATCACGTACTCTTCACCGCCCTTCACACCTATTTGACTACCACTTCTCCCTTGCGACTTGACTTCGTCTTCCAACAAGACTTATTGACAATCGTAAGTCCTAGCCAATCATACAACATTTATTCATCACTATTATAATTGTGATTGTGAACAATGTGTATGTGACTTGAAATTAAAAACGTTGGATCAATAACTCGTCAATAAAGAAAAAGTTGAAGCAAGTTAAAAGCTCAAAATCATCCAGAGTAGGTCATGTAGAGATTGATGTACTATTCATGTACTATATCATGTACTATTTCCCGAAGCTCATACGCCCCCTGGGGAGGTAGGGCGACGGTTTTTATATTTACTAAATCATAATCATTTGTAAAAAAATCGAGATAGCATTGAGGAATGAATGGGTATGAAACATCAGAATTCAAACAGTCTCAATTTTTTTTTTTTTTTCAGATGAGCTAAGTTTAAAAGACCTAGTTCTCGGAAATAGATCCTTTAATTGATACATAATATTTTTAGATAAATTGGTTATATAAAATATTCACCAGAATCTAAGTTAGGTTTGTGAAAATTTGAAAGTTGAAGGTTACAGAGTACTTCTCATCCTTTAAGACAAGGTCTTCACTGAAACCCCTAGATAGATAAAAAAAGTAATAACTTTTTCCTCTTAAATTTCCTAACACTTGCAAGACTTCGAATAACCTCTTTTCAATATTGCCAGTCAAAGAAAGGTTCTCGAAATTGAACTAGGATTGAACAATAATTATTTTTCTACGGGCCAAGTTGGTTTCAGCCTTCCTCAACGCATGAATGCAAGAGGGTTAATCACTGCCAAAGCATAATCCCGCTGCCTTGCTTCTAGGGATTTATCCCTTAAAAGGTTTATTCTGTAAGAGTTTGTTATTAATTACAGTCTTAGAGTGGGGGGCTGCGGTCCCCCTTTCTCCCTGAAAGGTTCATTTTAAAGCGTCTCGTCCCTCCCCCTAGAAAATCTGAACCTTATCGCATCCATTAGCCCCCTCCTCGTTCCTTTCTTCTTCTCAAGGTTCCATTTTCTTGATCAACACTTTGATTGCTTTTACAGACACGCACAGACCCCCACCCCATCCCTCCTCCTTTACTCAAGCCAACTTTATATTGAAACTTTGCAATACTCCCTTTCATTTTAATGGACGTTACTTAAGGACGTAATCTTATTAAATTAAAATATATGGCTTTCAAAGATCGAAGAAACAATTTCAAAGTTGAATAGAAATTACTACGGGAATAAAGTAATAAATTAGAAGATAATATAAAATAATAATAAAAACAAATAAAGATTACACAAAAAAAGGGAAAAACATGTATTATTGTTATTATTGCAATATCCTATTTCGAACAGAAATAAATTCATCAAATAACCTAAATATCTACATACATTATTAAAGTATAATTTAATAAAACAAATGGATGTAGGTATAATCAAGAAATGGTTTAATTAAAAATGTTCATTCTAATTTGACAGATCAAACCTTTGAACTGGCTTTTTATTTTGTAGTTATATTAATTTGCAGTGGAAATTTATTTTAAGTAATTAAATTAAAATAGGTCAAGCGAAATTTCACTAATAAACTTTTAATTTTATTTTATTTTATATTACGAAGGAATTTGAATGGAATGTTCAAATAATAATAGTAATTTTTATTGTATACAAATCATTCTTCTAAATTGCAGATCTAAATTTAACTTATTAACTTAATGAGATGTTATTTAACAGAAAGTTTCATCACACTTATGTAATATATTGCTTCTTGTTTATGTCTTTGATATCGATGTTCTTCGAGCCAATTAAGACTGTTATTATAGTATTCTGCCATTTTTAGTTGATTACTTTTACTTTTTTAATGATAACTAGATTTTAGATGTTTTTAATTACTACTGAGAACACACTTGTATTTTAAAAATGAATAACTCAGTTAATAAATGAAGTTATGGTCGATCATTCAATTCAAAGTTCCTTTTGTACCAGATGAGTCAAGTTCTCAGTATTGAGTAGGTCCGCTATGGGCAATGACATTTCAAAAAGACAATCGGGAGTTAATTATAAAAGAAAGTAGGTTAGGGCATAAAGCACAAGAAAGGTTAAGCTTTATTTAGTGGCTCGCGGGGACGGTGGAGATATTATAGTGTCTAAATCATGAGGTCGTTGTCTACACACAGCCTGGTGTGGGTGGCCTTATGTTAATCATTCCAGGACCAATAGCAGTGTTGGATAGAGACATCCTTCTTATAATATAAGTCGGTTGAACCCGTCGGATAACTATAAAAGCGTTGCTTCCAAGTCCAACCGATAGCAAAACGGAATATACTAAACAGTGCCCTATTTTACATCTTATGCCCTCGTTAGAAATCTATTGTGTTTCTCCATATCTCACTCCTTTTATCCACCATATTTCGTTATTCCTGCCTTCACATTTTATCTGTTTTTTTCTTACCTTGGCATTGTACATTAAAATAAAAAACTTAAAATATAACTGTTTACATGTATACGCCATTATAAATTGTTTATTTGCCAGATTTCAATCATTGACCTACATTTTGCAAAGAATTTAGTTTCATAAGTCGAAAAGGCTAATGTGCAAATCTGCATAACCCCAGCGAAAACCCTAAAAATCATGGGGGAGTAAATAAATTAAATAATCCTGGCAATAAGAAGTACGTTAAAGCGTAAAAGTTTGAAAACTTTTATGATTAACATTTTATATAAAAAAATTTGGTCAACTAAGATGTACTTCGATCAAATAAAATAACTAATACAAAAAAACAAAAATATTTTTTAATGCAGTTGCCTCGATAATTCCAAATGATTAAAAATAATAGCAAAAAACCGATAGTTAGAGTAATATAAAGTTATTTTTTCAATGTTTTTATTCATTAATTAACGAACTACGACAACAGTGTGTTAATTAGAATAATTAGTTCAACCTTTTTGCACGTACTAGTTAAGACTTAAAATAACTAGTTAATACTTTTTTAATTGAGCTAAAAATAATTATTAACAGCTTTCACTCATAAAGACCATTAGCTAATTAGCTTTAATTGTATAAGGTATGAAAAAGCCACAATCAAACAACTGATATGATACTGGCACTTAAGTAAGAAAGAAAAAAAAACCTAGTAATTACATCAATTGGCCAATTTTTCAAAGAAATAAAAGGTAGTGAAACAAAAAAAAAAAAAAAAAAAAAATTATCATGGCTCATTTTATAAGTTTACTAATGTAAAGATATCTTTTGAACCTTGCTTTCTTTTCTTGCTTACCATGATTCTGTATAAAATAATTAGATGAGGAATACCAAAAATTTAACAATTTGTAACTAGGAAACCAAGTTCCAAAAAATTAAAGATTTTGAAGATCCAAAGGAGTACTAGAAACCATGTTTGAATGCATTAGTTTCGTTATCAATTAGTTTAGCTGTAAAGACCTAAAGAATGAATGTCCACCTTTCTAAATAAAATAGGAACATTAATTGTTTTTCCTGATGATTGTGATATTGTAAATCCATAAACAACCTTAAAGTTGACAACATCTCAAGGATTTTACTACTGTATTAATTAGATTTAAGAAAATCTAATTAATATAGCTCTCCTTTAGAAAAGAGTGAAACACACTTTAACGTTATTTATGTCCACAAAATATTAATCTTATTTTGCTTCCGAGCTTACCGAAGGTAACGGAAGCTATGGGATCATTCTTAACAGATCAGAACGACAATTTTTTAGGTCTACGATTTCAAACATTTTAACACAGAAATCCGTTTCAGACATCAGGGAACATTTTTGGTTCCGTGTCAGGATGTCGGTCACTCGGTCAATTTTTGCAAGCCAACATAACTTAAAAACTACTGCTCCAATTTTATTGAAATTTGGATGGTAGGTCATAATTAGCTCTTTGTTGGAACCTGATAAGTTTCAACCTTCTGCACCCATTTGTTTCACTTTCAAATGTGCACACAAATACATTTATTTACACCGATAACTTCAAAAGTACTTATATGATGTTTATGAAATTTTGATAGTTTGTCGAAAGTGGCCCACATATTGCTCCAGATTAATCTCAACCGTCTGCGCTCTTAAAAATATACAGTTGCCACAAATGTTCCTAGCTATAGTAGTTTATGAAGTGAAACAAGCAACGGACAGACAGACAGACAGAGCTGTTATAAAAGGTTTCTTTTTGTACTTCGTACAGAAAGCAAAAACCATTGGACTATAAAATCATCACATGTTGCGAACTTTTTTTGTAATCCCCCCCCCCCGCTACCCCATAAGGAAAGTCACTACAAATTAGGAACAAATGCATAAATATATGTACTTCTTTGTGGGCCAAAGATATTTCCAGGAGTCTATATAAAAGTTTAAATTTTTGAAATTTTAGGTGGCCACAACTATAGTGACAACTGTAGTAATTTTTGAGTGTTGTATCATTTTAAAGGTATTGAAATGCAGATCACAAATATACATCGCGTTTCCAAAATGGCGGCCATTTTACCCCAAAGAACCAAACAAGCGCATACCTACGATGCTAAAGAATAATATGCACACCTTGTTCCTCCAACGTGCAACTTTTTATACATATTTACTTAAGAAAAAAAAATGCAGGAAATTTTATGCCCGAAGATACCCATTTAGTAGCTTGTTGGCAATTACTTGACATAATTTTTAAATTTAATTTAAAAAAATTAAATTAATTTAATTTCAAGCTAATTTATTAAATTTAAAATGATTAATTGCTAAATTTTTAGTTTTCAAGAACTAAACATAATTCCCCTATTTAATTAAATGTATTCTTTATTTATTTTCTAGTGAATTACACTAATTTTTTTAACTTCTATTTATCCTCAATCAAACAACTAGCTAAGTGGGTCATTAGATCTAAATTCAAGAATGCAGTAAGTCAGATAGTTGTTTAGAATTATTTCTCTGGTTTTATTTTGATGTTATTCTTAATTAAAGCTACCTATAGAGTAATAAGATATTTGTTTTAGAAGAATTCTAGGAGAAGGAAAGAGAGAAGTCAGGTTTAAGACGTGTCTCGGCGCGGGCCAGGCGCCAGGGCCTGGAAAATCCAAAGTGAATAAGTACAGTCATTTCACTTTTTCCAAGGGGAAAAAACATGCGCGCGCATCCAACAAACAACGACAATTTATTTAAGGACACAAGCTAGCACCCTGCCTAATTAGAATCGCTCATTAAGGGAGGCAACTGTTTAATTAACTTAATACGCTTTATTGCGCCAATTAAAACGTTTTATTCGAAGGAGGGCCTCGAAGGAAGAGAAGAGAAGGGGAAACTCGCCCTGAAGGAATGATGTAATCTGGGTAGGGAACCAAACAACTCCTTAACACTGGTACTCCGTGAGCACTGAGTACACTCGGCACACACACACACACACCATTCTACCAGCGCACTCTGCAGACTTGAAAACCAAGCCAAACCTACGTCCCTAATTAACAAGCACAACCACGGAAACCAACGACACACACTAACAACATATGCAATATCACCTTCATCTTTACCTCACAACATTCGGCATTACATTTCAGCTCTTCAGCTTAAAACTAAAAATATCCTACAGTCTCAACTTATTTTATAACTATAAACAATTATATCATGGAAAAATTTAAATAATATATCAATTACCAACTCATATACATATTATTCACTATAAGCTTATATATAAATAAATAACCATTTATTGCCAGAAAATACCAAATGTTATTACATCTTAATATTAAATTAGTTTTTCCAAAATATATGTTATATCTTTGTACCTAGGGAATCGATTTTAATCTATAATACCTTTACATGCAAAAATTTAAATTATAAAACAGCGGGCAGAGGTATTCTTCAACATTAGTAAACCTCTACTTTTAGGGAGGAGGCAGCAACTCAATCTACGTTTAGAACCCATAGTAGAGACTTTACAAGAATAGGATCCTCACAGATTTGCACATACTAATAACTAAATTCACAAAGAAATAATTTTAAGAATCGATTTTTTCGAAGAATATATTTTTAAGAATCTTTAGGTTTGGGTATAGTTGTGTTTCACACGTATTACCAGATAAAATGATTTGGCCAAGTATTTACATTCAGCACACAAAATTATCCGAGGGCAATAACAAATAAGACGAATTCGTTAACTAGCAAAATCGGCCAGTCGTGTCAAAATGGCGGCCATTTAAAACCTTATTTTGTTATTTTACGAAGAAACGCAATTTTCAAGAACACTGGCTCAAAGATTTCCGTTTAAAAAAAAAAATTCAATAACTCAAACTTAACCTAGTTTTTGAGGGATGATTTTTTGGGGATTCCCTATAACTTTCCTGTTTTTGAGTTGCGGACAAAGTTTCAATATTTTGTGTTGGGTACATTCGAGGATCAAGTGCGTTACAGAAGAACAAGCGCAGGTATTTATAAGGGTTCCGCGTTTTTTCATAAGGACCCTAAAGATAAAAATAACAATGAACAAATAACAATGAAACAATAAACGAATGAAAGAAAACTATAAATAGTTTTATTTGCAGAATACTTATGTGCTATTTTGAATACACTAAAATTATAATCATGTATTATTATAAACGCCATGGAAGCTTACAATATTTCACGTTATATAAAAAAATATATTATTAAGCATATTAATAAGGAAATAAAGCGATAGCAACTTTTATTCAATAATAATTATTTTATTTCGGAATTAACAAAAATTAAAAATGCAACGGCGAATCACACTTCCTTTCCCCTGCTAAATACATGACACCAGTGTTGAGCAGAAATCAAAAATACGATAGGAAAAAAAAATTCACAGCAAGTAAAAAAAAAATCTGTACGTTGAAATAGGTGGGAGGAAATTATTAAATATTCACAGAATTAAAATTCACTCTTATATAATGAATGTGTCATTTGGTTTTTTTTTTTTTTTAAAAAAAAGGATGTGACGGGGTAAAATAGATAGAAAAAAGGTGGTGCGGGGGAGAAAATGTTAGAAAACACAAAAGAAAAAAAGGGTTCAGAAAATAAAATAAATTTTTCATATAGATTCATTACTGATTCTACAGAGTAGGGGAGGGGAAAAAATAAACGGGTTTGGAAAAAAAGTGGTGAAGTATAAAATAATTTAATAGGCTGAAATTTAGAAACAAGAGGGTACCAAACTTCACGAGAAATAAAACAAACAAAAAATAATAGTAGGGAAGTAATGAAGGTTATTGAATGTTTAAAGAATGTCTAACTTGTGCTCAATACGACGCCAATACCTGTCCCATTAATAACTTAAATAAACTAATTATCTATTCAGTAGTACGATACTAGGGGCTAATCCAACTCTAACGCAGCACGCTTAACAACGGAAAAACACACTCAATAATTATCCTACCCTATAACTTGGGTAGGACATTTCACGAATATTTTAACTTGTATTAAATAATTTAAGTACCTTTTATTTTTAATGAACACAAAAAAGACCCCATTGCCAATTGAGTCGTAAAAAATGCAAAACGGACAATTTTGAACACCAGCTTAACTTCTATCCTGTCTCCCACTCCTATCTGTTTAAGAACGTTGACACGTCAAGAAATCGAAACTGATTAAATTAATAAAGAGTTAATGAGGTTTGAATTATTTTTTAAAAAGCTTGAATAATACACAGAAATTTGGCTGCAGTTCTTTATTTTTTATTTTTTTTTTAAAAGTCAACATTCCATTGAAATTATTAAGAATGTTGAGATTTAATTATTTGAAACTAAGTTGAAACACTATGCCACTTATTGTTGTAATATTGAACTAATTATCTTCCTAACTTCATTAACTCAAATAAGCAAAAAATTCTACAGCTAAAATTATCAAATTGAAATTAAGGATTTGAAAGTTCAGAGGTCCCATAACAACACCAATGATTAAGCACACTTCAATTCTAAATCTTTGAGCCTAAATGTTTAAATAATATAAACAATGGATTGAGATCCAATGTGTTTCCAAATACACTGGTTCAGTGATTGTCCTTTAATTCAATCAAATATCATTTTTACTGAATAGCAATGATTTCCACAACTATAAATATCATATTTGTGGTTCAGTCTTCGAGTACAAAAGGTTTTGAAGATTGTATTATCAAACTACAATCTAGAAATTTCAAAACAAGAATGGTCAAATTCTTCATTAGAATCGGGTATCCTTAAGCTTAGTCCACACCAGGACTCAATGTTGCACATCTATGTTGTAGGGTTGAATCAGAGCTGCTGCGATTCCGAGCCGAAACATGTCCCCCCATGCACCTGGAGTGCATTGCTGTATACATGATACAAGATTTTTAGTCTAACTTAGTGCTACACCAGAACTCTCTGTTGAGCGTCTTTGTTGCGGGGCTGAATCATAGCAGGGCCAATTTAACCTCGCACAAAGACACGCAACATTGAGTCCCGGTGTGAACTCAGCTTTAGAGAAGTAATAAAGTATAATTTTATATTCGCTACTGCAATAATTTTACATTTGGAAACAATCAGTCGTTTATTTTACCGAGAGAAAACAATCTACTGTTATATTATTCTAAAATTATTATTAAAACAAAGTCAATTTGGATAGCCAGCACGGAACTACAGTCAAATTATATTTTTCACCTCTTCAGTTTCATCATGTATCTTGGAGCCCAAGTCGGATGAAGGAAAAAACTTCACATATTTAACAGCTATCTAAGAATACTAATCCTTTCCATTAGATCACATATAAATATCAGATTTTCTTTGAACTCCTTCTAATTAATACTAGAAATAATAATAAATGAAAATATAAAAATAAATAGTAATGCTTCAAATAAAATAATAAACAGACAGATATTGCTGTAAAATAAAAATCCAATATAAAAGTAATCTAAATAATACATTGAAAGTTTGAAGAATTAATAAAGTCCAATTCCTGGTATAGTATGTAACAATATTCAGCAATCAAAAATATCGAGAAAAAATTATTAAATTCAATTTTATTTTCTATAATACTAAATAGACTGAGAAAGAGATATTATAATAGAATGTTCTATCAAAATCAGAGATTCATATTTCTTTTTTTCTCAATAAAATGTTAATAAAAATAAGCAATAAATAATTTTGACGTAATAAATCACTAAGCGAAAAACAATACATTGTTTAAAAAACTTAACTTAAACATGAACTAAAAAAAATGAGCTTCGAATAAATGTTCTAAAATATCAGAGTTGACTTTTTTTTAGAATCGAACCCAAGCGAATCTGAATCTTTGGTAAGGGCCCAAGTTGGCCCACTAATGGCCAATTAAAAGAAGACACTAACGAGTACACGAACCGCAGTTAGAAATGTAATCCTGGCCTATACCATAACAGCTGAGGGGGAAAAACTCAACATCAAATATCTGAAATTCCCTCCAAGACAACAATTAGCCAAATAATAGTTTCCAATGAAATAGAGTCGTTGAAATTTGTTTTTCCACATTAAATAAATTTAAAAAAAAAAAAAAGCTGTTTAATTGATAGTTAAAAACTATTTTTATAACAAAATACAAGAAACCGGAAATATTACTTATGTCTTTAAAACAGCGCCACCAGGACTTAAAAAGTAGTGTATAAATCAAAAACATTTCAAATATTGAACTTCTCTAGAACATATTGAACTTCTAGAATATCTAGAAACCAATAATTCTAGTTCTAATGTTATTCTAATGTTATTGTGCAGGAAAAAATACTTAGTGAAATCAATATTTTGAACAAACGCGATTTGGAAAACCAACTCTTTTACACATAAACAAGTGAAGACTTAGTTAACACAGTCTCCCTTCTCCAGGATCAACGATGTTTATCGAACCGCGGTGTGAGAGTGGCTGATCTCGGTTATACAGGTCGAAACCGGCTGACGCTAACTTACTCGAGAAGCTCCCCATTTTCTTATACGCAATACTAGGTGGACATTGAACGGAGGCCCGATCTAAGGAATGCACCAAGATTTGTGGTCACCCATCCAAATTGTGACCATGTTCGATGCTGATTAACTTGAATGGACGGAGCTCCTGCACGAGCTACCGAGGCCCCTAGTCCCACCAATTTTCTTGGATTAAAAAAATCGAAACATAATTTGAAGAAATATTTAAATATAGCTGCAATCATTACAGTTTTAAATTTCAATCAATCCAACATTTTATTTCTTATACTGTTGTACAATAATCTATAGTAATACTCATAAATGCAATAGATTTTACATGAAAATCAGAAAATACCTTTATAAGGTGGTTTACAAAGGGGTTGCGCTAACATAGATTTTAAGTAAAATATTACTTTTACTATAGTAATCTATACCTAAGGGTAGTAAGCAGGTACTGGCTCGTAGCATATTTGCTTCTTCTCAAGATCACAGCAAGTTCGTTTAAGAGAAGTAAATCAGGTAGAATGCCGTATTTACACTTTATTGACAATAGATAATTGTTTTAGAAGTTTAGGGTATGAGCTAACTGATTCAAGTTTGACAGGCATTTTAAATTCTTTAGTAGTCTTATAAGACTTCTTTTTAAGGGAAAACTAAATTTAATTTATACTGACAATGAAGAAGAAATGCAGGAAAAGAAGGTCCGACTGTATTTTAAATGAGACGAAGCCATTTAGAACCGAAGCATATTGGGCTACAAGGCAAGAAGAGTATTACACAAAAATTATACATACAACGGGGGAGAGCCATTAGCAAGAGTACGGGAGGCGCTTGTTAGAATCCCTCTGCGCTTAGAGGGGGGCCCGCTATCAAAACTCACTTATCATACAAAAACTCCGACGCCCCTCCATCAGCCCCTTCAACAAGTACCCGCATTATAATAATTACTATACCAATTTTAACTTATATTCTTCCTGCTTTTTTCTACCCCCCCCCCCCCTAACTTCCCGATTCAAAATCCAAAAAAAAGAAATATCAACTCAGAGGAAAAAACTGAGTGATGTGCAAGTATGGAAATTCGTCATAACGTAAAAAAAACCCTACCCTTTAAAGAACTAAAGAAAAAAGTGTATTTTAAATGAAGAACAAGATGAAGAGAAGGCATGCCTGACAGCTGTTTCATGATGGATTACCTAGGTATTAAGTATATTTTCTTAATACTTTTAGCGACAGATGTTTTTTTGTACATTATTTAAACACGTGGACTATATGCAAAATACTTTGTTTAAAATTGGCAATTCAAATTTATGAAATTGAAACAGGTGAAATATTTAAATTGACATTCGTTACACAGCCCTTGACACACACCATGTTAAGTTAGACTGTATACAAAAATGTTTACACGTATTATATATTTATAATGCTCTAATATTCTTAACTCTGTGTCAAATATATGTTTTAACCAAATACTTCTACAAAAAAATTAAAAATTTCTTTCTGTATGGATTAACGTATAAAACATAATACATAAAAGTTGAATATCTATTTATAATTATTAAGCAAGAAAAACATCTAATTTTCTTTTAAGATATAGGATATTAAAGTAAAACTGAATATGCACTCACACATATATAATATATCCTTTATTTCTCAAATGTAAAAGAGGTGGACCTTTTTAAAACAATTTTAATAGGTTTCAAAATAGCCTTTTTCTAAGCTGTTTAAAAACGGTTAAACAGGCTCGCATTTACATTAATAAAGTAAAGATTAATATTTCAGTAAAGGCCATTACTATTATTTATTTATTTATTTTTAAAAAAAAGAAGAAACAAGCCAGTAGTTGCGGTAGTGTATAATTTACAAGAATGAAATAGGCATATTTATTACCTATCTCTTGAAGAGTTCTTTTAAAAAAAGGGAGAAAAAAAAAATACAGCTTTTTAAAACAGTGTATACATATAAAGAATAGTTGGGAAAGTAACAGTTCGGAATTAAAAAAAGCTGTTATTAAAGCGGCAGAATGACCCTTTCAGTAATTCATCAGGCTTCAAGAGACCAATTACAAGGCTAGCGAAAACCAACTAGACGGAAACTTCCAGTGTGAGATATTACATTGGCTTTACAGACCGCTTTACACATTAAAACAACACCACTTTAACGCTACCGACACGGGTAAATGAAAATTCATAAATATTCCAATATGTACGAGTATATAATAAAAACTCTATCAAAGGAGTAACACGGTAATAGTAGCCGTGGAAATAATTAAACTATAATGGGAATAATTTTTTTTTTTCTCAAACAATATCTGTGAAGAGACAAGATGAACAAATAAGGTAACTGTAAACATAAAATTATCAAGGAATTATAAAAACAGAAAGGAAAAACGTTAACGCGTATTTTTAAAAGAAAAACAAATCTAACTTATGTCGTTAATAAGCTATAAAAATAAAAAATAGCCTATCAAATAATTAATGGTATGTCTTAATCCTTAAGGCATCCGGTCTTAACCTTAAGGTTATATTAGGTAGCCTTCAAGTAATCAAAGAGTTTTGCGCAGGATCAAAGCTCGAAGAATTTGGACTTCGCTGTTTTTAATTGGAAGCATATTAGTAATTTTCAACACCGTAAAAGTATGCGACAATAAGTCACATCGATGAGAAGTATCTTATTTTTCAAGTCATTAATTTACTGTGACACATAATAAGGAATTTACATTAATGTGCTATTATAAGACAGATTTATTTCCAAAAAATATATCTTTATTAAAACAACAGATTTTTTTCGAAAACTGTCTAAACTTTTTCTTGAAGGGTTGTTTTTTTCGAATCTATTTTTCCGGTGTTGTAAGTCGGAGTTTGTTGAACTGAGCCGATGTCGAGAATGGCGATCAATCATGTTTAGGTTTAATAAGAGGTACTGAGGGCTGCTTTGTCCGTCACGGCATAACGAGCCCACCCTTTAATTCTCGCTTAATTAATTAGCCTTCTCTCCAGTTATAGAAGGGCACTTGATTAATTATGTGTTTACGAGATCCTGGGACTGGTCGGGGGAGGGGGGAGACACAATGCCTAGCAACCCTTTTCGACAACAAATATTTGTACGAAATATCTACCTGGCTCAAAACCCTTTCCGAACGACCTGGCAAAACTGAAAACATGAAAACTGGGTTTTCTGAAAATTCAAAATGCACTAGTTTAAATTATTCAGGGAGTTACTGTTACGCGCATTTTAACGTTACTTCATTCTGGAGGGGCACTCTTATTTATTTAATAAACATTCGTACAATAAAGCATTGTGAACGAGTAACGTCGGCCCTCACCACTCCCCTAGGAATATATAATTAGCAAACATTTCGTAGTCGTGTTTACGGAAACTTTTCATTATTAGATACAAAAGATCTATCTTTTAAATGATTCATAGCAGATTCGTATATAGGTTCGCGTACTTACCACCGGCAAAATTTCGCTCTCTCATTTGCTAGTGAAACGGATAATTCGACCAAAAATGCTCCCCTTCACAGTTATTTGCGGGGGGAGGGGATCTGCTTTATAAAGCTTACTGACATTGAATTGAGCTACTATTTTGGATGAGTGATTTTGAATTTTAGCTTTTCCGATTTAATTTACTTGTTCCCAACCTATATTCAAAAGGAATTTTCCACAAGAATACTTTAGTATGCATACCATTAACCACTGCAACTAAAAAATATAGAGACAAAAAAAAAAAAAAAAATGCTTAGTTTTAGAACTTAGTAAAGAAACCACTAAAGGTTTTACATCTTCAAGTATGCCAGGTTAGTATTTCAAGTTGTAAATAAGGTGGCAATAAATTCATAGTGATGTGATTGACCTGACATTTGTTTAGACTATCCAGATATAATAATATGATATTATTACTTTGATGCATAACAGAATAAAAAAAAAAAATAAAAAATGATAATTACCATAAATAGACAATTTATTCAAATATTTCACGATTATTTGTTTAAACCTCTTACTTACAATTAAAACTATATATTGCGATTAGACATAGTCAGTAAATTCAGCAGAACGAAAATGCTTAATTATAATATTATGTTTACTGATGTTCAAATGGTCGAGCAAGTGATTGACAATTTGGCCAGGGTATAGATAGCTTGTTAAGCTGTTGGACGAATTGAAGGGAGACGGTTAGCAAGCCATCAGCAACTGATTACCATAGGACAACAAGGTTACAAACACAGGTAGCAACTAAAACCAAATCAATTCGGATGGATGACTAGCGTGGGCTCCTGAGTCAGCTACAGCACTACAACTATCTCCTAATTACTTCTAAACAACTACAATCACTGGGTCTCCCTAAATAGCATGGTCTGTAGTTAAGAGAAAAACTAAGCCAAAATTGTCGAGAGATTTTAAGTGAAATATAGTACATACTTGACTATTTTTTATACCTATTTAAAGGCACCGGTTTACTAAGAGGCGAAAAAAAGTCATATTAAAATAATACAGTTCTTACTAAAATGGTATGACATTGATTTACACAAAGCTCAATTAAATTAAAAAAAAATTAAACTTAGTCCACTAAATTTCTACTGAAGTTTACAATGAAAAATAGTCTGCCAATTAGTTCGGAACAAAGCTTCCATGCGTGATTTACTTTTGTTATGCTTTTAAGACCTGCTTTCTATTGTTTAATTAATTTAATTTCTTCCCTCCTTTAATTTAAATCTGTTAAAATTGTTTGGATCTTTTACATGAATTAAAGTCTCAATTTAGCAAAAGTTAATGTGCTCAGACGATCGGCTTTAATAACAGACCATTTTTAGGCTATCTTTCAACAAACCATATATATTTATAAAAAAATCAGACGAGTACTTTTAAAGATATAGGTGTAAATATATGTACGTTTATGCGCATTAAAAACACTCATATAAAACTTAAAACTTACTCATATAAGACCAACAATAGGTTAATTATGATGCACCATCTAATATTCATTCAAATCGGGAGAGTAGTTTTTAAGATAATATGTTGGTTCGTACAATTGTTGAACGACAAACAGACACGCATCTAAAAATGTTCCCTGATGTCTGAAACGGCTTTCTGAACAGGATTTTTAGAAATCGGAGACATAATTAATTTTTTTTTTTTTTTCCGTTTTTTAGAACAATGTCCTAGCTTACGTTACCTTAGTTAAGCTCGAAAGCAATAATAAAAACGTTACAAACATAAGACGAAATTTCATCTGCTGAGAGGTTCTACCATGCCGCGACTCTCTGTCTTCAGCCATTAATTCTGTATATGAAAGAATAATAATTAACAGCGCAAATTCAGAGTTCGGGTGAAAAGGAAGAGAGTCTATAAACTTATAATAGAGCCCTCAGTACATGAAAATTATTTTATAGATAGAGCGAATATTGGGATTCTAGAATGAGATTCCGGGACATACTGGAACCATCATAGATTAAAAATAATTCATATGATTAAATAAACTTAAAAATTATTTGAACGGTTTTATATATATATATTTTTTTTTTTTCAACAAAGCAGACAAAAATATGACCTGAGATTACCAAGTATTTAATTTTATTACTAAAAATGTTACTGTAAATAGCTAATAAACTTTCCAATGTATCCAGTTTATTGATTTATTCATTTTTCCTCTGATATTTCGCTATTTTATGCAAATATAAAATTATTTTTTATATTAGCATCCCTTCGTCAATTTTTAACGTCTGACTTAAACGAAATAAATATTTTTTTGCAAAAACAATTAACATATTAGCATTGAATATTGTTTTCGAATATTTAAAAAATGAAACCAATTTCTCATGAATAAAAGTTTATTTTATTGTTATAATTTAAAATTAATTACTTTAAATAAATATGGATAATTGTGAAAATTCATTTTCTTTCTAGCTCACATAAGGTAGCAAAGATCAAATTTATTCGTTGCATATTTGCATCATACACGTAAATTATGAAATAAATTAGAATTTGATTTAATTTGACATTCTTTTCTAGCACCAGAATTTAACCCTCTTCCACATGCAATTTTTAAATCTTTATTCAACTTTTTAGAGAAATCCTCTCCTTTACTACAAAGCTTTTATTAAGCTGAGGCAATATTCTCTTCAAAATTGACCAATGTCAGTTGGTAATACTATTACAAATTAAGGAAATAACGCAAACCTTAGCTAAGGTAAGAGAAACCAGTTTAATATGTATTATTTACAATCTATTGCTTTATAAACAATAATTATTAATAATAATATTGTTCAAAATTGTATATTAATACAACTTACAAATAGAACCATGCAGCAGTAAAATCAGAGACCACAGTCGATACCTGAAACAGAAAAATATTTTTTTATTAGTAAAATAAAAAGGTCGTATTTAATTAATTAATTTCATATGTTTATAATAATATATATATATATATATATATATATATATATATATATATATATATATATATATATATATATATATATATATATGAATAATATAATATAATATATATATATATATATATATATATATATATATATATATATATATATATATATATATATATATATATATATATATATATGAATAAAATCAGCCACAGACAGTAATCAAATCTAATTTTTCTCTCCAATCTTTAATAAGAAAAAATCTTCTCTTTCCTGGCTTTATCAAGGTAGGTACCTAGTTTAAAGCGCCAGAAGATACGACCGTAATATCAGTCAATATTCAAGCCACTTTCTGTAAAATAGTTTTTCTTCCGATATACCAAAGCCAACGGAAGCTATGTGATCGTTATCTAAAGAACGAATTAATGTTAAGTCTGCGATTTCAAAACTTCTAAAACTGAAATCGTTTCAAACATCAAATGGGAACAATTTTAGTCCTGTGTCTGTCTGTCGTTTAATATTTCGCGTATATCTTCTTAATAATAAGTCTTCCAATTTTAATGAAATTTGAAAATTAGCCCATTATTGATCCTATATAAGTTTCAAACTTCGCCCCTTTGTTTCTCTTCCACGTGCACACGAACATACATTTATTGACACCTGTATCTTCAAAAGAACTCATCTCATTTGTATAAATTTTGGATGGTTCGTCAAAAGTAGCCCGAAGATAGCCCCAGATTTATTTTAATCGCATGCGAACATTAAATATTGCTAAAGTGATACCTTTATTCGTGAAAAAAAAAAAAATTGACAGATTTATAAATAGTCTGCCAATCAGTGTGGCACATAGCTTCCTCGCGTCCTATCCTATAATACTTTTTTGTTCTTCAGAACGATCACATAGCTTCTGTTACCTTCGGTAAGCTCGGAAGCAAGAAAGGAGGAAACAATTAAATAAATTAGATAATAATGTACTGTAAAAGCATAATATCAATAAATTACGTGTAGGATGGGAGGAAGCTATATGTCACACTACTTGGATGACTATTTTATTCATAATCTTATTAAAATTTTCTGAGAATAAATGAAATAGCTCTTTTATGGTTTTTCTCTTTTAAAGGTGTGAAAGTGTTAGGTGTTAAATAAAAGGAGGGGCACAAAGCGAATGGAAGTTTTTCTTTTTTTTATAGTATTTGAACGAGTCATATTTGTGGGGGTCTCCGGGGGGGGGGGGGCCAGGTGACAGGGAAGTCTGCCCCTGTCAGATTTATCCTACCCATGCCAAAAAGCTCCTCATACTTCATTTAGCCGCCAAAACCAAAACCCCATCCCCGAATCTTCTCCCCCACCCTTTCTTTTTATTGGCGTTCAAACTGTCCATATTTTTTTTCTCGGATGATCGGAGCCATCCCTGCAAGCTACTTTTCACAAGACCAAACTTCCACCCTTAACACCCGTCCTAAACTCCCTTATATAAATATAAAAAGAAAATGGACAAAACCATAGTTTATATATATATATTATATTTATAATAAAAATGACAAAACAATACCTAACAGGAGGAATATATTGAATCCTTGCCCACGTCCCCTTTTCCCCCTGAGGATCCAGCTAAAGGGTATTAGACCTACTCTCTATTTCTAACTTCTCTTTCGCCCCTATTTTTTTAAACGACACATCATCCTCTTTATCCTCTACTTCCCCATCAAACCCTCGGGGTATAAAACTCTGATTTTTTATGACAGATGATGTTATTTTTAAATAAAACTTCAACAACAATGACAAATGGATAAGTTATGGATAGACATGTCTTGTTAATAAAATAAAGTATCAATTTTACTCCCTGTTTTGAAGGTTGATATCTATTACGATTTGTAGATATTATAGTTATGGCCCCTACCAGGCGAAATTATAAAAAATGAATAAAGTTACAAAGGAGGAATGCAGAGTAGGTTCAAAGATTAAATTTTATTAATTATCGATGGCATCAAAAACCATCTTTAATCACCGGCTTTTTTCGAACTTATAACTTAAAAGTCCGTTTCAAGATTAACTAAAAAAACAACAGTCTCTTAAGTTACATTAGGTAGAGTTATATTGTACCGAAGAAAAAAATCTTCCACAGTAGATAAAACATTGCTATTATAAAATATGAAATTACTTTAATTTCATATTTTATTAAGAGTGGCAGGTTTAAGTTATAAAAAAAAAAGAAATAGAAGGAATGCACATTAATAATTAGCTGCAATAAAAAGAACGAACAATATGCATTCGATTTTACGACGGAGTCAGTTGAAAGTAGGGAAGTGTGAGGGAGAGTGCGGCGGGGTCATGTGTCTTGTCCGACTGTTTCAACTTGCCCATTAATTCCGAACCACGCAGCAGTGGAAGGTGAGTCATTTGACTGGACAGTAAATCTCTTTGTGGAACCAGTTATGTACAGAAGTATGCCGGCCCGAGTTCACAATCCAACCACACAACACAGTCTGATTTAACACCTTATCTATGCACTCACAAAATGCCAAATAACAAAGAAGTATATTTTCTTTCAATGTCTGAAATCCTCTTATGCAACTAATTCCATTTTCAAAGCATTCCGTAGAAATTGTACCGTATGGCAAAATTTGTCATCTTTTACTTTATAACTTTATTTAAAAAATAATATACTAAATTACTAGCTCATCCAAAGAATTTTCCTATCAGCATTAATCGAATATAGTAATATTGCCGGTAAAACATCAATTTAAAAAAAAGTTGTTAAGATAAACGTTCAATATTATCTTTTAAATTCATGCGTATACATAAATACATAAATAAATGGGGTAAACAATTTTGCTTCCGAGCTTACCGAAGGTAACGGAAGCTATGTGATCGTTCTGAAGAACGAAAATATTTTATATCTCCGATTTCAAAAATTCCAAGACAGAAATCCGTTTCAGACATCCGGGAACATTTTTGGTCCCGGGTCTGTCTGTCAGTCTGTCGTTCAATTTTTGCGAACCACCATATCTTAAAAACTACACGTCCAATTTTAATGAAATTTAGGTGGTAGGTTATAATTAGCCCATTGTTGGTCCCACATAAGTTTCAACCTTCTGCTCTTATTTGTTTATCTTCCACATGCTCACAAACATACATTTATTTACTGCCATATCTTTAAAAGTAATCATCTGATTTGTATGAAATTTTTATGGTTTGTCGAAAGTAGCCTGCAGATAACACCTGCCTAATTTCAACTTTCTGCACACTTCAAATCGTGCTAAATTAATATGTCTTATACAATAAAGCCGCATGGCTAAATGACTCACTGACTGACATTAATGTTTACCCAATTCCAGAAGAGCTAGAGACTTGCGGTTTGCGCCATTCGACGCGCAACGTCCATATTGTGAACAAAAATAACTATACAAAGTTCACTTTTCCCCCTTCTTCCCCCCTTAAAAAAATAATAATGGGTGACTTGATTTTTAAGCTGTTTTGGGGGCTTATTGCGGCTAAACGGTGAGTCGTATTAGAAAATGGATAGCACAAGTGGTAACTGATTTTAAAATACATATCTACAACTCTAGTCCTATGAGTTTTTGTCGTATCATCATCGGTTGTACCTTAGATGGTGATAATTTTGTTATTTTTTGGTTTTATTTTTATCTTTGAATGGCCATAGTTTCTATAATAGTTGGCCGATTTTATTTCTGATAGCGGCGATTGAATCTCACACTAATGCTCTTTAAATTGAGTATATTGTATTTCATTAGTTTATCCTTCTTGGTGAGAACATGAGAGTAAACTTTTTCCCGTGTGCCGTGTCACGTGACCACAAAATAAAAAAAAAACTTTTTATACAGCGGTTTCTAAGATTTGGTTGCAGTTTTATATTTGTTTATTAAATTAATTATATGTGCGCTAACTTTTGGTTCTTGTTGGAGGCTTTGTTTCTCCAACAAATGTTTAAATTTCTTCAACTTTATTAATTATTTACTGGCCGTTCCAACTTTTTGATTATTTTTATCAAGGTATTTTTCTTAATTCGGTCTTTTCTTTGCGAGGAAGCTATGTGCCACATGAATTGGCAGAGTATTTTTTAAAATTATTTGCGGTTAATTGTAGACAAGATACAAAACCAAAAATATTTAAAAAAGAAAATAAGAAGCTAACCTAACACTACTACTATTTGTAATTGAAAGCAACTTCTCAACATGTATTGCTCATAGTTGCAGTAAAACATACTGCTCACAGATAAATAATTTAAGTGGAATAATTCAATGCATGTGTTGCTATTAAATAAGTTCATAAGTGTATCAATATGCTTGCACTTTTCACTCAAGACGTTAGGTAGAGAAAGAACTAAAAACACTTATAACCATGAATAAAGTATAAACAAGTAATTCCGACTAATTAGTTAGCTGTTAATGAGTAAATGCGGTGAGTAAACCCGAAAAAGGGACGATGAAGGAGTAGAAGTAGAAGGCCGGAGTATTTATTTTTTATTCTAAGTGGCCTCAAAAGGTTGTTGGAAATTAAGTTGTCTCAGTGGATCGAGTCAAAGGGCTAATGACGAGGGAGGCCCTTAATTCCTAGTTAAAAGCCCCTCTCTAGGGTAAATTCATTAGAAAAGGGGCAAGGGGCAAGTTTTAACAAGAGGGCGGTCAACTTGGGACGCCGCATTAGCATCCTGATTAGAGAGACGAGGGAACGGCACGGGAACGGGGGAAGAAGCTTCATAAAATCGTAGGGTGCGGTTTGAAGCGGATCAGCAAGATACGGCTCAGATCAGGAGGGCTGGAGCTTTTAAAACGTTAGAATCGTGAAAAAGCATTAAGAATTACCCGTGATCCGTAAGTAGGGAAGAACTCTTTAAAACTCTTCGATTTTAAAAGGGAGATCCATCTCTTTAAAACATCTCCTAAGAGACACGATGAATAATAGACGGGCCCGCTCTCCCCCGCCAGGGAAAATCTTACAAGCTTTTCAGTATTGCATGAGGAGGATGATTAAGGCGAGGAGATAAGTTGCCTTGCCGATTAATTGCCTGACAAATTATTCATGGGAACTTCAGTCTCCTTCGGATTGATAAGGCACCACTTTAACCCATCCCAGCCCTCAAAACATTAATTATATCTAATTACCATTAACTTTCCTTGGTTAAACATTAAGCAGCAATTTGTATTTAGAGCAATTTTTAAAAGTCATACAAGATGGGGTTAAATCTTGCTTCAGTTGATTCTATTAAAAATGATATATTCCTTCATTCTAGAATCTAAAAAAGTAATATTTTCTCCTCAAATTACAAAAAAATAAAATAAAATATAAACTAACCGCACTATGAATATAATTGCATCAACAAAGATACAAAATACATATATAAAAAAATTATACGTAATAATAAATAAATTTAGGGCTAGAAAAGTAAACCACACTTGTATAAAGAAATCTTTAGTGCATATCAATCTTCATAGGTCCTACGAAATGGCTCTTATTCATTATTCTTAAGAATTTGGAATTCGGACAATAGGATCCCTAGACCACATTTAGAAACAAAGGCGTCACTTTTTACAATAACAGGTATAAATATATCTTCATGGATAATGGTATTGTTAATTCAACTAGTTTTAAATGGTTTCTGTTAAACCATTCAAACCAAGTTTGAACTTGAAGAATAGAATAAGGTGTGAAAAATAAAAAAAATCAATAATAAAAAAAAGAGCATGAAATCTGTAGGAAAGATTAAGAAAAGGTTTCTATATGAAAGATATGGCCAGGTAGGAAGAATGTCCTGAGATTCTACACAGTAGCCAGGTAAGGTAATTAACAGGCTATTGTCATATCTATATAAGCTGGGCCTACATCAATCATTTCAACTGAACCTACCTCCTTTTCCAACATCAACCAAGTCTATTCACACCTAAACACTACATGGATCAGACTTTCATCATTGAAATATGTATAGGCTCCGTTCCTTGATTTGATTTTTTTGAGATTAACCTTTCAAAAAGGTAAAGAAAAGGCCAGTGGTCTACATCCTTTCTACAAGTTCTCTAAAAACAATTAAAAGAAGTAATTAATTCAGAGGGTAAGGGTATTTAATTAAAAAGAAAAAAAAATATAAAACACTTTTTTAAATACAGTATCCAGATCTTTAACTGAGAGTGGATAAAAGATTTGATAAATATTATAATATTTCATATTATAATATTTCATGTGCAATCATATCTATTTATAATTATTAAATACGAGTATAATAACATTGATCAGTCAAAAATTAAAAAAAAAATAATAATAATAAAATAAACTAATAAAATAAACTAATAAGTATTATAAAAAAATAATGTTATGAATCTCTAATATCATTTATTTAATCTTTTAGTTAACAAATTTTAAATAGTATCATATGATTTTATTTAGCCCATTACTTGCTCTCCAAACGCTATTTTGAATAATTCAATACAGCAAATAACTTAAATTGATTATTGATACTCTAATTGTATATCATCTACTGAGAAAGGTAAATGAACTGTGCCTCAACCTACTAAATGTTAACAATGCCTAAGAGCTATATATAAAAAAAAGTTAATCTCATAATACCATCTGAACCATCACGACTTCAATTACAATTCATCCTAATTTCCCAAATGTCAAATCCTATATTTTAATTTTAATAAATCAATAACGAAGAAGAAGAAAAATAGTCAGAAGAATCTCATTTAAAATAATTACAATTATTGTACGGAATGATTATAGCCTCAGGCTGAAGTCATGACGGAATTGCAAGATTAAAAAATGGAAGGGTCAAAATTTTTAATGATATATATACATGTTAAAAAGTGTAACAACAAAGAGTATATATATATATATATATATATATATATATATATATATATATATATATATATATATATATATATATATATATATATATATATATATATATATATATATATATATATATATGTTTGTGTGTGTGTATGTGTTATATCAGGTAGAGGCTGTAGAATGTGTATCTACTATGTATGTAAGTATATGTATATATATATATATATATATATATATATATATATATATATATATATATATATATATATATATATATATATATATATATATGTATAAATTATTTGTATACATAGAGTGCGGAGGGGAAAGGCAGATGATGTTAGCCAGTGGAAAGGCTCATTTAGATTGTACCATTGGATAGTGTAAGCGTTAGCTCTGTATGAGGACAGATATCTATCCTATACGTGCGAGGCGGGGGCTCTACGATACAATCATTAATTGAACACGGCCAATAATTGGAAACTTAATTGAGCAGGACAGTAATTAATTATCATATTAGACCGAAAACTAATTAACAGAGGGACGTTTCGTGAGTACCGGTGCTTTTTTAATGAGCCAAAAGGCTAAGAGAAGGAAATAGGGAGTTTACGCGTGTGGTCTCTAACAGGCCACGTGGTCTAAAGAGACAATGGAAACACGAAATCTTTAAGAGAAAATACGGAAACACTTTAAGACCTGTAGAAAGGTTAGCAACAAACGACCAATAAAGATACACTGCCTGCATAAATAAAAACACTACAAATTAAACAGACATGTTAATGTTATATTCTTTAAACGGTTAGTGAACCTAACCTTATAACTTATAATAAACCATTTTAGATACTACATAAGTATACAAGTAAAGCAGGAAATCATTAACATAGATAATATCTAAATGAATAAACTTATGAACCAAAAGTATTTTAGAAATTCTTATTTACAATAAATAAAACTGAAATTATAAAAACGAGTAAAAATATCAATTCGTTTGTAAAAATATCAATCAACCATAAATGCGTAAAACGTACACAAACTTTTTCCATAATATCAGTTCTCAGATTTTTCAATTAAAAGGGCCGATACCAATTTGTTTATAAACATTTACAATATTTGTTTTGTAATTAATACAAAACGACTTAACAAAACTAAAATATCAGATGTAGGTACAACAGTAAAATGCTTCCACGACACTCGTAATTATTCCAATAGGATGACATATTTTTAAGCTGCTTTTTAAATCTCATAACAATACTATTTTTAAAGGTGAAATTATCAATTCATGAAATTAATCATCAATAAAGCATAATAACTAATATTTTTAACACGTTTGCAGCAACTATATTCATTTTTATCGGATAACAAATGATGACCAAGATTTTTATACGAGTACCTATATATTATTCAACTTAGATAAATATACATATTCATTTCTAGGAATATATTTATCTTTTATATGGAAAGGTCTATAAATATAATATAAAGATCCATTATCGTTTTTATTTTTACTTAAAATATTAAGTTTCTCTAGACTATATCTTTTGTCCTTTACCGATATCTATAATGATCAGGATTCTTCGAATTATGTTACGGCATATTTACCAGAGAAAGTTTTACCCGAATGCACTTTAAGTTATTATATGAATACAATTTATCTTATTTTTATTGGTCTTTTTTATTTATTATTATTTAATTATAACTCATTATTGTAATACCTATCCTCAGCATGGCTGATTTTGTAAATAGGGGAAAAAGGAAAAAAGAAAAAAAAAAAAAAAAAAAAAAAAAAGTGACTTGTACTTATAGATCTTTGCATCCCAAATTTACAAATAAAGGATTACATTACATTACATTACATTACATTGTAATACCATCGATGATGGTATACTCGTAAAACACCGAAGAGTATAAAATGCAAATATTTCATATTCTATAAGGTAACATATTTGTATGTAACTGAAATAGGATAATTATTATGAACTGATAGGCAAAATAAAATACAATTTTAAGTACACTATTTTAAAAGAATATAACTAGATGAGTTGTTTCTGCAAAGATTTTGTTTAATTTATGCATAGTGTATAACATTGATTGTCAACCCACGATACAGTGTTATGACTTTATGATCTATTACAATTAGACAATTAGAGATATAATATAGAGATTAAACAGATTAATGATAGTCTTAAAGTTGTAATAAATGTAGATAAAAAAACGTGTGAGACTCTCACCCATAACAAGTGAAACTTAAGTTCTAGAAACAGTTGATTTTATGCATTCACTCTCTTTGCATTTGTCGACAATTTTATTATTTCAGGATTAAGAAATGGTTATGTGGAATTGAAAAATAAAATATTTTCATACCATTTTAGTGAATAATGAAGAAGAAACATGAAAACATTTATATATACGATATTATTATAACGATATATTATAATTTTGTGTATTGAAAAATCATCTACCTCCGTGGTGCAATGGATAGCGCATATGCCTGCTGAAGCCGAGGTCGGTGGACCGAGTCTCGTTGAGGTGAAAGATTTTTTACAGGCAAATCAACTCCCGACTTAGACCAGCTTGATGTTGATTTACCTGTAAAAAATCTTTCACTTAAACGAGACTCGAAACACAAACTTCGTTACATACAATTTCGTTTTTACACACACAAGCAAGCCAATTTACACTTCCGCGCCGAAAGAAGTTTCACTTTAAAAATGAATCGTAGAATAAATATAGCGTGTGAAACACTTTAATAAAATATATGCATATTAAATTAATAGAGATAATGATAATTTAACCATAAATAATAATATTATTAAAGATAATTGACAAGGTGAATTACCTGTATAATAATAAAATGGGAACAATAATAAAAAAAGGAAAATTATACATAGTTATATGGGTATATTTTCTAGACTATCAAGATTTAACGCCCACTGGTAATGTAAAATGCAGAATAGGGGACAATAGTTAATCAAGGTGGGAGGAGATAAGGATCGCAGTATAAGACCGGTCTGACCGCTTGGTTTGTTACCCTCACCTCAATTAGATTAACAAATGCAGCATTAGCCGGGGCCATGAGGTACCATACCGCTCTCTAACAGCCCCAAACCACAATCTACATACGATATATGTACCCTTCGACCTCACCCAGCAGCTTCTACCTCCTCGTTATGGAACTAAGAAAATAAATAACTCTCCTTCTATGCCATTCACTTCTTTCAAATTTAAAATATCCGATTTTTTTGTATATCTTCTCGCAAAATTTTGGAATTTTAATCATAATAAAAAAAAGGAGATTTTTTCATTGGAAGTTGAATTTGAAGCAAAAAAATATCATATTAATATGGTCAAAATATTGTAGCTCTACATAAAAATACTAACTCTAACTTCGAACAAAATATGTATTATAAAACTATTCCAAGAAATTTTTTAAAATAATGCTTCCTTAATATCCTAACTGAAGAAAATACGATTTCATTATTAGTTTTAAAAATAAATAAATTAATACATTTTTAAACTTGGTTTGCAATTGATTCAAATTTCGTACCCAATCCAAAATATGTATTAAAAAAAAAAAAAAATAATAACATGGTAAATCAAACAAAAATAAAAAAACTAAGGTCTTATCTAAACCAAATGATTATTAATACTGTTCATCGCACTTTAAGATAGTTATAATGATGCTAAAATTATGAATTTCGTCTTAATTCAATAACTTCTATTAATAAGTAAATATGAAATAGTTAGACCTGCAGAATTAAACCTCCAAAATAGGTTACAGTTAATAAAACACAGTAAGTATCATTATACATTAAAAAAAACCTGATAGTACAGCCAAACGGCACGTCTTTAGACTGTTACTCCCTTTATAAAAAACAGAAGGGAGTAACCATCTAAAGAAGGTGTACGGAAAGTTCATTTTTATAGACTGTTACTCTCCTTATAAAAACAGAAGTGTGATGATGATGTTCCTTTGTCCCTAAGTATATTGGACTTAACACCCATTTGTCTTAATAGTTACTCAGACAAAGGAATGCAAAAATAATTATATCCATATTTATTTTCTAAAAAAATAACATAGGGGAGTAACAATCTAAGGAAGTACCGCCAAAACTAATCAAAGCCATAACAACAACTAGAACAGTATGATAATATCCAAATACTATTATTGCTTATTGAAATCGATTTGTTAGAACTTGATAAAATAGTCTTCTATTTTATATGGCACACAGCTTCCTAGCGTCCTATTTTTAGACATTATGATCACATTAGATTAGATCTGTTTCGATTCTCAGAGGGGTCTTACTTATTTTTATTCAATATTAATGCGCGTAGACGATTGAAATTAATATAGGACCATGTGTGGGCTAACTCAACAAATCTGTGGCTACTCAAACCATCCAAATTTCTTTAAAATCGAATGAGTACTAAGTTGGTAAGTAAAAATAAAGTAGTAATAAAAATCTATTTGTGCGCGAGCGGAAGGAAGCTTTTGGGACAAGGTTGAAATTAATAGACCAACAATAACTTACCATCCAAAGTCATAGTAGTAGCAGTCTAGTAATAACTTACCATCCAAATTTCATTAAAATCGGACGAGTAGATTTTAAGATATGGAGATACGCCAATAATGTTGAGATTATTTCTGTCTAGGAATTTTAGAATTCGTCCAAAATTATCAAAAATGCTTCTGATCCCTTGGTAACGCTCGCAGAAGGGATGAAATATAAACTGTTATTATTAGAATGCTTATACATTAGTGTCAGAAATACTAATAAATATCATAGAATGCTTAAATACTCTTGTATTTCATTCAATAATTGAAACACCAATACTATTTATATAATCTGTTAACATCAGAATCAGATATGTTTATTAAGATTATAATTTTTATTGTTTTTTTGTTTCATTGAACTTGTAAACATATTATGTTACATTATCAAATACAAAATACAAATTAATAATAAATATGCGCTTGTTAAGTTGTATAAACAAAAATTAAATAAAATATTTACGAATTATATAGTTTCATTCATAAAAATATACAGATTTCTGTAAAACATCAAACCTTTATTTATATATTTATATTTAGCAATAATTTATTGCTTCACTTAAAAGAAAAAAAAACTAATTACATTTTTTCGATGTCAACATTTCTAAAATATATTTCCTCCAAATGCAGATTCGACATTATGTATCCTTAAAAAATGGTGAGAAAGAACGATAAGAATATCCCATTAGTAAGAATGAAATTAAATTGAAAAATTAGGTTAAATCCGCATTCTTCCTTCCCCGAAATAAACAAAATGAGCACTTAAAAAAAAACAAAAAAAACTTTTTTAAAAAATCATGACCTTTCCACGTACATAAGATATGTTTTAAAGTTATTCATTATATAGATAAACAAGTCTACAGACCATCTAAAGATCAAACCGTAAAATATGTTCCGACCGAAAAATCTATAATAATAAAATAAACTGTGCTGAAAAAAATACAGAATACATCACTGTTGTCTCGCCTAAAACGTCCATTGTAGAAAAATATTAACGTTTTTCTGATTACTAAAGTGCATTATGGATAAAGGCTTTTAGTAAAACTGGAATCCTTAATAAGGGAAAATCAAGCTCCTTAATGATTCCAGTCTGTATTAGTGGACTTGTCCATTAACAAAAACTGAATCGGCCTCATTCTGTACTCAACTCATGACGCGA
Source organism: Gerris lacustris (assembly GCA_951217055.1). Classification (NCBI taxonomy): domain Eukaryota; kingdom Metazoa; phylum Arthropoda; class Insecta; order Hemiptera; family Gerridae; genus Gerris; species Gerris lacustris. Next base: position 61,028,208 of record OX578278.1, read on the forward strand.
GGAGCCTCTCACTTAGATAACGATTTTTACATATTGAGATTAGTAAAACCATATTTAATTATATACATATATATATATATATATATATATATATATATATATATATATATATATATATATATATATATATTTCTGTGTGTGTGTGTGTATAAGGCAGATAAATATTATAGTTCTGTAAACAATTTTACAATTATAAATAAAATATAATGACTATACAAACTATAGCTAAATAATAATGAATATAGGTATTCAGTATTCAATGTTTTCCATTAATTATTGTTTACTTTTATCATATTAATTAGTATTCAAAATATGCGTCTTGTTTGTAGATAGTTTACCAAAGGAAGTTAGTGACAATGATAGATTGTGATAATTATAATATCATAAAAGGTTCATTCTTTTTGTAAATTATTATACAAGGAATATATATATATATATATATATATATATATATATATAGATATATATATATATATTCCCTATGATTCAGAAAAGACCAGGACTCAAACAAATCACCGGAGAAAAACAATATCAAACAATTAAAATAAAAGAAGTAGGGAATGTGAAAATACAAGAAAACAAATTTGTGCCAGAGGAATTTCCTAAAGGGTGGTTAGAGGTGGTTAGAGGTAGGTAAAGGTGGTTAGGGTTGGTTAGAGGTGGTTAAGGGTGGCTCTAAATCTCGGCCTGGCACGTACAATATGAATTTATCTAATAAACAAAATTCAACAAAGAAATCCTGTAACTTAAGTTTAATGATAATTGATTTAATCAAAGAGTAAAGGAAATTCTTTTGTTAAAAAACAGTTTAATAAAAATATTTAGTGCGTAATTTAATGCTATTAAGTTTTTATTGGAAATTAAAGGGTACTTGCAGGTACTCATTAATTTGAAAGTAATAACAAAGACGCTATTGCAGAGAAGACGGTTACAGCTCCAATAAAAAAGATTAAATCAGTAAATATTATTTATAAAATTAAAAATTATATTAAATACATATTAGGAGTAAGCGAGTAAGGTTAGCTTATAAACATTTAATTTATTATTATTGCTTCCGAGCTTACCGAAGTTAACGGAACCATTGTGATCACTTTAGAGAACAAAAATATTTTATGCCTCCGATTTTAAAAATTCCAAGACAGAAATCCGTTTCAGACATCAGGGAACATTTTTGGTCTCGTGTCTGTCTGTGTGTCGGTCTGTGTGTCCGCGAATACTTGAGTAAATGTAGAACCGATTTTGATGAAATTTGGTAGACATGTTCATTTTACCAATGCTCAGGACGAGATCGTTGGACAACGTTATCCGTCCAAGCTTTCACGCACAACGCTCGCGTAAACGTGAACTTCCAATTCAAAATTGGAATTTTAGGTCGGAGAAAAAATTTAACTTAATCTATTCAATGTGACAAACATTTTTAACAAATACAATTTTTTAGTAAAACCAACAGCGACACCGCTATGACGTGTTAAAGATCGCTAAAACTATATATTAATAGTTTTTACGCAATAAACAATACAGTAATATATCAATAATGTTAATGTTAATATAACAATAAAGTACATGATAGGATGCGAGGAAGCTATGTGCCACATTAATTGGCAGTCTATTTTACTTATGACTTATATCATTATGAAAAGGCACTGATCATTTAATTGGAAAACTGAGATAGCAACTGAAGGTAGTAAGGAATTTTAGTTAATTAATGACACTTCTTTAGATTGTTACTCCCTTATAAAAAAAAATAGAGGGGAGTAACAATCTAAAGAAGGTGTACGCAATGTTCTTCTTTAGACGGTTACTCTTCTTATAAAAACAGAAGTTTAATATTCCTTTGTCCGAAAGTACATAGGACTAAACATCCCTTTGTATTAATAGTAATTTAATCAAAGTCGTTTATATTCTAAAAAATTATAGGGGAGTAACAATCTAAAGAAGTACCTAATTATTTAAAGATCCTACTTAGGTACTTCTAAGAAAAATATTTAATCGCTGGTCCAATGAAGTTATATTAAATCAAGTAGAAATAGTTTAATTATTGACTTAAGATAAACTAAAGATTTCCTAGATCATACTGCGACTTGTAATTAAGTATAATTAAACTGAAAATCCTTAAATCTTAATTAGTTTTTTACTGCGATGACACAAATATATTAGTCAGTAGGTAAGTATTATTTTATTTGGACAACCATGAAAAAAACTAAGAAAGGATAGTTGTGCAAGAGAAGGCGATATGACATTTAATATAAAATGGCTTTAAGATAAAAGTCACTTCCTTATATTAATTAGTAAAGAGGTTAGTTTATTTTTCAACCTCTTCGTCTAATATAGTTTAATTTAAAAAACTATATGTTAACTAACAGCATTGAGAGGTCGGTTGCGGCGAGCGATTCAGTCCCGGATTAAGAATAAATCCTAGGCAGTAGAAATCGTGTAAAGTTAAAAGCTCAAATATTTTTTTTTATTGTTCTTAGACCGTCTGTTGTACATGCGTAAATAAACAATAAACTTTGACCGTAATTCGTAGTTTCGGTCAAGATTTCATGATAGTTACTTATATATTTAAAAAATAAAACGCCAAAGAAAATCAACTACATAGTAGGTTCAAAGTCTATTTAAAAAATAAAACACACTCTTTAATTCTTCTAACGTTGTGGTCCTCTATAATATATTATAATTTTTTTTTTTTTTAAATCACACTATTTAATATTAGGTACTTCTTTTATTGTCTACATCACAAATTTTACACTATACACCATACCGAATTCAGCATGTCTGCCATCTTCAGTGGTTAAGTACAAACTCAGTGGTTTAACCACTGACGTTTTTAGACAAGCTGAAACTGGTATGGTGTACTCGTATAGTGTAAAATTTGTGATGTAGACAATAAAAGAAGTATCTAATATTAAATAGTGTGTTTTATTTTTGATTTTCTTTAGCTATTCTCCTTTTTACTCGTTCGTTATAATATAAACGTAAGTATTACGTACGTATAGTCAATAAACTAAGCGTAGATTCAAACATTAAAATGCTAACTCTTGCTATAGAATTGCAGATATCAAGTGTACTTTGACCCCCTATGAAATTATTTTAGCGATTCTTTTATTGATATTACCACATAATATTATTTATTATAACCATATATTTTATTATAGCCACAATTTGATAGAATTTTAGTTAAATGTTTTAATGGATTTTAAACTCCAATATTGTTATTATTATTCTATTAATTTTTAGGATATTTGATTATTACTAAACAAGCTTGATCGCACTTTTAAATTGATGATTTTACCTGATGCACTATTATTATTGATTAGAAATATCAATATAATGATTATTTATAAATATAATTAATTAATTAAGCAATATTACACAAACATTTCCACAAAAACCGTGGGGGAAAAAAGAACTTCCTCATCCTATATCCATAATTATTATCAAGATCTACATTCATCCATATCCGTAATTATCAAGATCTACATTCATCCATTTACGTAATTATCAAGATCTACAATCGTCCATATCCGTAATAATCTACTCATAATTCGTTATCCAAGATCATTATATATGTTAATTGTTGATAAAGATATAAATTTAGAAAAAAATAACAAAGATATAAAATGATTAAAAAGTTATAGGGATTAAAACTTAAATCCAAGTGTTGGCAAAAGGAAGCTATGAGGATGACTAACGCTAGGTTATATTCCCCCACTCATTCCTACCAACTCAGCCAATAGCATGCTTAATTAAATTGTTGTTTTCAACATTATATGTTTGTCGCTTGGTTTAAATACACATAAAAATTTGGTTTTTAGTTTTGTTTTGACCGATTCCTAGTTAAATGCACATAGGTACATAAATATAGGTATTATTCCTTATTATATATAATTATTATCCTTATAAATATTATTATTATTCCTTATAATATGACATATAAAGAAAACTAATATTACATTTTTTCTGAGCTTACCGAAGGTACCAAAAGCAATTTGATCATTCTGAAGAAAGAAGTTTTTAATGTCTCCGAATTAAAAAAAAATTCTATACAGAAATTTCGAAAGAATTTGACTAGTGTCCGTCTATCCTTCACCATTTTTGGGAACCACCATATCTTAAAAACTACGCGTCCATACTGAATTTTATAATAATTTATGAAAGATTTCGAGAAATATATAAAGAATTATGCTGAGCACTTGAGGCACATATTTGATTCTTTCTCTTTTGGTTCAAAGATTCTAATATATTATACAAAGGAACATAAAATAATACACATAAGAATAACATTAAATTACGACTAATTCCTTATTCAAGGATTAACGGTTTTCGAGATTAAGTTGGATTTGGCCTTAAATCTAGCACATAAATGTCGATTTTGAAAACGACTGAATAAAAGAGAATAAGACCATAAGACTAGAGAGGGATGACAAATATGTGTGTCAAGTGTGTCCAGATACGCTTAAAGAATAAAAAAGCCTATAAAGAACAAACAAACACACACGATGACTTATAACACACACACACAGATATATATATATAATATGTGTGTGTATAATATGTGCTCCGCTACTGGAAGCTTCGCCAGGGATTTTAGTAGAAATAATTATATTAAATCGAAGCAACAAACTGAACTAAGTAACAGTTAGCCTCTTTGATGCTTATTTTACAAATGTTTGAGGATGTAAGTGGTAAAATAGCTAAGAATATATTTCCCAAATGCACTGGAAGATTAGTTTCTTGTTAAGTTTATCGATACAGATAAAGACAAAAGCTGCGAGCTATTACTAATAAGAAGAGAGACTGGGAACAAGCACAGAGGAGAGTAGTAATGTCTTGGGGAGCGTGTAGATCGCTAGCTTACAGTACGGAGCCCGGACGAGGCTCTTGCCCCCACGATTCTGTAATGGCCTTGCCACAGGGCTACCTCACTTTTTTCCACAGATTCTCACCATTATTTCAAGAGTTTTTTTTTTAACTCGTTCAGCCGTTCGACGTCCCGTCTCATTTTCCGTGTCCCATCACATCTTCTCGCCAAGGAGTAAATCCACCTACAGCTGACAAACTACCAACAGAAAAGCAATTGGCCTTGTTTTCATACAACTAATTTACTAATTAGTAAACTGCTATTTTAGAATACCTAGAACAAATGGGTATTCAAAAAAAAGTTTTTTTAATTTATTTGTTTTTAATTTAATTTGTTCACATCCTAATAACAAACAAGGTTTTCTCGGCACTAAAAACACGTTGAATAAAACACGATTCTGAGTAATCTTAATTATCGGATAAATTATTTAATAGTACATTACGCGTCGAGTGCGGAAAGTAGCATTTTGCATGCGAGTGTGGAGTTTGCACCCGAGCGATAGCGAGGGTTGTAAAACCACACGAGCAATGCAAAATGCCGTTTTCGCTCGAGTTGCGTACCGTACTTTATCTACGATTGTTAGATTTAATAATAAATACAGAAAAAAATAAACTTGCTGTATGTAAGTTCGTATCTCTCTCTTGATAAAGATGGCATTCATTCTTGAGTTGTATCTTTTGCCGAATTAATTATTTCTAGAGGAGTATTATTCTCCACATTTTCGTCAAAGTCACTTAATTCACTCATTGTTTTTCACTAAAAACTCGATATAATTAGCTACTTTAATAAAAGAACAGCAAATTAGTTTTGTTAAATGTAAACAAACTTGCTAATCGTGCGTAAAGCTGAAGAATTCCTCTTCTTTACCGCACTAGTGTGGTAAAGAAGAGGAATTCTTCAGAACTATGAGACGCGCATGCCCGATAAATACAAGTACGTAAATAATTACTTTCAACGCATCTAAACAGAGATATAATGTTTATATTTCTTATCAATCGTAGATAAAAAAGTTTTTATACATGACTACTTGATTTGAGAAGAGCAACAAAATAATACATTGGAAATAAATAATTATACTAACAATAATTCCTAGAACATTAAGGCAACTTTAGTAACTACGTAATTATTAAAATTATAGCAGTTTTGCACAAGATTGTTAAATCAAAATAATTAATTATTATATCGTTAATACGAAAAATAAATATAATACACGAGAAAGTAATCATAAGAACTAATAACACTCATAGTAACCTTTATAAAATTATATCTTTTAATTTAAGTCAAATTATATTTATTATTAACAACGGGAGATAGGCAGGAGGCCCGTGGTTAAAATCCCGGTGCTGGAGTCTATTTTTCTCTGTCTGTCTACTGTTGTTAGTAATAATTATAATTTGATTTGAATTAAAATTGAAACTTTCCGTAGTAGGAATACTACCAAAAACTTAAAAATTGAATTAAAAAAAAAAAAAAAAAAATATATATATATATATATATATATATATATATATATATATATATATATATATATATATATATATATATATATATATATATATATATATATATATATAATATTATATATGATATATATAAAGAATTATAATTATATACCTACTCAAATAGAAAAAATCAAACGATTGTGAAAAATAAAGCAAAAGGTTATAACAGCAATAATATATAATATAAATCAATCAATTAAAATAATTTAAAAAAAGGAGTAATTAATACGTGAAAGAAAAAATGCAACAAAGAAGGTTCCATCTGATTTATAGCAAGTTATTTTTTCCTACAGTTTTAGAAAAAAAGAAAAGATTTTCGAGTACGTTGATTGATACCTAAAGGATACAGGTTTTCACCCACTAGCCCACAAGTTATTAATGGAAAAGCATTCTTACTTTAATCTTTAATCTAACATTGAATTATTTTAGATAGCACTATCATAACATATTCAATGCTTATTTACTTAAATAAACATATTATGTTCTCCACAAATATTGTAATTTAGATTTAATATATGTATATATATATTTTTTTTGTCACAAATGTAGCTGCAAAGATTTAATATATTTCCACAAATATACCAAGATATTATTTAATATATTCTCCACAAATATACCAACAAGGCCGTGTAGATCTAATGAAAATTTCGTTATAAACAATAATAAATAAAATAACAGAAGATGAATTTAGAAATTCCTTAATTTTGAAAACCTACAAAATTGAAGTATCTTCCAGAAAAAGGATCTTCAATATATTGCTTTACTTTATACAATTTATTAATTTTGTAAATAATAATATTAACTAGAAAACTTTTTATAATAACGTGGTTTAGAAATGGACCTTTTGCGAAAAAAGAGAAAATTAATAAAGAATAGGCTTTATTACAAATAATCAATTTTTAATACATCCTATTTACGAAACCACCACTTAAATTTAAGGATTATATATTAATTACAAATGGAGAACTTATGATTATTATTTTAAACGAAGTATCGTATTAATGCAATAATACGGTTTAAAAAAAAATTAAATAAACCAAAAAAAATTATTCTTGTAATAACTCTTTAATAACCTGTTATTTAAAAAATACTATTAAAATGCTATTAAAGAGGAAAAAAGTTGTAGAATAGAAAATCTTTTTAATTTCTTCATAACTCGATAGTAATAAATTACAGATCAGACAGTGCAAAGATCGACGAGGCCAAAGAGAAAGTCTGAAAAAGATCGAAGCATCAAAGCAATGTACAATTATATACCGAGACTCAATAATAACTGGCATCTATCACTATAAAACCATCTAAGAAACCCACCTCCTTCTCTAAATGAAATCATTAAGAAGCAATTTAGATAATAAATGTGTATAGACGGTCCGGAGTCCTCAACAGAAATAAGAACTTATATAAGTGTACAATCACGAAAAGGAACCGAAGGGAATTATTGGTTGTAACCAGGGTTTTATTATTGGTTGGCGTGATATTGTTTAAGATGGAATCTATTTGGAAAACTGGTTTTCGTCTTTTTTTGTGTGTGGATTCTGTTTTTAATCAAAAAGCTGTTACCTATAACGAGGTATTCACACACAGATTAATTCTTTAATGATCCTGAACTATGATTAGAGACAAAGAAAGAAGAGGATAAACTAAGAAATAGTTTAAAAAAGGGTTTCGATTACTTAATAAGTACTCAACAAACAAGGATCAGAATGGAAAGATTAATAATAAAAATAATAACTTTCCTAGAATGAGAATATGCAAGAAATGAATCGTCCAATTATAGTAGCTATATTATTTCATTTACTTTTCTTCATTTTAAGCTCCTATCCAATTATGCGGGAAAGAAATTATACCAGCTGATAATTTACGTTATACGATTATTTATCCACTAACTATATATTCTTATCAAATAAATAAGACTTTAAATAACACCTGATTTATAAAAAATAAACGTGTACAAATGAATAAGGGATTTTGTGCTGTCAATTGTCTATAAAATAATAAAACGTATTTAATTATCTTCATATAAATTTTTATATCACTACTACATCTAATAATTTGTCATATTTTTAACTAATTTTTATTAATTAACAGCTTCATTTTCCGGTAAAATCCGCGTCCCGAAGGAGTTGAAGTCCAACGTTTCGCTTCCACTACTGGAAGCATTTTCAGAGGTGTGGCGCATCGTAATGTTTACTTGAAGCAACAACAAGACATGCAGATGACTGGAGTGAAGGACGACGTATTTATACTAGCTCCATTTTTTATTATTTTCGATTTTGTTCGTTTGTGCGTTGCTCAGGCTGCCATTATAATTCTTTGGAGGACTAATCACTAATCAACCCTCTTTCAGTCATCCAATCGACAATCTAGCTAAAATTTGGCACATGGTTCTGTACCAATATAAATCCATCAAATTTTAAGGATATTATATATTTTAAGGATGATTATTAATATTATTATATATATAATAATTTATATTACTAAAAAGTGGCTAAACTGAGAATGAGCCTATATTTTGACCTCCATTTCATAAGATAAGATATTTTTATTCTAAATAGGTATTTCTGATCTTAGATCCTTAAAAGTCAATAGGTTAATTACTTACAGCACATCTGTGTTACATACCTAGTTAATATGGAAACAATTTTGATTGATTTAAATTTCTTTAAAATTATTAGTTACCTTATTATAAAAATAAAATATAGGTATACTAATTCCAATTATACTCCTTTGTTAGACAAAATATGTCTTGTGTTATACTCATCTACTAGTTTTAATTGGGACATAAATATTTTTCTGAAATGAAAGAAATAAGTTTAAATGCTTCAAAGAGGTAAGTTGCATATGTCCTGCATGGAATGTCAATATAGCCTTGAATTAAAATAAAAACATATAATAAGAAGACGTGGCCAAGGCCCAGGTGACAGTATAACTCTAACCTTGAGTCACAAGTATAGATATGCCACCCTCAACTTAAAGCCCGCATTTATTAACTAACCATTCTAAAACGCAAGCACTAATTAAACTAAAAAAAATAAATCGCACAAACTAATTATCTAAGTTAATTGGCACTTAACAAGTCTAAAAGTAGTTTCTGTTCAAAAACATCTAATGAGTCTAAATATGTAACTTTTACATTCTTTCAGTTGCTCCATGTATCTAAAAAAAAAATGAACAGACAAATAATTCGGGTTTTTTGCACCCAATTATAAAACAATATTATGCATATTTTAAAGTCATATATTGGTAACACTAAAGAACTGTTGACAAACAACTATAGGTAGGTAGAGAACAACTAATAATGAGTGGGTTGGAAAAGATAAAGAATTTATTTTGCCTATTATTCTTAGAAAGGAATTCGAGTAAATAGCTTAACTTTAATGTTCCTTAAGTAGTAATAATAATATTAATATTAATATTTATATATATATATATATATATATATATATATATATGTATATATATATATATATATATGTATATATATATATATATATATATATATATATATATATATATATATATATATATATATATATATATATATATATATATATATATATATATATATATATATATATATATATATATAACATTGTTAACAATTATTTAAATAAATGTTTAAATTTTTATACTGAGGTTTCGAAAAGAACAAAATAAATGTCGGTTGAAATAATGTACATATTTAAGTGTGTATTTTAAAATAGTGTTACTCTTATTATGCTTATATTTATTTTTCTTTATGCCTTATAATAAAAAATATTGGTATTACAGGAAGGAAGGAACAGAACTATTATACACATTTAATCGATGCCTATCAGTTTGAAATAAGTCTCAAGTAAAAAATTAATTGAATTTACTAAATTTGGGACTCAAGCATAATTATTACAATAAATTTAATTATTTTGCCATTTCAAATTTTATGCAAACTGAACTAATTGCAAAAATGTATTTGTTTTTTAAGGTTATAAAATGCCGCATTATGCAAGTATACATTAATAAATTCGATTTTATTAAGAGAAAAAATAAAATGTGTCAATTCGTAGAGAACTAACGTAAATAAACTTACTAATAAAACATTATTATGTACCTATACTTATAAATAGTTTTTATGAGTTAATAAATTGCTGTTACATTAAATTATAATTAATTGAAATTAAAAAATGACAACTTTATAAGCTAGGATAAAATAGCGCTAAAAAAGTTATAATAATAAATAACAAAACGGAAAATTAATTAAAGTTTTTAAGAAATTTACTAGTTAGATTTTCAAATAATGCAGTTATAAATTATGACTTGTACTTGATATTAGAAAAGAGTTATAAACTCGTCAGATTGGAGAGTCGTCAGCAATGTCTGTGTAGAAGAGAAAGACAAGTTTTGATTTCAACCCAGAATAATTATACCGGAGCTGACAATCATGAATAACGAAATCGTAAATCGGATTGAGCCAAAGGACGAGAGAAAGAGAGATTAGTATAAGATTAACGAGATGTTTTTGTATCAGAACACTCTCTAGCTCGGGGGAGGCTTTCAAGAACACTTTACAAGGGATCGTAATTAAAACATCTTTATTTGGAAGTAACTGTAACGAAAAGAGAGGGAGATAGTCCGGGGAAGGAACGGAGAGCCAAGTATGAAGGGGCCGTGTGATTGGTGCCTGCGGTGAAAGGGCCACTAAACGAGGCCCATTTCTCCCTATTCTGGGGGGTAGGGGGGGGGGGGGGGCTCAAAAGCTACCGAATTACCACCTCACAATGGGGCCCAAATGACAAATGAAATAGGCAAATGAAGAATTGTACCATCCAGACCAGGGATGGGAGGAGGAGAGGGGTGAATGCAGCGGTAATGGACGTTGCCTTACGAACCCCTTTCAACTACATACATAGCAACAAAATATATAAAAACACTTCCAGCTGACAAATATTTACATATTTAATAGTATTTGATTAAAAACAACACATTGATATTAATAAGTTTTCAACAAAACATGTCAAATTTAAGACAAACAACGTTATTATATTTACCAAACAAAATTAATAAAAATAAAAATAAAAATATTATGAAAAACGAAGCAACGAGTAATAATAATAACACAGGTTTGAAAAGTAAGTTTATTTTTATATCATTATCAAAAATATTTTATGTATTTTAAAAGGAAAATTCGTCTAAATAAATTTGCAAATAAACATTTTAGATGGAAATAACTATTATTAGACGGTAATAAGTAGTTTTAAAGAAATTACTAAAACAAATAAAACAAGTATTTCGAGCACGTGTTGTTAAAGAATTTATAACAATTAAGTTTTAAGTATATATTTTAAGTCACCAAGCATTTTATACTTTCTCATATAAAGAGAAAGTATAAAATGCTCATATTGCAATGGCACGAAAATTCGATTTTGAAGGATTTACACGTTTTTAGGCCCCCTGAGTCCAATAGTGTTTTTTTTTTTTTTTTTTTTTTTTAAATATATATATCTCTCTGTCGTCCGCCGTCTGTGTAGAGGCGTGGAACCTAAACTACTAGGCTAATTTTGACGAAATTTGGCATACACGTTCAGAGAAAACATACACCGATGAAAAAAGATATACTGAAATCGAGGAATGAATTTTAGCTCCAAATTGAGGGGCACTACCGCTCAAAAACTCTGAAAAAACGTGAAAAAATTTCTCGAAAACGGTTTCGACGATTTGGATTAAAAAATTCGTCAATGTTGTCCATTTAAATCCGAATCTAACGATATAAGCTGTTTCACCGAGAAAAATCTAGTTCCTGAGAAAATAGCTTTAAACGCGGACGGAGAGAGCTCGGGTACGTACCTCGCCAAGGAGAAGTTATTTTAAATAATTATGTCGTATATGAGAAAGTTTGTCTGAGTTGTCTCGGACCGATTCGTTCAACCCAATACAAATGAAATTACCGAATATCAGAGGAATTACATAGTTTTTACTTATTATGTTATTTATTAAACCTCTAATTATGATAAATAAAAAAAAAATGTATTTGTAAAGGGAACAAGGATGCAAGAAGTTGGTCACTAAGTTCTCTGTGGCAACGTCCCAAGACTTTGTATATAACAAAGTTGTTCCTTTATTTTAATTAATTTTCAGTACATTCGATATTTTATAATATGTCAATTTTCCGTGAATTATTATTATTAGTATTATTTATTAACACATTTCTTTATTCCTTCTCTAATCCAGCTCGTATAATAATTTATACTTAAACCTTTTACAACCTGACATTTAAAACTGTTTATCATGACAGATTCAGCAAAAATAGGTTAATGTTTATATTTATACGACTTGTTGGAAACCAGTCACTTCCTCTGTTTTATTAGCATTTCTTCGAACCTTTAATTAGGGAAAAGAATAAATTAAACGAGTAAACTCGTTTATCCGAAATTCTAATTAATCTGAAATGATCTTGTGAGATATGTATGTGTTATTAGTAAATAATAAATGATAGTAAGAGATATTTTTCCCCTTAACTTGTAGATTAACAGTTCTTTGGACTGGTTCTCGACACCCAATGCTTGCTTAGATATGACTTTTAGTTATTAATTATTGAATTTTATAGTCTGAAATATCGGTGAACTAAAAAAAAAAATCCAATATTTTTAGTAGTGTAAAATAAAATGTAAACAGACCGAAAACTAAACTTTATCTTTCAATTCTTTGTTTGTTTTTTACGTAGACAGATTAAACTAATTATATTTTTGGTAATTTCGATATATTTGTTCGGTAAAAAAAGAAGAAATTTCCAGTTTTTATAATTCATTTGAGATTTTATTTAAATAGAAATTAAGCAGATTAGATTTATGTTGAAGATTCCTTGATCATAATCAAGAACCTATTCAATTTTGTTCGTATTTTAAGCTTTGTATTCATTCTAATTAGAGGAAAATTGTGAGGAATACAATTTGATAAACGTTATCAATCTAAGAGGGAGTAGTACCTAATTAATCGTGTAGCTAATTACTAATTAAAACCGTTCTCTCAAAACTTAACTCTGCTAATTATCGAGTTGAGTTAAGTTTTGAAAATAATATCGAAAGCAATTTTAGGAGATAATTAATTAATTAGTGAAATACTTTGAGATAATCAGACAGACTGATATTATTTAGCTGAGAAAAGGATGAGTTAAACGAAAACAAAGATATTCAAAATACTAATTAATTTAATTAAAAAGAGTAAAAACTTTATTTTAATGAATACGACATATACACATTTAGTCGTCCTAAAAAAAAAGTAATTAAAAAGGAAGCCGATAAGATATCTAACACTCCCACTACCAACTCTGGTGACCAAATTAAAAAACAGTTCGACAGATAACGAAGGATATGATTATTTATAACGTCAGATTGCTGTTTTGGAGTGTCGTAATTAAAATAAATATAAGATACCGTTTTAATGAGATATTATAATGAGATTAGAATAAAATCGATAATCGTATAATGATTCATCATTAATTTTCAATAATTACTCTAAAATATAATTACAATAGCTTTAAATAATAATATATCATAATATTTACTTTATATTATTAACCTGTGCAAGTTGTCTATTGCTAAAATGCGAGGTTTAATCTGAGAAGTTTTAAATAAAATTTGCGACGAATTAAAAGACATTAAGGTTAAAAAATTAAAAAAATATTTATAACTAATATGAATATATGGAGATTATTATTAATTTTAGGTGATATACAGAACAATTAATGTATAAAAGGTAAAATGATAACTCACCTTAAACAAAAAAAATTTGGTTATTACAAAATAACTAAAATTTCAGAATCTAAAAATAATTAAATAACGTTTAATTATATAAAGACTACTGACAGAATCATGTAATATATATATATATATATATATATATATATATATATATATATATATATATATATATATATATATATATGTGTGTGTGTGTGTGTGTGTGTCCAATATAAATTAATAGTATAAATTAACTCTAGTTTCTAGATTAAAAGGTTTATAAATAATAATAATATTGGTGGGGCACATAAAAAAAAAAAAAAAATTACTAAAATGACAGGTCAAAAATAAAACCCAAAGCAAAAATATAAAACAAGGATAAATACTTGAAAATCTAGAGAAATCAGGGTTTAAAATAATGAAGAGAATGACAGGAAGGCATGAGAGAGGTATGAGCGTGGGAATGTTTGACCACAGAGTGGACGAGATGCAGGGATGCGGCACATGGTATGCAAGAGAGCACAGGAATTCAGCAGTGTGGACTGAACAGCAAGGATCTCGAGCTCTCGTCGGCCACAACTATGAAACTAAACGTTTAGATTTGCCGCGACGTGTAGTGTACGCCCTCCAAACTATAAAGTGGTTTGGAGGTTTATCATCAAATTCACATGAATTCTACGCTTCGATAATCCGCCTGATTCTCTATCTCTAGAATCGAGAAAGATAATTTAAGCCCTTGTTACCAGAGGAGATTAAATTTATGTGCTTAACATAGAATGGTTAACAAGAAATGTAAAGCATCTTTTCAAGTGGCTGTACACGGAACCGAACCTTCAATAAATAAATATAAATTATTTAGTTATTTATACGTTATATATAATATAACAGTCGGATTCTTAATTTCTATTATTGATCAAATACAAATATATAATAAAACGTCTTAAAATATATATAAAATTGTCCTTAATATGATTACAATTTCCATCCAATAAAATAATAAAGAATCCTGATAATTGAAAAATATGTTTACTACACTTTTTTATATTTAAACTATAAGATGTACATAAATACCAAGTAATAACGATAATATAGGAAACTATTACTGCATTTTATAAACAAATGTTAAAAGAGTAGACAAAATACCTACATCTTACATTACACATTTATAACATTGTATCATAGATATATTTCTATTTTAGTCTTTTGGGAATTGTAATAAATTCAAAACTTATTAAATATTTTGACTATATTTCAGTTTTATTTAATAAATAAATAAAGATATATTATTCTATAACATAATAAAAAAAAAAAAAACATTAATTTAACTTAGCGAATTTATTCTGTTTTACTTTATATAAGAAAAATAATGCTTCCTAGAATTTTAAATTCAGTTATATTTTTACTTTAAATATACGATAAGATTAAAGATAACAGCTGATTTAATTTATTTACAAATTAGTTTAATCATTTTAATTTGCCTGATCATTAGGCAACATACATTACTTTTATGTGCTGCGGTTTTAGCATTAGGATCGCTCTTTTATTTTTAATATCTTAAAACTGATGAAAATACATAGATACAAGTGTGTATTTTAATTCTTCTAATATCATGTCTTAATAAAAAACTTATATCAGGTAAATAATCTCACTAACAAAATTAAACTAACTAATTAGAAAAACCAATCTAAATTAATTCGATAAAAAATGTTAAAAAAAGAACAAATTATTTGAAATATATATTAAATGAAAATATATATTATTTCAGTCAAATTAAGTTTTAAAGACGGTATTGTAAAAGACTAAAAGTTAGAACACAACAGTTAGTTGCTCGAGAGAAAATATAAAGTAAGATTTCCTTCAAATCATATTTGTTAAAATGATCAGGGACCGATAATAAAAGTAATTTAATGTTCCATATACAAGAATAAATCGTTCATGTAGCGAAAATAAAAATTAATAAAATAAAATCTCATAAAAAATTAATAAATTTATATAAATTAATAATAATACGAATAAATATCTATACAGAATAATAATTATCAACTAACTACCTTTAACGAAAAATGAAAACCTTTAAACCAGAACAAGACACATATAGTAAAAGCAGCAGTACAATTGTTATAATAAGTATTTGCGAAAAGATTTAATGCCGATTTTTAAAATAAAGTTAGCAAAAGTAGAAATTAATAATATAATAAAGAGTACGGATCCTTATATTTTTTCCAGTTGTCAAAAAAAAGTATACAATCGTATCCGTGTAAAAACCGGACTCTAACTGTTTTAATGTTAATTTACCTGGATAGAAACATACGAATTACATTATGTATAAAGTAGAACAAGTTATATTTTAAATCAAATCGGATAAAAAGAATACAATATTAATAAATAAACACGTTTGAAGTTGAATAAAATAAAATATTGTATAATATATAACAAATCATGTTTAAAAAAAAAAAAAACAAGACCAAACAAACCTGACTGAACCTTATTCTATTATGATAATTAAGCTGCAAACATGACGGACAAACGTGTGATATCATTTTATTATTAAGATATCAACAAGAAAAACTCGACAAGAGTAAATACAAGGTCACGATATACCTAAGATAAACAATATACTTGGATAGGTAATAACAACAAAATGATCTTAACAAAACAAAAAATATCACTTCTTCTATATATCTAGTACCTTTACAAAAGAATATAATAATACAAATGACTAAAAAAACTTTTTTTATTAGTGCAAAAATCTAAAAACCTATTTCAAAGAATACCTTTTGATTTATAATTTTAATTATTTATTTCATTACTTTCAAATAAAGTCAGTTTATTTATTAATTTACATCTCACTAACTCGGTTATTCTTGACTTCACGCTTTTACAGTTTTTCTGATACTTTTAAATAAACTTCACTATCGAATACTAGTAAAACAAAATGCATTCTAAGCGCTCGCTTCTAGTAAAGACAGAATGTTCATTCCAAACGAAAAACTATCTAACACCTTAAAATAAACTATTTCTTTATTTTAAGGGTAAATTTAATCGGTTTTCATTTAAAAAACAGTAAGAATATATATTAATACATTATTTAAACATTTTTATTAGTTGAAATGTATTTACTTATTTATCTATATTATAAGGTGATTATATTAATCTTAAATATTACTTCTTAAAGTGAAAAAAAATCATAATTTATACAAACTTGGCAATCCATTAAAAGCAAAATTAGGGTAAAACCCTTCATTATATTAGTAAAGGATATTATTTTAAAGTATATATTATTTAAATTTTAAAATTAAGAATGTTATATAAATTAATAACAACTCCAGTTTCTAATAAATTTACTTATATATCAGTTATAAAATAATTTTAAAAAGACAGAGTTTACTTCCTACTGAACATATTTTGTACGATTAAACGACTATTTATATATTTAATAACAAATAACTTATTTAGTATCTTTTAAGCCCACTCATAAAATAGTCATTCTACAGTAAATACATAAATATCACTATTCGAAAACAACAAAGGTCGAGTTCATATCAACGTTCATAGTTCAATTTGGATAAATTGAAACTCATAATATACATATATGTATTTTAAAGTGCATACTAAGAAATTACGTCTTATTTATTTATTTTCACTTGAATTTGCACATACACATTTCCATTATAAAAATAGTAAAACGATAAATAAATAGATTAAAAAAAAATATTAATCTGATATATTCCGTAACATCGGTTAAATATACAATGTTTTTGCAATGCATTTTAATTAAAAACTATCTACGTTTCTATAGGAGAATTTAAGCCTTTAAAAAGCATTTCTAATTTTTCTAAATAAATCTTAGCATTGAATAAAGAAAAATAAAAAAACTACAGGAAAACCCAGCGAGTTCTAAGGGCATCAAGTAAAGAATGTCGCTAACGACTACTAATAAATAAATGGCAATTTACTTTATTTATTAACAGCTAATTCATTTTCTCTATATTTCACACGGCTCCAGTTATGACAATAAATAATGTAGCACAAAGGTACTACTAACTAAACCGGCTAAGTTATGATTTTAAAACGTGTGTCTATTTATTTTGTTTACCAACTAATTCGTTTTAACTTAAATTTACACACTACCATTTATCATATCTAGAATAAATAAACATTGTCATCGGATAAAAGGGTAGAAAACAACCAATTACAAACTCTTCCAACAAAACATATTACTAAATTATTTCAAAGTCTATACATTTTTAATTTAATACATTAAATAGCATTTACTTCAAGACTAATTAGTTTTATTTTACGCTTAAACATTTATATTACTTCTAACAAGAATATGAAATAATTGTACTGACTAATAATAGAACATGATACAACGATTTTTTAGCGCTTTAAAAATATTTTTTACAACTAACTATGTAATAACTTTTCAAGAGAAAACATTTAATTTCTTATAGTAAACAACTACATATTTATTTACGACTAATTCAGTTTCTCTTGACTATCGTATATTTATAGCATTCTTAATTGAAATATATTTCAACTTCAGATCATAGTAAATAAAAGAGAAATATCTGACGATGTCTAACTTCATTTATTAGCAAGATGAACGTTTCTTAAGACTACTAAAGTTGTACTTTTTTTTCATAAACTAACAACTAATTCGATAATCCTTGTGTTAACTCATTTACAGATGTTCTAATACAGAAAACAACTATGTCTTACAGTTAAATAGCACCATAATACATTGATAACTGTGTCTTCCAGTTAAATTGCACCATAATACATATAAAACTCTGTCTCGCAGTTAAATAGCACTTTAATACATTGAAAACTATGTCCTACAGTTAAGTAGCACGAAAAGAGCGTGTAGATAAAAAATTCTTAGCGCTTCAAGCAAAAAATGTTTCAACTAACTCGAAACATATTTTAAATTAAAGTTTGTTTCTCAATTCTAACAAGAAATTCATTCCTTTGTTATTTAGGAATGCATTTCTTGTTAGTTGTAGTTAATGCGGTTTATCTTCATTTGTTTTATATTTCATTACATAAAAACCTTCATACGACAAACGGTATTAGTATGTGCAGCGCTAACTTACTAAAATCACTTACAATTGATATTGCTAAGTAAAAAATATAATAGTAACAATGAATAACATTATGCTAAAGTATTTAAATAATAGAATAACATACCCCTTGGTAGCTGCGTAGACTTAACAAGTCGAAATACAATTAAATAACATTTTGAACAAAATAGAACAATCACAAACACAAATAAAACTTTAAAATAATAAATTAAAAACAATTATTCTTTGATATTTAAGCAAAATTTGATATTGAATACGATTTATAACTTTCTTGAACTAAGAAAAAGATAGGATTTTTTTTAAGTTAAAAGGAAAAAAAATAAAACCTTTATAGTTATTTGATTAACTTGATTATACAAAGTATAATTTAATACACTTGTTGAATTTATAATAAACTACACGTAGAGAACGAATAAAAATAAATGTTAAGTATAAAATGAAGAAGACGATCTGTTAGGATGGAATGTGCGTAGAAAACTAAGGGGATACGGAACGAAGCTAACACGGGAGCGTCGTCAACGCAACTGAAGCATCCTCTACCAGTGTGCCTGGTTTACCCTTCGAAATCCTACCCTAATCTGACCTCCCACCCTTCCCCTAACCCATGTGCGTTGCCATAGAAACACCGGATAATTAAGAAAACCTACCATAGATGGGAGGGCCTTTTTTTAATTTATTACTTCATTTATAACACAAGCACTCTGATATATTACAAGCTTAAAAGGTTAATAGACGATGTTATTGACATTGCTCTATAATTCTCTGTACAAGAACAAAGATAAAAATAACATTAAAGAATTATTACCTTAACATATTCAGAACTCTTTCACATTCAGAACTATATGTAAAAAAAACAAACATATTAATCAATAGAAAGATAAAAAGGAACGATAGTCCTTTAAATTACTTCCTTTTTCAAGTGTTTGTTTACAGTTAGTTAAACAAAGAACTCATTAAACCTATTTTAATAAACAATTATAGTTTAGTTGTAGGCGTAAATTAAAAATAGATTTTAAAAGATAAATAAACTTGGTACATTTTTAAGATTTTTTTTTTTTATTTTAACTAAAAAAACTGTTTTTAATTACTTTCTGTTTTAAAAAGATGAGCTGACAAGCTTTTAGCGCTAATATTATAAACATATACAAGAATATTTAACTTAAGTTGGTTATTACTAAAGGGAATCAGGTGATTGATTCTATATTTTATTTTTACATAAATACAAACTTGGACGTATATCAAACTGGGGTATTTGTCAAATTGTTTACATGCATCATAGCGAATCTGTAAAAGTGTTGCCAGCGATGTTTGACCCAGAATCGAAGCATCTTTCGCAATTGCCATTTGATTATTAGTGATAATGATAACAAAGCTTAACTCCTTTCAATTATTTATTATTTAGTTTTTCTTAATCTTTCGTTCAGAATTTATAATACTTATAACGTACATGTTGTATACCATGGCTTATAAATAATATAACGTATTTTATTAGTATTAATAAAATTTAAAAAAATGAGCTAGTGGATATAGTACATATTAATAAAAAGGTATTTTAACCAAATCTATTTTAGCATAAAAAACACAATATTACAGTTGAAATACGTTAAAAATATTTTAAGCGATAAAACACCCTTCACTAAGTCTAATGGAAGTTATTTCATGTCTCCGTAAAATAAATTGTAAACAAAGTGGCGACACTCGGTTGAATTTCGACTTAGGTTTTCGATATAACAACATAACCTGACGATACCAACAACAATTTTAAGTTATAGTCCATCAAACATAAATTATCAACTTTTTGTAGTTTTAAAATAACTAAAGCGTTAACAGGCTTCGCCCACTTTTTCATAATAAAATTTTAAATTAGATTTAAGGTAGAATTTTAATTTACATTAGTATAACTGGTGAATGCTGTACATAGGAGATGACTCGTTTAATCACAATTTATACTCATATAAAGTCCTGAAGATGTCCAGGAATTTACCAGAAAAAAAGAGTTTAAAAAATAGTGTTTATTTTAATTGTCATCCCTGCAGACATCGGAGATAAAAAAAATTAGAACATTTTGATGTATAATAACTTGATTTTGGTGGTTTTAAAGTTATGGAATCGGGTCCAAGTTATCTGACCCAACTAAATTGGTCAAATCCAACTTTAGTCGTGGTATTTTTTGAAAATTGCTCAAATATTTGAGATGAGATCGTTCCAACGAACGAAAATAAACAAGACAGAAGTCCGTTTCAGAAATCAGGGAACATTTTTGTTTCCGTGTTTGTCTATCGGTCTGTCGCTTTTATTTTTGCGAACCAACATATCTTAAAAACTACACGTTCGAAATTGGTATGGTAGGTCATGATTAGCCTATTGTTGGTCCCATAGAAGTTTCAACCTATTTGTTTCTCTTCCACATGTGCGCAAACATACAATTATTTACTTCAAAAGCACTTATTTGATTTATATGAAACTTTTTTTTAGTTTATCGAAAGTAGCCCGAAGATAGCTCATTAATTTGAACCGTCTGCGCGTTTTAACTTTTGCTAAATTGATACTTTAATGCATGTAAAAAATAAAAACAATTATTTTGACATTAAAATAACGGGGGAAACAATCAAATAAATTAGACAATAATGACTTGTAAAAGCATAAAATCAATAAAGTATGAGATAGGATGCGAGAAAGCTACGTGCCACACTAATTGGGAGTCTATTATTTTTTTTATATATTGCTTTTATTGACTCTGAGTAAATTCCACAATATTTTGTTATTATTATTATATTGTTTTAATTAATTTTTAACTTGACAAAATCAATGTTGAAGGTGTATTTTATTTTCCTAGAAAAAATCTCTTATAATTATAAAGTTAGAATTCAAACAACTAAAACATTATAAAAATAATATAAAAAAAACTGTTATACTATATATAAAAAAGACAAATTAAACAAGTTTCAATTTTTTTTCCATTCATTATTTATTTATCATAAATAAACAAAATAATTTTGATCAATTTGTATTAATATAAGGTTCATTTATATATACATAATACGGTTTTAAAGACATATAGCATTAAGGTTTTTTTATTTATATAAATAAAATAAAAAGAAGTGAATAAAGCGAGTGTTTAACTTTAAGCTAGACGCTTCTTTTCTTGCTTTCGTGCCTGTGAAGTGTTCGTGCTTTTGGGTAAAGGATTAAATTGCAGTTGAAGTTGGCTTGAAGCCAGACAGACAGTTAGTTCCCTCTCTTAGCTCAGTAGGAATGAATATAAAACTACAACGGTAGAAGACTCAAGGCACAGACCGAAGGGGGAGCCACAAATCACTGCATCTTCAACAGACACTGAATTTTTACGGCTCATCTTTGCTAATATATAGAACGTTCTAATTAAATCACCTTTTAAACTAACTCACCTTTCTTGGACGGAAATCAGATAAATTGTTTGACTTTAGGGTTTCAACGAATTTACACGTCGGACATCCTATTCAATATTTGACTACTTCCACCTAAATGTCTAAGCCTTTGTTTATCTGTGTTCCACGGTAGCTCGATAACTTAACAACTATTTAACAGAATGATGTAAACTTTTATAAAGTTGACAATGTCTAAGAGAAGTGTTGATACTACATTTGATTTAATAAATATTCTGCTAAACACGATAATACATACACAATTTTACGGAATGATGTAAAATGTGGATTTTTTTTCTCGTCTACAAAAAAGGGGCCCTCACACGGACAATATAATTACTTCGATATTGTATTTCTGTCGTTATTGATCGTCTGAGGAGCATATTGTGTCAATAAGATTGACGTTAATCAAATTGAGACATCAAATAAATTTGATTTTTATTAAAGCTCCTTCAATGTATTGAAGCAGTGTCAATATGTATTGTTGGTGAGAGAGGTATATGGAAAATATTTTCATCATTTTGTCTAGTAGCGCTAGCGGTGGCAACTTGTGGAAACAATCTTTACCAAAAAATAATAACTGTCTTCACATTTAGAAACCTTAACTGTCTGCATATTTAAGATCGTAACTGACCCAATATTGAAGCAATTATATTGACCGAGTAAGGGCCCCTCAAGACAATTATTTAGTTAGAGCTAAGAAGCAACAAGGTCATATAATGCTTAAGTCTTCTTTTTAATCTAATAATTTGAGAATTTATAGTCGGATTGCAACTGAATTTAGCATGATAGTCTAATTATACAAACAAAATGGCCACTAAGATTTATTGTGATTTCAGTATACTGTAGTAAACACTAGCGATTGCATGCAATAGTGACAGTTTTACAACACTACTAAGATAGTATTTTAACCATTGCAATGGTATTTATACATATTGTGAACATGCCCAATTAAGTAATAAAAAATCAAAGGAAGTCACGTAAATAAAGTGATACAATAACGAATCCACATTAAGAGGTTGCTAAAGCAAGCAACCTATGTCCCTTTATCAAACATATTTGGTTCATTTCCTCGAGAGGTGAGACATAAACAGTGCACTAATGATCACATCTATTAGATATAAATTGGCTGATCAGTCCGTCTTCTAATGACCTAATGATGTGTTGATCAAGACGTAAAAGAAACAGCACAAATAAATAAATAACTAGTTCGCATCCAGCTTGTAAAGTGGCTCCCCCCCCCCTCCCCTCCGCTTCCTGTAATGACCTAATGCGTTCCTATAAGATCGTAAAGAAAGAGGAAGAAAAAAGTAACTCGTTACCACCTAGTAAAGTGGTTTGTCCTTCATTCCTGTAATGACCTTTAGTTGTCCTATAAGATCGTAATGAAAAAGGAAAAATATTATATTATAATAAATTGATATAAAAAATTAAATTAAAAAGTTATGTGCTAGATATATCTATAAATGAAAAAAAAATGCAATTTCTTAAGTTACTTGTTCAAAATTATATTTAAATAAAAAAAACAACCTAAAGAATGTTTATAAGGAGGAATGCTTCCGAAATCAAATTGCCAAAAGCCATTTATATACGTCTAGGAGAATAAATCTCAGACGTATCTCGTAAGACAAAAAATAAAACCCGAGACTTGTAGATCCCTGTTGAGGCTCATACATCAAACCTAATTCAACTCCGGTTTCACTGGACTAGTATTAAAAAGCCGAGATATAGTCTTAAACATGTTTCTTAATATATCGACAAATGACCTTAAAGCACGCACCATGCCATATTTTATAAAATAAACAACAAATAAGACTAAATAAAAAAAAAGGAAACGCCTCCATTTAAAATATAATTACAAAAATAAGTTTAAACTTCTTTATCCAAGATTAGATTTTCTTTTATTTTTTTCAAAAAATAAAATTAATATATTTTGAAAATTTATTGTTTTAAAGTATAACATTAGACACGTGTGACAAGTTGTAGCAACTTCATTCCCTCTTTAAATCCACTTAATAGATTTTTTTAATATGGTGAACTTGATTTTTATCTCTATTATAATAGAGTTTGAAATGCTTTTTTTTTATTAAATAACGTTCAATTTATATTAATTTAACATGCAACAATAAAATTGAAGTACCTTTTGACATATAATCATAATTATATTTTTATTAATAATATAGTGAATAATATGATTAATTAAAATTATTTGAGTTGAAGGACTTATTTATCCACGGGAGCTTGCTCCATCAATTTAGAAATAAAAGAAAACAGTTAAAAATAATCAAAATTGTGTATTGTCAAACCATAATAATATAAGATAATTGAGTGTAATTATCTTGCTTATAACAGAAAACATTAATTACGATTGGACGACAAGGTATGGAAACACATAACTGTGTAGTATACAAATAATAAACTACTTAAAATTATCCTGTTTCCTTTTTATTTTTCTTTACCTAAAGGAAAAGCACTGTTTTCACCCAAAAAATCCGAAACCGAGATTTCAATGGAATATTCTGGGTGTTTTCAAGACGATTTGAGTAGTTTTTATCTGTCAGTCGGTGACATACATAATTCCCACAGTTGTTTAGCTAGAGAGTTGAAACTTGGTACAAAAATCAGCCCTGACTGGTCGGAAAATCATAAATTTGAAACGTCATTAACCCATTGTGCTGATTCAGCAAAATTTCAAAAAAAAGTCATAGGACCAAAGTTTTAGATTTATTGAAATCAGTTACCGCTGGAGCAATCTGCTTTTCGATACGACTTACCATTTAGCCTATTAGGCCTCCAAAAAAATTTTAAAGTTGCGTCCACCATCATTAATTTTTTAATAAACATTTGTAACTTTTCGGATTTTTCCAGTCTGCTTGGGGCAATTTACGACCAAACGCAAAAAAACCGCGAGTCTCTAGGTGGTCTAGAAGTACCCAAATATTTTGATTAGCGCGTCAGTAGGGTTTATCACTTACTACGCACTTAGTCAACCTATTAAAGGTTTTTTTCTAAAAAACTGTTAATAACTTTGGTTCTACTCAATATTTTTCGATGAAACTAAGCCTACCACAAGCGCAAAATGTTTGCGCACACCTCTGAAAAATAAATTAATTGATTTCGTTTAGCCAGTATTGCGCTTATAAAGTCGGGCATGTGGCGACAGACACAAATGCACACATACATACATACTTACACGAAAAAGGTTAAGGCAGGATTCGGTTTTCGTAATTATGATATGAAAAAGTATCCAAAAAAATCTGCAATTCTGACCAATATACAGACAAAACATTAATTTTATATACATACATATATTTATATATACATTATATATATATATATATATATATATATATATATATATATATATATATATATATATATATATATATATATATATATATATATATATATATTACTTATAATATAATGAATTAAATAATAATACAAAGTAACTAGGGACTAAATTAACTGCTCAATTACTCTATTTCTGTTTGTATCGAATTCGAAGCAATCCAATTTGAAATTAGCATAAAATATTAATGAGAATTGCTTTTCATTCGTGTTTTTTGATCAGTGGATTTTCTTTTTTTCCCCTCTCTATAAGCAAACAATCCTTCTCGAGGGAGTTAGGAAATGAGAAAATTACAATAGACTGCGGCAAAAAGGGTGGTGAGGCCCGAAGTAGAGAGAGAGGTAAGCAGATAAAATCACTCGGAGAATAATTAGAAAACAGGAACCTGAGTCGTTCTTTATAAATAATTTAGGAGCCAATCAGAGAATTGGCGGTGGAGGAGGAACACGAGGGGGGGGGGGGGGCTGTGTGGAGGGGGCAAGCAATTAACGAATCGATGTGCCCCCCCCCCCGTCCCCAGGTCTCTCCAAGAGGGTAAAAGGGGGGTTAAACAAATAGGAAAGTTGGGGGGAAAAGGAGTCTGTAAACAGGAGCCGTTCAGAAAACAATTACCTCTCTAGAGTGGTCAATTAGGACGGGAACGAGACCACGTGGTACCATAATATATATATATATATATATATATATATATATATATATATATATATATACACACACACAGTAAACACACACAGAACCAAGAAGATATATAGCAAACAACATGGGGGGGGGGGGTCCAGGGATTACCTTCTCACCTGCACGGGCCAAAGGTATTAACAACTACCGATCAATATATCAGCGACTTCTATAATTCACCGCAAACACAATTTGCTGAGACCAAACACTAAAACTGATTAAAAGAAAAGAAAAACCACCGGACTAATTACTCTAATGGGCCATTATGTGGAAAATTAAAAGACTTGGACTTCCACTTGCAGAGAAATATTTAGTCTTTAGAGCTCCCAAATAAAGATAAAATTAAATAAAAAGATAAAACAATATAGTTTAACTATTTACTTAATTTTATCACAGGTAAATAGGTGAAAATAATAACAAATCTGTTTAAAATCTTTCGGAATTAAAACAATTTCGAGTTCCCTCAAAAGGTTGGTTATTTCCTTGAAATTACCCTTATAACATTATAAATGGAGATTTTGTTATTAGATACCCTCTAGTTAAGTAAAATCAGGACGTACTACAACATTTTATAAAACATGGTTATATACGAAAACTTATATGTGAATCTATTTACAATTATTTTAAATACCTTTGTTAATAAAATATAGCTTTGTTATTCATAAAATAGTTTCTCTTTTTTTTTAATTCCAAGATGATACAGTAATGTAGTTTATGTATATTCATTAGTAAAATTATAATCAATAGAATAGTGCTTCATACTTTCCTACAAAAAAAGTCCCATTTAATTAATTTAGTATGAAAGAATAAGTATTTTTTATTAGACTATTTATAATAAAAATCATCCATTTAATTTAATTTATTTAAATTCATAAAAACCTATACCACTTTTTTTTATCTTTTGATAAAACCGTTAAGAATAAATTTGAATAGATACACATTATTATTAACACATACTGAAGCCCCGTGAAAAGTAAACTAACTGTGTCCTTACTGTAAGTGATAAATTATTAAGTATTTATATTTTTCTAACGTATAAGTAAGTTAAAAATAGTTATTTACATATAATAATGCAGTAGAAAGAAAATAATTAAATAAGCGAGGATATAAAATACACGTAGTTAATTAAAATTAACATATGGGCAGAGCGGTTTATACAAGGGTAGGAAAGTGCAGTAAACATTGTGGAACAGGCCTGCAGAACGAGTCGCACAACAATTCCACACGAGTAATTATCCTCCCTATGAAGTAAGTGAAGTGAGGAGGGGCTGACCACTCAACAGTTTTGTATTTATATTAGCTACATAATGTTATCATTTGAAGCGAGTGTTGTTTCATATAAAGTTGTACAAGGTTTAGTTAATTCCGCCAGAAGGGAGTTTCACAGGTAGATAAATTAGCGGCTGCGTTTGGACGAAGGTTATGTTGTTTTGATAGTGGATGGTCCCGTAGTCCCGCTGGCCCAGGAATCATCCACCCGTTCAGATCTGCCGAAGCTTTACCGAACTGTTTTGTGAGCGAGAGAAGTATGGAGAGAGGGGTACGCTTGCTTGTTCAAGCAAACCCTAATAACTGAAGGTACCGTTGATGGCAAACACATTTCAACATATATGTATGGTAACAGCTTTGTAACTCGCAGTCGGACTTTTTGCCTGAGGCAAGCGAAACCGAGACTGAAGGGGGTTACCTTTCCACAAGCAACTCTCCTAACCGAAACAATTCCCCACAAAATTCTCTAGCTCTTTCTCTGTTTATAAACGGAAATTTTCACAGTGCTTTATCATCAATATATTGCCAGTCAACAACGTTAAAATATACACTAGTTAAACAATACAATACAAACGCGAAAACTGTATAATAAAGTAAAAGTGTGTTTTACAGCTCAAGGAATTACAATTCTAACTCTACAGACATAAATTAGTCATGTATAACATAATTATTTACCATCTAATATAAAGCGCCAATAAAAATGACATCTTACTAATAGAATTTTTTATTTAATTCGCTTTTCTTGTAATTGATATGTACTCACATATACAGCGTATCCCCGGAGTATCCAAAAGGGGAAATTTTCTTATTTTTGCGTGTAAAAAACTTGTAGTTGATAGCTTGTTTATTTTCAGAAAACTAAAATTTGATACATTTACAAATTACAAATTTTAAATACGTTTACATTTGTAAACAATTTTTGCTTCCGAGCTTACCGAAGGTATACACACGGAAGCTATGTGATCGGTCTGAAAAACAAAAATATTTTAGGTCTCCGATATCAAAACTTCCAAGACAGAAATACGTTTAAGACATCCGGACCATTTTTGGTTCCGTGTCTGTCTATCAGTCTGTCGCTCTATTTTTGCGAACCAACATAACTTAAAAACTAGACGTCCAATTTTAATGAAATTTGGGTGGTAGGCCATGATTAGCCTATTGTTGGTCCCATATAATTTTCAACGTTCTGCGCCAATTTGATTCTCTTCCACTCACACATACATTTATTTACACCAATATCATCAAAAGCACTTACCTGATTTGTATAAAACCTTTATAGTTTATCGAAAGTAAACTTTAGATAATTAAACTGAAATTTGAACCGAGATAATAACCGGTTAATTTGAACCGTCTGCGCTCTTTAACTTTTGTTAAAGAGACACTTTTATTCATGTAAAGAAATAAAATAATTTTGAGAGATTACGGGGGAAACAATTAAACAAAATAGACAATAATGGCTTGTAAAAGCATAAAATCAATAAAGTACGTGATAGGATACGAGGAAGCTATGCGCCAAACCAACACCAATTATATCAATCCATTTTATAATAGAATAATATTTAATATTTAAAGATGTTTTGCAAATCTGAGCCACTCTTTAAAATAATGTTTTTTGATCCATCATAAATAAGGGCTGATTGCTCGAGGTTCTAGGAACTGAACACGATGTTATAAAATCAAGATAATATGACCATTTTTAGAGATTTAAGAACAATCAGGATTTATGATAAAGAATGGCTTTTTCTGAATAGGCAAAAATAAGAAAATGTTTCCTCTTGGATCTAACCTCTGGGACTCACTGTATGCAACCTGAGAATTCATGCTTAAATATTTTGGAAAAGGACAAATTTATTACGTAAATAATTTATACTACTTTGTAAAAGGACACATTTATAAGGTAAATAATTTATAATATTTTGTAAAAGGACAAATTTATAAGGAAAATAATTTATAAAATATTTATATTAATTATTTATTTTCTATTGAGATTTCAAATCAAGACACCAAAGTTTCACATCTAAAAATAGACTGCCAATTAGTGTGGCACATAGCTTCCTCGCATCCTATCCACGTACTTTATTGATTTTATGCTATTACAAGCCATAGTTGTCTAATTTGTTTAATTGTTTTCCCCGTTTTGTTAATCTGTCAAAATTGTTTTAATTTTTTATATGAATTAAAGTATCAATTTAGCAAAAGTTAAAGAGCGCAGAAGGTTCAAATTAATCTGGGGCTATCAGAAGGTTACTTTAAGTAGTTTTGAAGCTATAGGTGTAAATAAACGTATTTTTGTGCACATGTGGAAGAGAAACGAATAGGCGCAGAATGTTGAAACTTATATGGGACCAACAATAGGATAATTATGACTCCCAAATTTCATTAAAATTGAACATGTAGTTTTTAAGATGTGTTGGTTCTCAAAAATTGAACGACAGACAGACACGGAACCAAAAATGTTCCCTGATGTCTGAAACGGATTTCTGTCAAGGAATTTTTGAAATCGGAGAACTGAAAATGTTTTGTTGTTCAGAACGATCACATAGCTTCCGTTACCTTCGGTAAGCTCGGAAACAATTAGAAAACTTTCTACATCTTAATTACTCTTGTTATAAAAATTTACTGAGAGCAGGCCTAGCTAATATAAACAATAGTAATTAATGCAAATTCAACTTACGCATTGCAGTATCAGATGCATTATCAAAGTTAAGAACGTTTACCTGAAACAAAAAGACATAAAATCATAAGTATTTTTATTACAATAAAAATAAGATAAACCAACCAACAAACAAGAAGAAATAACATTTTCCCCCAATCTTCGGACCTACATCTGCGTTATAAATTTTGTCAAATGATCATTTTTGTACAAAATGTATTCCAAAAAAAACATTTCAACTCAACTCTAAAGCTCAAATATCACCTTCTGTTATATTATTCAACAGTAACTAAAGTTACAGCTTAAATGACTGTTGAACAATAGAAGGTGATAGTTGTGTCTTAGAGTAACAATAATATATTTATAAAAAAAGGTTTTTTTGTTATATATTGTATACAAGAATTATCATTTCATAACCATTTATAACGCAATGTCTAAGAATGGGTGATATATAGCTACATTAAATTCATTTTTTTCCTAAATAAAAACAAATTTAACAAATAAAAGGATTAATTAAAGAATAGACAAAACAATACAATTTTAAATATAACTTTGATATATAGCCCAATTTTAAATGTAGATACTACTGAATTAAACTGCTTTAGTTTTCATTTAAAACCTCTATCCTAAATACATTCTTACAATCTTTGAATTCTAAGGTTTTCAGTCTTAACATTTACAAATAAAAAACAACAATATTGTCTTTTGTTGTAATTTATTTAATTGCTTCCTTTAAAAAAAAAAAAAAAAAAAAAAAAAAAAAAAAAAAATCTGTCAAAATTGTTTAGTTTTATTACATGATTAAAAGTATAACTTTAGCAGTATTTAATGTATGTGCAGGAAGTTATTAATCTGGGGCTACCAGCGGGCTACTTTCGACTAAGTAGTAATCAAATAAGTATTTTCGAAGATATAGGTGTAAATAAATGTATTTTTATGCTCAAGTGGAAGATAAATTAATAGTCTAGGAAAACTAAGAAAAAATACCCTTGAACCTGGGCAAAATTGCTTCACGAGCGATTGAAGTGGTTTTCAACTAAACTAACCTTGCTTTATAACATATCCAAAATCAGACAAATCCAATCATGGGAAAGCACCTAAAAATCAAATTCAAAATGGCGTCTGTTTTTATTAAGGGTAATGAAAGCCCACCCATCCAATAAATGTTAGTTTATATAATTCAAACAATGTAGAAAAATAAATTTTGAGTTTGGTTATAAGTTTAATTCCATTTATTTTTATAGTTATAGGCTAGTCAAAACATACATGAAATTACATTACATACATTATTAGTTAAAATTGTTTCTTTTGATTTCCAAACACTGATCTGATAGTATCCGCAAAAGCTATTTTTGCCTAATGCCCAATAAATTGTTTTAAAAAAAGGTTTATATTCATTTCTTAAAATTTACAATTTCCCTTTTTTTGTTCTTTTTACGATTGCAACAGAACTGTTTTGTCTACAGGCTTCATTTTGTGCTTTCATGAAAGCCAATTAAATTTACTACAACTTCTTTTCTTTTGACTTTTCTCATAGGGGAGAGTGTTTTGGCCGATATTCAGCCCGAAACGAGAGCAATACTTAAAATTTCATTTTTTGGAAAATTATAGTAATATTTGAAGTGTCATATCTCGGTAGCTTTTAGACGTACGGAGTTGCCAATGGTCTTTAAAGGAAGCCAATTATATTTACTTCAACTTCATTCTTTATGACTTTTCTCGTAGGTTAACAGTTATACGTCGATATTCGCCCCGAAACGAGATCAATAGTTTTTTGGGGAAAAAAAAATCCAATTTTCGAAGTGCCATATCTTGGAACCTATTGGTCGAAAAGTGCTCCGGTTGAGCTTATGCTGCTGAAAATTTACTGTACTTTTAAAATTGTCATAACAACTAATACCGAACAACCCATAGTGTACGAGCTATATGGCAAAAACTGAAATAAGTCCGATTTTTTTTCAGTTTTTCGCGTAGTACGCAGCTAGCACAGGTTTTTCGAAGCTGCAAACTTAGGATCACACTACCCTAACCGGTCCGAACAACATATAAAAAAATCAAAACTAAATTACGCTTTGCGAATTTCGATATTTATTATGCATATTTTGACTAGCCTATAACTATAAGAAAAGTAAATTAATTTAAACTTATAACCACACTCAACATTTATTTTTCTACATTGTTTGAATCATATAAAATAACATTTATTGGATGGCTGGGCTTTCATTACCCTTAATATAAAAAAACACCATTTTGAATTCGATTTTTAGGTGCTTTCCCATAATTGGATTTTGTCTGATTTTGGATATGATACAAAGCAAGGTTAGTTTAGTTGAAAACCACTGCAATCGCTCGTGAAGCAATTTTGCGCAGGTCAAATCGTATTTTCCTTAGACTATAATGGGCGTAGAAGGTTGCAACTAATGTAGGACCAACCATAATTAAAATAAATTTCCCAAATTTCATTAAAATAATTTTTAAGACATGGGACTAAAAATATTCCCTGATATCTGAAACGGAATTTTAAATTGGAATTTTTGAAATTGGAGGCATAAAAAATGATGGTTCTTCAGAAGGATCATATAGCTTTCGTTACCTTCGGTGAGCACAGAAGCAAAATTGATTTATAAATTTATATTTAATATATTTAGACTTTATTATTTCCTATATTATATAAAATATTTAGCATAAAATAGATTTTTTTTGTGCAAGGGAAGGGTGAGGTCTTTTCAACCACTAAGAACATTTATATTTTAACCGAATAATTGGACAAACTGGAAAAATAGATAAGAAAAAGGAACATTATGAAGGAAAAGAGAGGACCCAACTGTGCTGTGCTCTTAATTATAGATAAAAACTTAGACACTCCCCTCCCTCCTTGGCCTCTAGCTCTTACCTCCCCATTCCAACCCCAGATCAATATTAATTTCCAAGTGGAACATGAGGAAAATAATAATACCAGGCCAATAAAGCTTGTATAATTTAAAGTTTGAATTATTCCGTCCCAACTTTATAATAACGCCGAGAAAGCAAATCATAAAGTTAATTAAGGTAATTTACATGGGTTATCTTAACATAATTACCGTTGAAATAGCTCTTATCAACTTCCATTAGTAAATTAACTTGCTTTAAACATTTCTTAAATGACGAAACCCTGATTTATTTATTTCCCCTCTCTTCTTTTCTTTTATTTATAGCACGTTCTTATTTTCATAAATCAGAAAAACATTTATTTATAGCTGGTGAATTTGATACAGAGATTTGACTAATAAAAATAAAATGGAAAGATATAAACAAGTTAATCAAAGCTCAATTATAGTAGAAGCGAAATATATTTTATTCTATAAAGGCTTATTAGGGGTATAATTAAAACTATTTATTGAATTTTTAATAGTTGAAAATCTAATTTGCACATATTTCAAATCCATATTAAGGGTTAACTAAAATAATTGTTAAGTTAAAACCAAGATTAGTTGGAATTATCAGATAAAAATGAACTTGAGATTTCTAATAGTTATTTAGAATGTAGCTAGACCTAAAATCGGCTTCAACATAATATAATCGATAACATAAAAGAAATAGTGTTAGTAACTCAGTAATTATTAATATTTTGTACTGAGTAATTATTAATTTTATCTTCTTTATTAATTTATTTCGTACGTGCCTAACCCTTGTTCAAATCTCACGAGTCTTTCATAATACAGATTCCCCGTCCTCTGAATCATGAAAAAATCCCTCTCGTGCACGTGGCTTACGAGTAAGTTTTTTAATACGAAAGCTGTTTACTTTCCATCGAACAGGTAACGGAGGCCGCCCCGAACTCTAAATAAAACTTCGAAACCATTGTTCGCGAGTATAAAAGCGCTGTGGTTTTTAAATAATTAGCAAAGTCGAGCGGGAACGAGAAGTGTAAGTGAAATTTCTGTTTAGGTTTGTCGAACGCTTTATTGAGTTATGTATATTCAACAGGTAAACACCGGAGTTTTCGGCGAAGCAAACAACGGAGAAGGCGGAACCTCCGTGGGAAGGGGGTGAAAAGTCGAAAACTTGCGGGTCCCCAAGAGAGGGCCGAAAGGCAAACTGTTTACATTTCTAAACGACCATAAATAATTCGTTTAAAAAGGTCGGCGGAGCAGAGAAAAGTGTAACTGGAAGGGGAGCCGAAGTCGGACATTGTGCTTCATGGAAAGCTAATGGATTTCCCATTTTCTGGACAAGAAGTAGGAGGGGTGTGGATCTCGGCCCCCGGGATCATATGGGAAAGAGTAGCGCTCATTTCACGCATGGCTTATTTCTTCCTCCGCTCTCCTACCCTTCTAACAGACCTTTTAGCACTAAAAGGCAAAACACAAAGTAAACTTCGGACAAATTGCTTCAGACTCACATTCCTATAAGAGCCGTCTAAAAAAAAACAATAAATAAATGAAAGGTGGCAAAAAACAACTCAGGAGGAAAACCGGAGGGTAAACTTTGGCAACGATTAGTCAGGAGTCAGACATAAATTAAACCCTTTAAAGTATTCAACTTTTTTCAGTTAAAAGTAGACGAAATGTGAAAAAAAGAAGAGAAAAGCCAGAATCAATTAGAAGAAAGATAAGCCGGTGCGAGGGTTTTAGAAAAAAGAAACTAAAGTGTGTGAGGAGGCATTACACCTAATTTTTTCATCAGCTTAAACTTTAGCAGGCAAGCAGTGAATAAGAAAATTGCTAACATAAGCCCAATAAAAAAAAGCTGTAAAATCGCTGGCCTATAAATCAATTCATTTATGACCTTATTTTGTGAATGAAATAGATATGTGTTTATGTGATTTTTCTGATATAAGCAGTGCTGTCACATATCACAAAGAACTGTTACTTCTCATTATAAGGGCAAAAGTAAAAACATTTCTCCAAAAACCATTTTATTTTGAGCAGATAAAAAGATGAGATAATAAAGCAATATTAAAATTATCTGATTATGATTAATTTTATTAAATGACTTTTTATTACAATATGTTTGAGTAGTTTTTTTTTCATTTTTTGTAAAAAAAATAACTAGTTTTACTTCTTTTTAGTCAAGACAGAAAAGAAAATTAATATATTGCACGAAGTTAGCTTCACAATCAATAATTTTAAGAACAGAAAGTTAAATACAAATAAAATTAAAATAAAAACGAAGAGTTCACGACTTAATAAAAAGTTATAATATTTATTTCTCATTGTGGAAGATGGAAAGTTTTCTTGCAATTGTTTAGCCTCTATACGAAGTAAAAAGCTATAAAATGAACACTATCTATTCTCTAACTAATATATATATATATATTTATATATATATAAGTATACTTATATGCATTTGAAAGGAAGTATAAATGCAAAATAACATTTTAAAGGGATGAGACAGTAAGAGGACGGAAGAATGAGGTAGAGAAACGGAAGCGTTTATTGAAATGCAAATTGCATTTTGCATTGTTAATTTTCCAAAGTGAAGAGTACGAAGAAGGGGTAAGGGTTTGTGTGATTGTGCATTATTTACCTGCTCGGGCTCATTTCCTGGACTTCACCGAGCACTATTCATAAATCCTGCCTAGGTTTTCCCTGGCTGCCCGCAATTCTCTCGTGTTAATGCACCTACACGCAGACCTCCAGGAGAAAAAAAACTAGTTGCAATTGTTGTAGCAAAAACTTTAAGGAAGTAGGTACTTCTTTTTTAGTAGTCTCTTTTATTTCTTAATTATTAATATTTATTGAAAACACAAAATGATTTAATTTTTAATTTATATACATACACATAATTATCTGAGGTTGTGGGTCTATAGGGATAAGCCTCAGTTAACTAGAAATATTAGGGACCATGCACCTTCATCTACAATACATACCTATACCTATAGTAGATATATATTGTTCATTTCTTATCATATAATATAGTTAAAGTGACTACATTAATAATTTTTTTTTCTATCACATTAACTATTGTAATTAAATCATTAAATTGTATCATAATATCATATATGAATAATAAAAATAATATTTTATGTATCTTTAAGAGTTTGAAGGAAACTAATACAAATACATACGAATTTAATCGTTCTTATAACCTAAGTCTAAGAAAGGTCAGGTGGGGAGTGGAATTCGTAGAATAGCGGGTGTTAGGAGTTTACAATCTGATTAAAAGCTAGGGCCAAGCTCTAGGTCTAGTTGTGTAAGGGAAGTATAAGGTACTGAAAATTGCAGGTATGAATAATAACTAAACTTAAATTATAAATTTTTTACTAGAATCTAAGAAAAAGGAGAAATTCTAAAAATATCACAAAATCACTCATAATAAGAAATGATAATGTATGTAGTTGAAGTTATGACAATAAAGAAACTTAAAGAAAAAAATAAGAAATGAAAAAGTAACATAATTAAACGTATTTAACATAATTGTACGGATAGAAAGCCTTATAAGGAGTTAATGCAATAAATAAGAGCTGTGATTTAATGAAGATTGACAATCATTAGTAATAACAATTTAGGATGTGTGTGTTCATATTAAGAAAGGGGATAGTGTGAGAAGTATTTATTATAGGGGTTTGACTAGTACGGAATTGTTTAGATTGGCTCTTTCATTAAAGCAACTGATGTTGAAATTACCTATGGCTCTGAGGATTTCGAGGTTTATTAACAGATCCATTTTTTTGTATTTTTCACAAATGTGAATCAGTTCATAACTTTGTTTTGTGAATGTGTGTGTGGTTGGTTTCAATTAAGTGGTTAGCAAAGCTGGATTTATCTGATATGTTGGTCCATGATGAGTGATGTTCTGCAGTAGATACCTTATATTTTATAATTACAGTGTTTTATTTATTTAAACAAGTGATACAAACGATTCGTTATGTTTGATTACCGCATAATCTTGGTTAATACAAAAAAAAAGTTATAAACTTATACATGCCAAAAAAGAAACGTGTATCCTTAGGTAAGATAAGCAATATAAAAAACGAAACTAAATAAGCAATTGGGGTTTAGGTATTATATGTTTGTACTTATGTTTTAACAGTTTTGGAGGTGACTATCTACTAAATTAATTTACTGACATTCTGTAAATATTAAAAAATCCCGATAAGTGCTATTGTGTTCACTTTTGAGAACGAAAAACTTTTATGTCTCCGATTTTAAAAATTCCAACACAGAAATCCGTTTCAGACATCAGGGAACATTTTTGGTCTCATGTCTGTCTGTCTGTCGGTCTGTGTGTCCGCGAATTATGAAACGTGTGACAATAACTTGAGTAAATGTCGACCGATTTTGGTAGACATGTTCATTTTACCAATGCCCAGGACGAGTTCGTTGGACAACGCTATCCGTCCAAGCGTTCACGCACAACGCTCGCGTAAACGTGAACTTCCAATTCAAAATTGGAATTTTAGGTCGGAGAAAATATTTAACTTTATCTATTCAATGAGACAAACATTTATTTACAAATACAATTTTTTTAGTAAAACCAACAGCGACACCGCTATGAAGTGTTAAAGATCGCTAAAACTATTAATAGTTTTTACTCAATAAACATATAAGAATAAAGTAATATAACAATAAAGTACATGATAGGGTGTGAGGAAGCTACGTGCCACACTAATTGGCAGTCTATTTTATTTTTTCTTTCTTTTCTTACTAAAAATGTATAAAAAGTTGCACATTGGAGGAGAAAGGTGAGCATATTATCCTATAGGATTTTAGGTAGACACTTATTTGGTTCAATTGGGGGTAAAATGACCGCCATTTTCGAAACGCGATATATATTTGTGATCTACTACTTATAATCTATATCTTCTCTCAAAAATTAAAAAAAAATAAACATTTTGGGTCATCATGGTAACAGCTCCTAAAATTTATAAAATTATTCTTTTTTAACATTAACTCCCGGAAATATCATTGGCCAACAGAGGTGTATATTTATATCCTGTTTTTTCCAAATTTTTAGGACATCTCCTTATGGGGTAGCATGAGAGAGGGGAGCATTTTTTGGGGGTTATTTTGGTAATTTTTGGGGTAAAATGGCCGCCATTTTGGAAACACGATATATATTTGTGATCTACTCTTTAATACCTTTAAATTGATACTCCACTGGTTTAATAGGTTTTGACTAAGTTTATTTTCGCACTTATTATATCTTTTTTTAGCATCGTTATTGATGATAATACTATTTCCCCAAGCTTATACGCCCCCCCGGGGGAGGTAGGGCTGTGATTTTCGGGGGCCGGGTGTCTTCCGGTCCCAAACGGTCGGGGACCGCGTGAAAACCGCCTCCGGTGACCCGTTTCCCGGTTACGGGCGACGATATCGCCCGTTTTCCCGGCAGGGTCCAGGGGGCGCGGCCACGCGAAAAAAAATATTCCGAACCCGCGGCGTCGTGGGGCGCATTAGGGGCGACGACTTTTAGAGGAGACTTTTTTCCCCCCTGCGTACGGGGGGGGCGCTAAAATTCGAAAACACCCGATTTCGGGGCCTTTTTCGGACGCGTGTATCTTTTTCCCCGTTCACTTTAAAAAAAAAACAAAAAACTATTTTTTCCTAAATTTAGAGGCCTACAAAAAAGGTCCTTTGGGTCGGACCGCTGCGGTCGACCGTATCCGAGTTATGCGGAAAAAACCGTTTTTCAAGGGGGAAGAAAAATTTCAAAAAATCGCGGCGCGGCGACCGCGAGCGCTGAATTTTTTTCCACGTGATACATTTTAGGGGGGAGTCTCACGAGTGAGAAAATACCCCCCGCGGATTTTCCCTACTTTCCGTTTGGCGTCGGGAACTCCCCCCCTTTTACCGCAGAACGGAAAATGCGAAAATAAAAATTTCGTCATTTTTTTTCTCCGCGAGTAAAAGTCGGAGAAATACCGTTTGAAGGGCGTCCGGTAGGTTTCCCCGGTAGCTTTAAGGAAAAAAATACCGAGGGGCGGTCGGAGGCGAGGGGCGGCGG
The DNA here is from genome assembly GCA_951217055.1 of Gerris lacustris. Classification (NCBI taxonomy): domain Eukaryota; kingdom Metazoa; phylum Arthropoda; class Insecta; order Hemiptera; family Gerridae; genus Gerris; species Gerris lacustris. Next base: position 61,067,648 of record OX578278.1, read on the forward strand.
CGGGGGCGGACCGCGTACCGCCGACGGGCCGATTTTCGTGTTTTTTGGGCCGACCCCGCGAACTTCAAACTCTGCACCTCCCTCTTCAACTTGAGAATTTCCCGACGGGACTCGCAGGGAAGTTTCAGAACGTAGTGGACTACGAGAAACCGTCTTTCTTTTTTCTTAGCTCACGACATTTTTCCCGTGGGGGGGGGCGAAAACCAAAATTTCGGGAAATTTCATCCGAAAAAACGACCTTGCCGACTTCAAGCTCTGGACCCCCCTCTTTAACTTGAGAATTTCCCGACGGGACTCGCAGGGTAGTTTCGGCGCATAGTTGTCTACGAGAACCGGTTTTTTTGTTCTCTTAACTCCGACGGTTCTCTTCCTGGAGGGGGAAATGTAAAAAAAATCGGAATTTCGTTCCCCGCTTTTTTTAACATTGGGGCCCCCCTAGCCACCCTTAAAATGCGATTAGGCGAACGAAACTTATGGGGCGTCTGACCCCATCTGTCCTCTACACGAAACCTCTTTCGGTTTTTTTTCGCCGGTTTCCGGACGCCGTAGGGAGGGGGTCAAAACGAAAAAAAGCTAAAATTTCGTTAAACAATTTGCGCGTAAATGTTGTATCTCCTCCTAGGGTTTTAAAAGTGGGGAATTGGGACCAATTGCACCTTTTCAGGTTAGCTCCCGGATTTCTGACCGAGACCTTCGTTTTTTGAAATTTCGATTTCCGGGCCCCCCCCCGAATTTTTGAAATTTTCGTCTGTCCATAAAATTTTCCCTATTTATTTTATAGAGTCCTTGATTTTTTTACGTGTAGACATATGTGATAAATAACGCTATACAAAAAATCAGGTTCCTACGACTTATAGTTTTTGAGAAAAAAAATGTCAAAGTGTCGAAAATTTCGTATTTTTCGACCCTTCTTTTTAAACCGCTTTTTTCGACTTTAAACCGCCGTAGCTCCCTCTATAATGTGAATATCGGGTTGATTTTCGTTGGGCGTCTTTAATTCACAGTGGTTGACCGAAATCTTTTTCGATTTTATTTTCACCGGTGCCCGGACGCAGTGGGGGGGGCCCGAATAACTGTTTAAGGGCTTTTCGAAATTCTATAAATCGGCATAGCGTTTTCCCTGTATCCCGTGGAGAAAAACTCTCTTAACCTGTTTTGTAGCCCGCAAGTAGGCCTTTAAGCCCATGTATGATACAAGGCGGTCGGACTTATAGTACGCCCACTACGAGAGATTGAAATTGAATTATGTACTAAAAACCCAATTTTCACCCGTTCTTAGCCTCTAAAATTTCCCCAAATGGCTTTTTCCCGGAAAAGCGATAGTTTTTCTTTATCGCCTTGCCGAATCCTTTAAAATTATATATATGTTGATCCGATCGGGCGACTTTCGATTTTCACTAAAATAATCACAGGTCCTTAGCCTAGCTTTTTTTTTAGTAAAAAAAAAAATTCTTTTTTTGGTCGACGACCCCACATGTTTTATACATGGTTGGAAAGCTAATTTTTTTTTAATAGGGAAGACACTCTTGAACTTTTTTCTTCCCGATCAATATTTTCCGAGAAAAGCCTAAAAAACATCGAAATTCCCAAATTTCACTCAATCTTTGGACGCCATTATCTCGGAAAATATTGGTCAGGGAAAAAAAATGTTGTGAGTATGACCCCCAGTGAAAAAAAAAAATCTTTCCAACCATATATAACACGTATGGGGTCGTCGACCAAAAAATTTTCCCAAATCGAGAACGGCAAAATCTGGGAAATTTCGACAAATTTTTGCAAGGTGCTCCGAATTTCCCCAAATTCTGTATGCACCCGTTGTTTAACACCACAAAAAGGATTATGAAAGAATTGTCCGGAAAAAAAAAAATTTCCGGGTCCCCCCCCCATAATTTTGAAATTTTTATATGCCCATAAAATTTGTTTAGACGCATTTACGGGGTTCTTAAATTTTTTACGTGTAGGAAGCCGTAATGTATGACGCTATGCATAAAATTAGGGTTCTAAGGCTAAAGCTTTTTGAGGAAAAAAATGTTGAATAATTTGGGGTCAGTCTAAAATTAATAAATCCCCACTTTTTCGAGGTTCGAAGTGGCTCAACTTTTTCCCTGTATCCCGTGGAGAAAAACGCTACTAGCCTTTTTTGTAGCCCGCCAATAGACCTTTAAGCCCATATATGACACGAGGCGGTCGGACTTATAGTACGCCCACTACGAGAGATTGAAATTGAATTACGTACTAAAAACCCAATTTTCACCCGTTCTTAGCCTCTAAAATTTCCCCAAATGGCTTTTTCCCGGAAAAGCGATAGTTTTTCTTGATCGCCTTGCCAAAACCTTTAAAATGATATATATATCGACCCGATCGGGCGACTTTCGATTTTCAAGAAAAAAATCACAGGTAAGTAGGCTGGATTGTTTTGAGGAAAAAATATAATTTTTTTTTTGGTCGATGACCCCACATGTTCTTCACATGGTTGGAAAGCTAATTTTTTTTAATAGGGAAGACACTCTTGAACTTTTGTCTTCCCGATCAATATTTTCCAAGAAAAGCCCAAAAAACATCGAAATCCCAAATTTCACTCAATCTTTGGACGCCATTATGTCGGAAAATATTGGTCGGGGAAAATATTTTTCATGAGTATGACCCCCCCTGAAAAAAAAAATTCTTTCCAACTATGTATAACACGTATGGGGTCGTTGACCAAAAAATTTCCCTAAATCGAGAACGGCATTATCTGGGAAATTTCGACAAATTTTTGCAAGGTGCTCCGAATTTCCCCAAATTTGGTATGCACCCGGTGTTTGACACCACAAAAAGGATTATGAAAGAATTGTCCGAAAAAAAAAAAATTTCCGGGTCCCCCCCATAATTTTGAAATTTTTATATGCCCATAAAATTTGTTTGAACGCATTTACGGGGTTTTTAAATTTTTTACGTGTAGAAAGCCGTTATAAATGACGCTATGCAAAAAATTAGGGTTCTAAGGCTAAAACGTTTTTGGGGAAAAAAAGTTGAATAATTTGGGGTTCACTCTAAAATTAATAAATCCACCTTTTTCCGCTCTTCGAAGTGGCATATGTTTTTCCCCGTATGCCGTGGAGAAAAACGCTACGGACCTTTTTTGTAGCCCGCAAATAGACCTTTATGGCCATATAAGACACGATGCGGTCGGACCTAAAGTACGCCCACTTCGAGAGATTGAAATCGAATTACGCAGTAGAAACAAAAATGTCACCCGTTTTTAGCCTCTAAAATTTCCCCAAATGGCTTTATAAGGGTAAAACTATAGTTTTTCTTGATCGCCTTGCCAAAACCTTTAAAATGATATATATGTCGACCCGATCGGGCGACTTTCGATTTTCACGAATTTTATACAGGCGCCAACCCTATACCGGCGCCAACACTATGCGCGCGCCAACACTATACCAGCGCCAACACTATACTGGCGCCAACACTATACCGGCGCAAACAATATACCGGCGCCAACACTATACGTGCGCCAACACTATACCGGCGCCAACACTATACGCGCGCCAACACTATACCGGCGCCAACACTATACCGGCGCCAACACTATACCAGCGCCAACACTATACCGGCGCCAACAGCTGGCTGAGTTCCGCTGGCCGCCGCTTGCGGCGGCCACGGGACCAGCTAGTTATTTATAGTTATTTATAGTTATTTAGTTATAGTTATTTATAACTATATTACTTAGTTTCGTTTGGCTATTTTTTATATATAGAATAGAATCCAACCTACGATGTGGAGAGTATTATATTCTTAGCAATGGAATGAATAATGTATAATATAGTCCTGATTCTATTCCTAGAAGGCATTTCATTTAATTGCTTGGCCTGCATGATCATAGGAAACATGCCACTAATACCTACCATGAGCCGTGGAGCGCGGGGTGAAAGCTAATTATGTATATAATATATACCTATGTTATTGGTAAAACGATGTTTCTAAGAATATTCATAGAAAAATTGTTTTCTATACATAGCTATGGAGTTACAATTACTTTAGACTCATAGCAAAAGTAGCTAATTGACTTATCGTTTTAGGTTCACTGGTATCTTGTTTTAGATGAAAATGTCTAATAAACTATTACCAAGACGTAGGTGACAGTTTTTTCCGTAAACATGTAAGTGTTGAGAAAAATATTTGGCCTCTTAGGGTATTTTAATACTGGTTATACAACTGGGTATTTAACTGGGTATTTTAATACTGGTTGGTGTTTTAATACTGGTTATTTGGAGGTGTCAAAATGTTAGATTGACGCTTTATTATTTTTTTGCACGTAAGACGTATCAGAATAGTTTCTTTTTACTTTCTCATATTCACAGTATATATAAAGAGAAAGTATTGTAATGGCACGAAAATTCGATTTTGATGGATTTACACGTTTTGAGGTCCTCCAAGTTCAAAAAAGTGGGTTTTAAATAGGGTCTGCCTGTTGTCTTTAGTCTGTCGTCTGTGACGACGTGTGGGTCGATTTTGATGAAATTTGGCATACATGTTCAGAAAAATTATAGCCCGAGGCCAAATCAAGCAATAAATTTTAGTTCTAAATTTGGGGGCACTACCCCCAAAAACTCTGAAAAAGATGTGAATAAATTATTTTTAATAAATTATCCGACGATTTTTGATTTTGTAGTCTACTTAAATACAAATTTAACCATACAAGTCATTTTTCTAGTTCTTGACAATAAGCTTTAAACGTGGACGATGAAAGGCCGGGATCGATTCCCCGTTGGAAAGAAGTTATTTTTACGGTAAATATTTATAAAATATTTAATAATAATTAAATTTAACTAGGAAAACGCGATAAAACAAACAAAAAAAAAAAACACTGGACCAAGTAATCATGTACTCGTAAAGGTGCAGGTTAATCTGATTTGTCTCGGTCCGATTTAGTCTTCAACAGATTATGAGATTTACTCGCGTCAGCTTGAGGCTAAATTAATTATTTAAAATAACGAACTGCATTAACAAATTAATTTGATATAAATTTATATAAATAGTAAGTTTAGGATAACCAGAATATTTTAATAAGATGATACATCTATAAGATTAAAAATAAATGTTTTAAGAATCTTTTTTAATATCGTCGCTCATTAAGCAAGTAAATTAAAATATACCTTTCATTAATTAAAATATAAGCATTTTAGTTCATAGAACCTTTATTATAATATTCTTGCTTTGTTTAATTTAAAACATTTCAATCTGATCAAATAACGTACATAAAAATTTAGAAGAAACAGAAAATAACTCAAAAAAACTTTTTGATTAAAGTATAAATCCACGATAATAACAACAATCTTAGTTAAAGATATAAAAGGGTATAAAATATAAAAACAAAAGAAAATTACTACTTATCCTAAATTAGCATTTAAAAGAAACAAAACCAAGAAGTCAGGACAGGAGGACCAACGGAGGGTGGGGAGCAGCATATTAAAAGATGGTAAATTAAAAAAGTTCTGAAAAAAAAAATCATAATAATAAAAAGTAATTAAAGAGACACTCGTAAAATGTGGTTATTTAAAAAAAAGTAATCCCTAATGGAAGGCAGGCTCGGTAGATATACTTCCTTTTTCGGAATCCATTATTTTTCGAACGCAATATGGCCTAACCGTTTATGACTTATTAAGAAAAAGAGGAAAGAGGAAAAAAAATTCAATTAAGGATCTAAATAGGACGAAGCTCTGAGGGTAAAAGGATCTTCCAATTTAAGTTTTAATTTCAGAATCTAAATAGTGATAAATGGAAACTGATCTTAATTAAAAAGGAGAAGGATTAAATGGAAAATGAAAAGGAGTTAGAAAGATGGGAAAGAGAGAAAAATAGTTATCTAAAAGAAGACATTATTATTAATATAATTTGCTAATACTTATTTTTAATTAAGAAATAAGTAAGACATAAATAAAATCAGAAAAATTTAAAGATATTACACAGACTCCATTACTTTCAATCAATTTATTTATTTATATTTATTTTTTTACACACATTTATTTTTTTATACATCATAACTTGTTCAATAATCGATTTTCATTAATATATTGGAAACTATAATTCCCCGGGAAAAACTACCTATTCGGTTAGATTAGTAATTAAATGGGCTCAAATTATAAAATTTTTATAATTTTTTAGTCAGAGTTTTGAAGGAATAACACAAACTTTCTCTCCACGTAAATTGATGTTACTTTAATAACTTATATACTTCGTATATGAACAAGTAAAAAATCAAATAGCAAATCTGTTCTGTTTATAAGCAAACACCACGTCACTTAATATTTACGAAAGATAACTTTCGACCACTTTAGTTTCTAGTGTTAGGTCACTGAAAATGTTTTAATTACACTGTGTAAGGATGCTTAAATCTTCCATATAAACTACTAGAAATCTACTCCACACAAATTTAAATGTCCATAATGTTTAATATGGTAAATGACCTTCTGACTCCTTTTCTTTAAGAAATGTTATAATAATCTATGTTATGTCTTGTATTGTGTTTAATAAAATTTTGAAGTTATACTCATTTTAACAAAACGCCTGTCTCCAGGTAAATTAGTAACTTCTTTGGCCTTGCAGCAAAAATATTAGCGAGATCAGTTGTAGAAAATAAATATAAAAAAATCAATCGGACGCGAGGCGTCTAGGTACTTTTCCTCACCTGATATTTTCAAAATGCTGGCAGATATTAAGTTCAAATAAGAAGGAATTATTTACCTTATATAGAAAGTTAAAAATTTTCGATATCTTAAAAATGTTTAAAATGTTTTCTGGCACAGAAAAATGGGCTAATTACATCACAAATTATACAGACAGACATCCTGCTAAAAACCACTCAAATAATCTTAAAAATACCCAAAACTGATAAATCCGTTTACAACTCGGTTTCCGATTTTTCGGGTGAAAAAAATTACTTTCCGTTAAAGGAAAGGAAAAGCAAAAATAAATAAAAGTAAAGAGAATAATTTTCGATAAAGGTCATATTGATCATAAATTGAAAATATACTTTTATATGAACTAAAATAACAATTATGATAAGAAAAATAAATATAATTTTGTAGTAAGAATTAGCAACATAAAATTTTCATATATTATGTCGGCAGTACACTTTCGCTGGGACAAGACCAGAAGAGACGAACTCGGCAGTGTAATAGCTGTAAACTCAGTCCCACTTGGTTTATTTGGCACTACGCGAAGCAAGAGGGTCCGAGAGTGTACTGTACTGTCTATGCATTGAAGTATGTAAGTATGAATTGTTAATAAAAAGGTATGAATACGCTAATCAAGATATCTTCTCTGAACAAGTAAAAATATTTGAGTAGGTAAGTTGTTCAAATATTTTACGCCGAAAGAAAAAAATAAAATAATTAACTTACTCATTTACAAATAAGCTCGGAGGCTTATGAGTGGGTATATTCATTTCAGACCACCGAATGATACTAAAAATAAATAAAAGAATTAAGTAATTACTTTATAACTCAGGTGCAAGGTGTCCTTTTAACACTCAAAACAGCGAGAGTTAGAATGTAAGTTGTAACTTTAACACAGAAGGGGGCTAAAGATGTACTTGTCTTGTCTTGTTAAAGGTTTTTTTTTAAAAAAATTATCTGATGTAAATATAATTCAAGATAAGAAAACATCTTGAATTATTTAAATTAAATAAAAATAAAAATATTTGAGATGAAGCACTTTTATTTAATTTGTTTAAGATAGTAAAAAAAAGAACATAATGATAAGACAAAATGTTTTTAAGTGACTGTTGAAAGCATTCAGGGAAGGAAATGGAGGTCAAATTGATTCGGTTCAAATTCTCATTCAAATCATGTCTCCCCGCCCCCCTTGAACCTCTCTTGTTATTTCTGTATTAATTCAGTCCTGCCGAGCTTTTCCCAAGGTTTCCATCCCTAACACAAATATTCTGTTATTATAGCTGGTAAAACTCTTTTTATTTTCCATCCCACGCAAAAGTCATTTTCGTAAGGGAAAGGGGTAGAAGAAAACAAAAAACTTTTCCCTCAGAGGTTTATTTATAAAAGCATTTAATTTTCTAATTTTGTTTTCTTTTTTATCAAAATATTAGTAACGATTAATGGGCTTTTGTATCCCCCCCCCCCCTAAATTTGCTTCATAATAATATTTCTATTATGGACAACTCAATAAGTTCTTTGAGCACAAGTGAAGGTATCTTCTGATACTGCTATTTATTTCTTATTTATCTTTGACTGCAGGTTGCACTAGGTAACCAGTTCTTATCAGATGGCATTTCACGAACTTATAATCTCAGGTGCTACAATGATTTTGTTTTTTACGTTCCCTTACGAATTGATAAGTTTCTATTTAATTAATTATTTCTCAAACCACTTTTAACAGACATACATACAAAACCCGTGTGATATAAATTAATTTATTCGCACAAAGCAGGTGATTGTGATATATTATAAAAGCTTTGAAAACTAATATTGAGTAAGTCATTGCTAGAAGAACGTGGTAGGAGGTTGTGTTCATAAGCACCACCAGAAAAGCCCGATCAGTATTTCGCTGTAAACCTTGTTAATTATGGCTGCTATATTTAAAACCAATTGGACCCATGGCATGTTGCAATCGAAGAAAACCAGGATACAGCCATCGCTTTAGCTCTGATATTAACGTATTTATTGATTAAAAGGGTTTGGATGGTTCATAATGATATTATTCACTAAAGCTACCATTTTACATGATACTAATGAACAATATAGGTTGAAAGATTGTTTCAAAAATATGTAGTTTTAGGTCTTTATAAATCCGATTATCAGGATAGTAAAACAACTATAATTTACTGTATCTGGTAGTGGATCCTTTAGTAAAGGGTACACCTACGACCTACAGCCAACATTCATGCAACTATAATATTCTTTATTTCTATAATTATTTCGCTTTAAAAGCAATTAAACTAAATTAAATATAATTATGTGACAAAAAAAAAAAATCTTTAGTTTTAATTATAGTTTCCTTTTATATTCTATAGTTAAAATCAAAAGAATCTGCTTTTTTTAAATTTATTACTCTAAAAATTTTAATTAAGACCCATTAGATATAAGGTATTTTTTATATTAGGAAAATATAATACGAAAATAGCAACTTATTATTGTAACAGATAAATAAATATATTCCTTATGAATTACAAATAGTCCAGGAGGTAGCGTGCAAAAGAGTGTCTGTCTAACATCAAGCTAGAATTTTGTGTATAAGTAAATCTTTTGGTGGTATTTAAGAATATGTAGTCGGCTAAGTTCTTCTGCGGGAAATAGCTTGGCAATATGCATTTTTTTTTTTTTTTTTTTTTTTTGGTGGACAAAGTGATTTTCATGATCCTGAGTACCAACTTATGAATCAAGTTGATGGTAGTTTGTCACTTAATGGGTTGGTTAGTCAATTATTATACTCCAAATCAAAGAGATCATCTACTAAGTGACAAAATACCTTCAACTTGATTTTTGGTCTACTACCTAAGTTCATACTCAGGATCATGAAAATCATTTTGTCCACCAAAAAGGGCGGGACATAGCCGCTCTCCCACGGTTCAAATGCATATTGCCAAACTATGTCCCGCAGAAGAACTTGGCCGACTACATATTCTTAAAAGCCACCAAAAGATTTACTTATACATTTAATTCTAGCTTGATGTATAGTCAGACACTTTTTTGCACGCTATCTCCTGGACTAAAAGAAAATTGGTTTTCTTTAGACTGTTACTCCTCTTATAAAAACAGAAGAGTGGTATGTATTCCTTTGTCTCAAATCACGTTGGACTAAGGCTAAACATCCCTTTGTCTTAATAGTTATTTAATCTAATTCATTTATATTCTAAAAGAACATAGGGAAATAACAATTTAAAAGTACCAAAAAAAAAAAACATCAATAATACATTGCAGAGTGACTATTATTAGAGTAATTATTTATTGGACTTCAAATCAGTGTTCCACACCTTGGCATTGAATTTCGAAACTGGTTGTTAACATTGATAACTGCCCTGTTATTTTGTAGACTTTTATGTAATGTAGTATGGGCATGGGCACTAAATATTTTAATAATAAAGTTTATTTATTATAATAAAAAACTTATTATTCATTAGAATACATAAGTTACAGGGTGCAAGCAATTGTTAGATTTGATTTGTTAAAGAGTAATATCAGTTAAGATTTTAATTAAAATCAATAAGTGTGATCGTCTCCAGGTCTATTAGCTATAATTAATAAATTTAATATTAGAGGTGCTAATTTGTTTAGTCGCATTGAAGCCCTCGATCAAGGAAGGTTGGGCTGGCCTTGACCCCCCCACCCTAAGAAACTAGGTTCCCCCTCTTCTCAACTTGTTCATTTCATCTCTGTCAGAATTATCTCACTCTGTCACTCTTCAAGGGCTCGACCCTATTACTTACTCTCAGCTAAGTGGCTTGTTGTCACGCAACCCCCCCCCCCCCCCCGCAGCTCTAGTCTCTACAGCTTTTTAACTGCCTTTCCACCTCCACACTCCTCTTACCTCCACTTCTCTCTTGATAAAATGTAAACAAACAGGATATCAAGAAACGTTATACTTGTTCTTGACATAAATGGGAGAAAACGGTGATATGTCAACAATTTACTTTACTTTTCAAATCAAACGATATTGTCATATTTTGTAAATAACATATTGACAGACATTATGTGGATCAAATTATTTCTCAACCTTTTATTGAGATTTTAAGTACACTTTTCAAAGAAACGTAAATTAATAATAAAGTATGTAGTACTGAACGAATTTTAATAATAATTATTCATATTAAATTATAATAACAAGTACCTAAAGAAAACAAATTAACACACTTTCAGTAACTTATTTATTACATTTACTATGTTCTATAAGTTAACTAAATCGTTAAAACCAGTTATTAATGTATTAGTCCAGTCATAAGTTAATATTATGGTTTTACGTTGAATGATCATAAAAAATAAACAAAATTATTGCCAAAGTTAGGCAAATTGAGTTAATTTAAAAATCTTTGATATGAAACATGAAACGCACTTGTTAATAAAAACATCTAAAGTTGTATCCTTGACAGAAAATCAGGTAACATAAAAAGAGAAATTATAATAACAAAAATAATTTCCAACTAGATTTTACAAATACCCCGTCCTGTAATAACCTATGCTGTTTATAGGGTAAAAAAAAAAAAAAAAAAAAAATAGAATAAGTAAAGATACTAAAGATTTGAGTAACAACCTTATGTAGAATGTAGAACCAAATTTCTTTTATTATATTTTTATTTTTGTTTCTGTTTTTGGAAGAAAACACAACTTCCCCAACATTCCATATACTAAATGCGTATCTCGGTATATCGGAATGAAGGATTTCTGAATTCAACGAGATATATGGACTCCCCCCTTAACTTCTCGACGGTGTACCAGTATGATATCCCGGAATTCCGAATGCTTTTGGGATGGAGCGTCCGTCCGAAATCCCGGTCTTTCCCGGAGGAATGCAAACTCCCTATATCCCTCCATGTACTGACCGAAAACCATTTCATTACACTCGAAATTCTACCTACGAACGAAGAATTTCGGAAAAGCCGGAGCTAACATAGAAAAGCCAGTTTGTAGGCTTAAAATTTCCTAGTTATGTAACATTGGTAATTCATAACGTCGATGCTTCTAAAACTAGGTATTATGGAATTTCATGAGAGTAAAAGGTATTACATCCAAAACTAGTTCTAGCTACCGAAATACCACGAATAAGGTATTATTTAGATCACAAATCTAGAAATGCCCATCAATTAAACGAGGAAAACTCCTGATTTCAATTTCAAATAATCTGGCAGGAGATCTAAATCCACTTTAGCTTTTACTGCCTCGTGTCCATAATACGCCGGTCATAGGTCGAAAAGCACTTACTCAACAACTACTATCCTTAGGGTGATATGATTAGCATTCCATTCATTACTTAGTTATTAAGTACGCATAACTAACTCGTAGAGGAAATGCTATTTCGTAAATTTTAATTACTTATTAGCAGAAATAAAAATAGAAATTTAACAATAAATACTAAATTAATTTAATATAAAATCAGTAAAATATCATATAAAATAGACTGCCAATTACTGTGCCACATAGCTTCCTCGCATCCAATCACGAACTAATTGATTTTATGCTTTTACAAGCCATTATCGTGTAATTTATTTCATTGTTTCCCAAGTTATTTTAACATGACAAAATCATTTTGATTTTTTATATGAATTAAAGTATCAATTTAGCAAAAGTTAAAGAGTGCAGATGGTTGAAATTAATCTGGGATACTTTCGATAAACTGTACAAAATTTATAAAAATCAGATGAGTACTTTTGAAGATATAGGATATGTGGAGGAGGCAAAAATGGGCACAGAAAGTTGAAATTTATATGGGATCAACAATGGGCAAATTATGACATGCCATCCAAATTTCATTAAAATCAGAAGGGTAGTTTTTAAGGTATGTGGGTTCGCAAAAATTGAGCGACAGACACGGGACCATAAGTGTACCCTGATGACTGAAACGGATTTCTGTCTAGGAATTTTTGAAATCGGAGACATGAAATATTTTCATTCTTCAGAACGATCACATAGCTTCCGTTACCTTCGGTAAGCTCGAAAGCAAAATAAGAATTTAAAAAATTAGAATAGAGGTTTCGCAGGACAATTAGACGGAGAGTGAAAAATAAATGCATAACAGCAATGTTCAAGGAATCTATATTCTATGTAACCTTCTATAATTCTAATTCAATTTAGTTCAATGTCTTTGACTAATTTAACTATTCCAGATTAAGTAATGAAAACGTGTAAGAATGATTCAATAATAATCATTTAATAGATATGTTAAAAAGTTCAATAAAAAAATGGTTACTGTGCTTCATTGAAAAGCACATAAGTCTACAAGTAAATTAGCAAAGAAACTTAATTTTTTTGATTTTTATTGACATATCCACAATGAGCAATTTAAATATTTAACTTTTATAAGCGCTTTTATTGTACCGAAAAGCCAATTATTCCTGTTAAAAAAGTTATATTTATTCAAATGTAATAACTGCGTAGCCGAGTGTAATATAACTGCGGTGAGAAATGTTCTTTATCACACTCACTTTCAACTTTTTCAGCATAATTTTAAACTTTTTATTACAAAGCATATTTTTCATTTCTTTTCTTCAACAAATGCTACTATAAATAAATAATTCAAACTTTTTAAAAAGTGTTTAAATTTTTAAAATTAATTTGATTTTATTAATCAGGTTCAATTTTCATAATTAAATTGAAAATAATGGAAGATTAAGAAAAATTTAAATCAGATCAATTTGTGGCTCAAAATTAATCTTATCCCTTAATATAAATTTTAAGTTATACAAATAATAAAAGTTTTTAAGATAATTAGTAATAAGAAATAAAAAAAGTAGACAACCGAACTTTGTTCGGCTAGGATTTTATCGAAAAATATATTTTTAATTCTACGTATCCGCTTTTTTTAATAAGTAGGACCTCTATGTCAGTTTAATAATTTAGCTTTGGTAATCATTCTCTGAATAATAAATTTAAAAAAAAACATCAAAAGGTAATGAAAGATTCCAAGTTGACTTAACTCGCACCGTAAGTATTCTGAACAATCGTTTAACAACTGCAACTTTAATCACCTTTTACAAATATTTTTTTAACATGCATTTTTTTTCTCAGAAAAACAAGGGGAGCACATTTATTTCAATTAACCCTTTAAAGCGGGAGAGTTCAAATTAAAGGAGGGAAGGAGAACGGGGTGTGTGAAAAAAAAAAAAAAAAAAAAAATCGCGCCAAAATCGACCAATAAGCGGAAATGTGGAAGAACGTCGTAAAAAAAAAAAAAAAAAAAAAAAAAAAAAAAAAAATTAATTAAAAAACTAATATCGGGGGAGAGAGTGAGAAGGGAGTAGGGGGTGGAGAGGAAGGAACAATGAATAGGGTGGAATTTTTAATTAAAGCCATATATAGAGTTTCAGTCATTGTCCTTGTTCTATACTCTCAGGCAAGGAAAGACGAGAGAGATGGGGAGGAGGGCGCCGCTCCACGGGGGGGGGGGGATGTAAAATTAATAGGTTAATTAAAAAACTTGTAAAAGGGTTATAGAGTGGGGGGCAGGGGGATGTTTTTTGTAGAAAAAATTGGAGGGGGAGTGAAAAAAGTACGAGGAGAGGGGAGAATTTGTGTTTCCTAATTAGGATTTAAAACGTCATAACGCGCGGTAGGGGGGAAAAAGAAGAAGAGGTCGACTAGTTTAGGGTAGGATGGGAATAATGTTAGTAATTGGGTTAGAACGGGTTCAACTCGGCTTTTTTAAAAAGAATGCAAGAGTGGGAGAATAAAAAACACACACTCCTCTTCTGTCGAAGGAAAGAGTTAGACCGCCGGAAAACAAGATAAAAAAAACCTTAAAAGAGAAAGAGTGAGAGTGTAAAAGTGGAAGATATGGTATAAAAGAGTGAGTTGGAATAAGAATCTAATTGGGTTTTTTAACAAGCTTCCCAATTTGTTTAAGAGACCCCCCGCGTTGGGCTCCCCTCCCCCTACTAGCATAGTCAAGTATACCCTCTCACCTGGAACCCTACACCGCTTTGCGTCTTACACCCCCCCCCCCTCCCCCCAACCAGAGCCCACTAAGAAAAAACAACTTTTTATAAGTTTTTTTCTTATAAGTTTACGTTATTATCTGTAGTACTAATTATTATGATTGTAGTATTTTTTTAACAAGACATTTTCGATATTTGAATAAACCATTCTATATTCTAGCAAAGATATTTTAAATATATTGTGAGAGAGTCAAGAAAGTTAAGGAAATGCTTACGAGAATAGTATACATTTCTCAAAGAAACACGCACTGGAAGGGAAATCAACGTGGTTTTAGTCTTGTCACATAGTAGGGTAGAACTTTAAATTTCCTTGTCTGATATGAGCCTAGAGTAAGCTACCAGTGACACTGCTAACTAAAATTCTAAGACTTCAGCAAGGCAAGTTAAATAATTATATTTTTAGGCTTTATAATTCGGATTTAAATAATCATGAAGGATGATAGTATAAATAAATGAGTATGAAAGGACAATATCACACATAAAAATATAAATATTTTCTTTTAAAGAAACTTTCAGAATTTAAATTTTAACTTATTTAAAACAAAAAATGAACCTTAATGTTTTATTACGACAAACTACGAGTAACATAATACTGTTATAATATAATAGTGAGTGTCCAGAATAATTTTATGTGGCGAAGTGTCCAAAATCTAAATAAATTAAATAATTTATATCTAAAAAAGTAGTACTATAAATAACTGTACATTATATGTGAGTAGAGTAATGTTGATTGATCAGTATATCTATCATCCGTATAGAATTTTATATGGGATAGTGGAGGGGGGGGGGGGGAGTCAGGCGGAGTGAAAGATGTCGTAATTTGAAGGAAAACTTCGTTTCAGTTCAGGATGGAGTAGAGTGGGGTGAAAAATAAAAAGCCTTCCCCCCCCGTACAGCCCGTCAGAGCAGTGGCAAGGCGAGAAAACACAAGTAGTACATTAGGAAACAAGAGCACTCAGCGGGAGAGAGCGAGATACCCTACCCGCAGGAGTAACAGAGATCTAGCTACCAGTCCATCCGCGTCCATTAACAGGCTTAAGACCTTTCAAGAAGCTTCCCTAATCAATGTTGAGACGTTTCCGAACCAGGCCAGAGATGTTACGAAGCAAACGATACCTATAGCTACCGTATTACACTCACTCTTGAATTATTAACAAGAAAAATTCTTACAATTATAAATTTACTTAAATGGTTTTAAAACTAATAAAAGAGGATCAATCTTGATTTATATTTGAAAAAAGAAAACAATTATGGGTCCAATTACCTCGTCGAACTAAACATTTTAAAGAGAGGTAGTGAAATAGGAAGAAAGAAGCGGAGCATAAAGAAGAAGGAAGAGAACTCCGAGACAAAGCAAATAGTATAAACAATCATAATCAAGTTCATTAAGCTTAAAAAGAAATTGTAAACTAGGTTTATTTAAAAAATAAACTATGCATTTAAATGTCTGATATAGGCAAATAAATACAACAAATTGCATGATTTCCACACTATCTAGAATTGTAGAGCATGACAGAAAATATTGATTCAAAAAGTAGTGTCAAAGTACCTTAAAGATTTGTACGTAAAGGACCCCATACATACACGGTCAATATGTTTGCGTAAACATTTTGACCGTATATGGGGGCCTTTAGATTGTTACTCCCCTGCGTTTTTGTAGAATATAAGTTAATTTGACTGAATTACAATTAAGGCAAAGGGATGTTTAGTCTAATATATTTTGGAACAAAGGAATATCACACATCTGTTTTATAAGGGGAGTAACAGTCTATAAAGAAGAACATTCCGTACACACTCTTTAGATTGTTACTGCCTAACTATCTAAAGAAGTGCCGTAAAACCTATATCCAATATGGCGAAGCCGAGGGAATTAGACTCTTTAATTCCCGAGGCGCAGCCGAGGGAATAACTCTAATTAGCTCCCGAGGCGCAGCCGAGGGAGATAATTATCGCGAGGGGAATAATGGCACTTTACTCACGAGGTACATACAATATTTTATCTCCAGTAGGAAGAAAATACACATTTTCGTCCATTGCACAGTTTTTATTTATTATTTTAATAAATAACAAAAATTATTAGCACTTTTAATAGCAGATATAAGAGATTGATTATTAAAATCAAATAAGAATTGGAATTAAACTCAAATAGAAGGTTATTTAGATGCAGGTTATAAACAATGAATCAATGATAAACATGGTCAAAAAAGCGCAGTGCCGCCAACCTGATTTCAACAACTTCATTACATTTGCCATTCATTTCCTACTATTTATAAAATAATTAAGTTGCAATCTTTACTTTTTTGCCCTACTTTACTTTTTCGCCCTACTTTTACTTTTTCTCCCTACTTTTTGAGTTAGGGATGAAAAGACCTTTTTTAGTCCCTCAAAACTAATTCAAAATCATAACTTTTTTTCCCTACTGGAGATAAAATATTTTATTTTCATGCTAAATTGGAATTATAATTTAAAAAAAAGTTATTTGACTATAATAAAAAAAAAAAATTGTCAGTTGGAATTAGTTATAAAATGGAATACATTTATGTGCCAGGTGTTAACACGGTTTTGATTTTTTTTTTCTAATTTATTAATACATCCCATCCAGTCTTTGAATCTATAAATCAAGTTAAATATCAAACTCAACATCCAGTTACATTTACTACGGTTCAAATTAATCATAAATAAAGTTTAATTTATTACTCCGGTAGACTATGAGAAGAGAGTAATTAGAGGAGACTGGTTCCAAAACCACAAGAGAGAGGCTGAAGGGAAGAGAAGTAAACATGTGAGTCGAGTCCAAGTAAAAACAAAATAGATATCCTCTAGCCTAGACATGGTGTAGCCACTGTCTAATTATAGCTATCAGAAATAGATGCCTTTAAGCTTGGGGGTCTGGGACATGTCTCAAACCAAACAGTAAGACATCAACAACTCCGCTACACCCAGACAAGCTTCAATACAAATTATTAATATTTCTTAGCATTAACACGCCTAGTTAATAATAACAAGCTTAAAAAATTAAATGATTTTTCAAAAGATAACTAGTGAGATTAATTGTTTTGTGAGCGAAACGGTTATACATAAAGATCCAACTTTTGTATACTTCAAAGCATTTACAAAAAGTGATATTCACACATATTCCAACACTATGGCTAACAGGTGAGTTCTAAACATTTTTACTTAATTTTTTAAAGTATGATCTACTATTACAAGATAAGATATTTCAAAAATTATTTGGCTTGATATTGCATAATTGCATATTAGTTAGTTTGAGATAAGAAGAATGACATACATTTTAAAATAGGAAATCTATCCGAGACAATAGACTAACTATCTCATATTATAATCTTGGTCCCAGACCCCAGAAACTTATTATTTTTGATTTTCAACAAAATTTTTTTGTAGATTTATTTTCATCAATATCTCGGAAACTAGATTTTTTCCGGGAAAACGGTTTATATCGTTAGATTCGTATTTAAATTGACTACATTTTAGCATTTTTTTAATCAAAATCTTCGGAACCGTTTTTGAGAAATAATTTTATTAGGATATAACCAACCCTTTTGGATTCAGGGGACCTCAAAACGTGTAAATCAATCAAAATCGAATTTTCGCGCCAGCACAATACTTTCCCTTTAAACGAGGAAGTAAAAAACCCGAATGGTTAAGAATAGACATCTTAAAGAAGGATAGTTAAGTAAAAGCTTCCAACATTCTCACACTTATTGTTAGCTCATCATTTACAAATATTAAATAGTTAATTTAATAATACACATTACATAGTAAACTTCAATACAACACAAAGATAATATGATGTACGACAAATATTGTACAAAATTTAAGATTTGGACACTACATATTATAAAAAGCACACACAAGCTGCACATGCTATGCGGTAAAGAAGGGATGCATGTAAATAAACCTTTGATACAATTCATATTCATAAAGCACATACTTATACATATATATATATATATATATATATATATATATATATATATATATATATATATATATATATATATATATAAAAGTGGGGTAGAAAATTCTATTCAGAACACTTGATACTGTCAGTTTTAGGAATTTTCAAGTTTCAATATCGAAAAAAAACCTATTTTGTCCACTTGAAATATTTACAGGTACCATTTTTCCACATCGTTTAAGCTTAAAGCTTATACTTTACTTGATTTTTTTTTTTTTTTTTTTTTTCAAATCACATGGAAGAATCTGGAGAGAAAAAGAGATATATATAATGTTGAAATCCTCTTAACTTATAATCCCCAAGAGAACACTGAGAGGTTTGAAGCCTTCAGCCTGGCAAATTCTACAACTGGGGAAAAACACACAATCCTATACTTCTATTCCCCTCTTAACATTTCACAGCTCCATGCAAACATTCAGCAAGAGCGAACCAATA
The DNA here is from genome assembly GCA_951217055.1 of Gerris lacustris. Lineage (NCBI taxonomy): Eukaryota > Metazoa > Arthropoda > Insecta > Hemiptera > Gerridae > Gerris > Gerris lacustris. Next base: position 61,086,709 of record OX578278.1, read on the forward strand.
CATAATACATAAATAAAATGTTTAAATACCCGATTACTTGCCAAACAATGGAAAAATAAAGATAATCAACAATCCCATTTAAAATATTTTACAATTTTTGAAAAACATCAACATTTTTTATTGAATTGAGTTGTTTCAACAGAGCTTGTGTTAACGTAAACTTACGTACACACTATATTAATAAAACTCAAATATGTAAAGAGGTATTCCTGGTTTTTGCTGATTTACAATTGCAGTAAACTAGTGAGGAACTATTAACGTGGAGGAAAAACGTTTTATATTGTGAATTATCAATAAAATTATATTGTGAAAATTATATTGTGGTTTATCAATTGACGGAGAAATTGATAAATAAAGATATAGGTATATCGGGGACACTAATGTATTTTAAATTATAATGTATTTTTAATTATGAATAGGCGAACCTTATTGAATGTTAAGATCATTATTTAGTGTTTTTTATTTATTTGATTAATGCTATCTTGGGATCAGACATGGGATCCACTTATAGCTAAACTAAGTAGATCTACCATCAAGTTTTTAAATGAATCATTTAAATAAATAAATAAATGGGCTGTACGTTACCCTTGCTGCTTAGAGGAAACGTAAACGGTGACCGACCTGAAACATAAATAAAGATGTGTAAATTAATTTAAATTTAAACCTTTCTTATCTTAGACATCTATAACGTATAACAAAATAATCTGTCAAATAGTGTGCACATGGCTTTCTCGCATTTTATTGCCTAAATTCAATGATGTTATGTTTTTATAACCCATTATTGTCTAATTTATTTATTTTTTCTCACCTTTTTTTAATCTGACAATTTTATTTTTTTTATTTTTTACATAAATAAAAGTATCAATTTAGCAAATTTAATGAGAGCTGACGGTTTAAATTATTGTAGAATTATCTGAAAGCTACATTCGCAAATTGTCCAAATTTCTTAAAAATCAGGTTGAGTACTTTTAGATAGAGGTGTTAAATAAAACAAAAAACAACTTAGTGAGCATGTGACAGAGAATCCAATAGGCGCAGATGATTGCCACTTATAAGTTGCCAACAATATACTAATTATGACCTACCACCCAAATTTCAATTAAATCGGACGAGTAGCTTCAGGGATATGTTGGTTCGCAAAAATGTTAGATAGACACGGAAAGAAAAATGTTCCCTGCTATTTTTGAATTCGGAGGCGTAAAAATCCTTTTTTCAGATCGATCACATAGCTTCCTTTACCTTTGGTTATCTAAGAAGCCAAAATATAAGAAAAAATGCAAATAAATGTAATTCATATAAATGATTCAATAATTAAAACTAGATACAACTTATGTTTGCATTGGTAATACTAAATTCGTAAGGAAGTAAAATACTCAAATGTTGGGCATAAATCACATGCGGGTATAATTAATAATTTTGATTAATCATAATAGAAAGAAGGGGAGATCTCATATGGAAATGAGGCTAGAGGGTGCAGGCAATTTAATTCCTGTACCATCCCCCACAAACACAGGCCCCATTAAAATATGAATTGGAAGCTATGTCAGTAAATCATAGCCATGAAAGGGCACTGCGATGCACCATGGTTCCCAATAGAAACCAGACCGGTAATAAAACCATGCCTCATACTGTTACAGTACACTTGAAATGCTCTCTCGACTAATGGGTTGCAAGGTATTGCAAACATTACTCGAAATTATATAATGATGGTAAACCGTACTAAAGAAAAAGTTATGCTTTCCTTTTTTACTTTCTCATGCACGGAGTAGGTATGTTATATAGAGAGTATTCTGATGGCTCAAAAATTCGACTTCGATGGATTTACACGTTTTCATATAAAAACATTTTTATTTTATACAAAATAAAACGTTGAGATAAGGGGAAGTGTTTATAAATGTAATAAGAATGGTGAGTGGCAGAAAATATTTGTCGGTGTTATTGGTAGGTAATTCGATGGGGTCCAGCAAGGTATGAAATATCGGGTATCCGAGAGCTATTCTAAGCCATGTATGAAGATATGGCAAGGAAACAAGGGCTTATAGGAAACGTCGGGCTCGCAGAGCTGGAAGGGACGTTATTATTTTTTCATCAGCCGCCCACCGAGCTGAAGGCATAATATAAACCGTGGCAAAGGGAGGGGGGTAACACCGGGGAGGGGGACGTATATATTGCGTTCCAGAAGCCAAGCCAGGGGAGGGGGGAGGGCCTTATTGGAAATGCGAGTCCGAGGGAGGGAGCCGGCACACGCCCGCTGTTTATGCGGTCAGAACTAGGAAAAAAGCTTGCAATAGAACGAGAAGGGGCTGTAGCTCTGAAAGAAATTGAGAATTGGACCGAGTAGGGCATAAAACAAGAGGCTTCCTTTTCACATTTTCGATTCTAGAAACGGGTGAAAAGCATTGTTTTATGGCCACCAAGGTTTTTTATCCTCCCTTAGAAGCTTTTTATTCATTGCCTGCAGGAAACAATGTATTCTATTAGTCTCAGCTATAGCGAACAAGGAGGAGGAGAAAAAAGTTTACAAGAGTTTATACCCCTTGTCTTGCCCCTGTCTGTAAGATATCTTGCTTCTCAACTGAATCATTCAAAGGCAAGATACGCTACGACCTACAGACAACACATAAACTTGACTCTCTCATTCATATCTGACTATTGAAGCCTCCACTTTACTATTCACAACAACTAAAACATTCATAATTCCTCCCAAAATTTACTTTTCAAGGAAAATATTCAAAAATTCCTTTATTCATTCTTCACTGTTTACAACTGCCAAATTTTTTCCAAGGCATAAAACTGTCTCTAAAAAAGAGTCGTAAAAAAGAAATATTTTTAAAACAATAAAAGGGTAAAATATCAAAAAGTGCAAAACACAAAACTTTAAATTATAAATATAAAAAAAGGTGGGTAGAAAGTTAAATTTAAAATAGTCTTCAAATTATTGTAGCACATAGCTCCCTTGCGACATATCTACCTACTATAATCACGCTTATGTCCAAGTATTGTCAACTTAATTTAATTATACCCCTTTTTGAAAAAAATTAGCTAATTGTTTTTTTACATGAATATAATATCAATTCAGCAATATTTAATGAGCACAGATGGCTACAATTAATATGGGACCATCTGTGGGCTACATCCGACAAACCATCCAACTTCCTCATAATTGCCAAATTTATTTGAACTTTTCCCTTTTTTTCATCCTAGGTGTATGCTATTTCTTCTATTTCAAATATTTCCATGCAGAAATCCGTTTTAGACAGCAGGAAATATTTTGTCTCTGTCCATAATGTTTCGAAACTAACATATCTAAATAAATGCTAGTCCGATATTATTGAAATTAGGATGGTAGTTCATAATTATTCTATAATTGGTCCCCTATGTGTTAACCTTATGTTTTTTATTGGTTTCTACTTCAATTTTTCTAAATTGACACTTTTATTGATGTAAAAAATCAAAAAAATGTTGACACATTTTTTCCAAATCAGATACGTACTTTAAAAAATAAAGGAATAAATAAAAATAGTAGGTCAATAAGTGTGGCACATAGCTTCCTCATGTTTTATAAATTTTTTTTTATTTGTGCTTAAATGATGGTAATGTGCTTTAGTAAACCATTATTGTCTAAATTAATTGTTTTCCCTCCATTTATTTAGACACGTCAAAATTATTTGATTTTTTTTAAAAAATAAGAATCAATTCATCATAATTTAAAGAGCACACTTGAAATGATTATGAGACGATCTGAGAGCCACTTTGGACAAACCATCTAAATTCCTCAAAAAGAAGATGAGTCTTTTTGAGGATATGTGTGTAAATAAATGTATGTTGGTGCGCATGTAGAAGAAAACAAATGAGCGCAAAAGGTTGAAACTTATATGGGTCCAACAATGGGCTAATTATAACTTACCATCAAAATTTCATAAAAATCTTTATGTTAGTTCTCAAAAATTGACAGAAAGACACGGGACCAAAATTCCGTAACCTTCGTAAGCTCGGAAGCTAAAATGTAAAATTAATATTTTTGTAACAATTCTTCTAAACTTTTTTTTCAACTCGCAACAGCCAAATATTTCCTAAATTTTAATGAATACCAGAGGTTTATTCATACTTACAAAGCCCATAGATTTCTCTATGCTGGGTTCCTACAAAGGCAAATAGAAGATTAATCTAATTGTTCAGGAGATAGTTTGGAAAAAGTGTCTGACTAACAGCAATAAATAATTTTGTATACAAGTTAATCTTTTAGTGCTTTTTAAGAATAATGTATTCGGCTAAGTTCGTCTGTGCGACATAGCTTGGCAATAGGTATTTGAAAAAAACAAACCGGTGGAGAGCGGCCATGTCCCACCCATTTTGGTTGACAATGTGACCACTTTGATATGGAGTAATATTTGAATAACTAACCTATCAAGTGGCCAACTAACATCAACTTGATATTTGGTGTACTAACTAATTTTGAACTCAGGATCATAAAATCAAATTGTCTACTGAAATGGATAGGACATGGCTGCTCTCCACATGTTTGTTATTTACAAATGCCTATTGACAGGCTATGTCCCGCAGACGAACTTAGCCGACACCAATATTCTTAAAAGGCACCAAAAGATTAAGTTATACACAAAAACGCTTGCTGTTAGTCTGACACTTTTTTCCAAGCTATCTCCTGGACTATAACACAAAAGGAAGAACAAAAAACAAAAATGTGTTGTTTACTGTTGAATATGGTTCACATCATATCATTTTATAGATTTAGAGAAACAAGCAAGCTATTTAGTTAAAAGTGCTAGTTTTGAAAATTGTAAGTTTTCCTTTAAGAATAATTGTAGGTAAGTTTTATTATTGAATAATACCAATTTTACAAGATTTGAAATGAGGACAGCTAATCATAAAGTTCATTGGTAAGTATGTTAGGAATAGATATAGTTCTCTAAATAGTAAATTATATAAAAAACCAATGTTGACCACAAATTGGGGAAACAAATAAATATTATACGCACGTACAAATAGACAAGGTTTCAAGGTAACTGTAGTATACGTGCGATCAAAGGGTCTTGCACAAGATATTTAAGAAATCCAACCTATATAATACTAGAACTCACAGCAATGGTTTCAGCTGCCGTGGGGTGATCACCTTGTCCAGGCAATTCATATCACTTTGTATCGGGTATCAAGAATTCTCGTTGCAGCAATAAAAACAGCTAGTCTACAGGGGTCTAGGAGGTGACGTCACGGAACTCCTAGGGGTCAGGAGCCGATGATATTGGTCTTAAGATAACCTTCACGTTACCTCGCCCTCTTCAACCTGACCCCACTATGAAATTACACCAATTATCTGTTATCCGGACTATAAATTGGGGCCGGCGGCGTCGGAACGCTCCTCGTGCTTCGGACATTATCAGCCGCGAGGAATCGCACGGAAAAACAACGTAAAGGTTGGAAAATTAAGGGTTCTAGAGAAAAGGGGATGTAATTAAAATAGTAAATCAAACATAATGTTACAAGAATAATACGATAAATAACTTGGCCTGCAATATATTTCAGGTAAAATTCTTTATTCTCATCGCTGCACTTTCAACTTATGGAAATATGGACATAATTTTATGTAAGACATATTTACGAGGTCCTTTTCTGAAAGCAAATCTATTCATGATGTCAAAATAAGTCTGACTTGAAGGAGAGCAAAAATCATAGGGCTCGATTTACCTAAAATACCACCTGAATTAAAATGGTAAAAAAACACGCTTACATTATGTAACTAACTCAATAACCCTCAGTTATTTTTTCGACTAAATAACAGTTGCAGTGGTGATATATTCAAACAGCGGCCTTAAACCCATACTTATTAATAACGATTAAGTTTTATTTATTTATTTAAGAAATTACAATGAAGACATTAGCAGTTAACCCTTGTACTTATTTGAACCATCAATTATTTCATTACAGCTTTCTTTGACCAGTAAGTGAATTGCATGTTAAAACACAGAATAAGAAGCACTAATTTTATTTTTATATATAATCTACAATGAAGAATATAAAAAAAATATTTTTTTTTCAGTTGCACTCTTTGGTCATGGACACCTTAGCGTGGCCCGCTCTTAGACGTCCGTTTTAGAGGCTTTTTCGGGGGCGTGTATCTTTTTTCCTATTCACTTTAAAAAAAACAACAAAAAAACAATTTTTTCCCTCTACGCAAGGCCTACAAAAAAGTCCTTTGCGTCGGACCGCTGCGGTCGACCGTATTCTAGTTATGCGGAAAAAACTGTTTCTTTTCCCCCGAAAAACCGTTTTTTTCCGCATAACTCGAATACGGTCGACCGCAGCGGTCCGACGCAAAGGACCTTTTTTGTAGGCCTTGCGTAAAGGGAAAAAATAGTTTTTTTTGTTTTTTTTTTTTAAAGTGAATAGGAAAAAAGATACACGCCCCCGAAAAAGCCTCTAAAACGGACGTCTAAGAGCGGGCCACGCTAAGGTTTCCATGACCCACTCTTTGAAATGAAATAATTGTACACTTATATACTTTAACTTCACAGCTATCAAATGATTTTTAAGAATAACCGTTACATCGTTCCAACCTCCAAGACAAAGTATTCCTTGCATATACCGTTTGATTTAACATTTTATTTTAATAATCAATTCAGTTATAACATTATGATCATAATTTAAATCAAAATGTTTTTAAAGAAATCTTTCAAAATGAGATAAAGAAAGAGCAAATTAATTTTAACTTTAATATTACGATAGACCTGGAATTATAAATATTTTTTATTAAGGATTTTGAAGTAATAAGTGTTGGGGGATGTGATTAATTTTATTCACATTTTTACGTGCTACACCTATATATATATTTAGGCTATTCTAACATGCAAAATTAAAATTTAAATCAAAATTTAAATGTTTTAATTATATTTTTAGTATAGATTAATATTAGTTTTATTTATTTTGAATAAAGCCACTTTAAATCAAATTATAATTATCAATAACTATGGGAGACATACAGAGAAAAATAGACCCCCGCACCAAGACTTGAACCACGGGTCCTTCTATTAATCCGTTACATTGTGATCTTACTACCAAAAACTTAAAAAAATAAATAAATAATAAAACATAAATAAATAAAGCCTCTTGTTATTTTTATTAATATTAAATTTAAATATACTAAAAATTGTACCTTTCTTTGTGATTTTATTGTTGGTAATACTCAGGTACTCTTAAGCGTCACCAGATACAGAGCAACATTTCTAAACATAAATTCCCCTTATACCTCAAGAACAATAAACGTATTTTGATACCAATATTTACACCTAAATCATCTTAGAAGATCACGCTATACGCTATAGCATAAAAAAAAAAAAAAAAAATCACCTATAAAGCGATTGTATGCATTTACCCAAATACAACTATAGAAAAGAAAGAAAGTACTTACACTAACAGCTATAAAGAATCATGTCCAACAAAGTAGTAGAAGGTTTAATTTGCCGCAATGAGGAAGTGCAAAGTGCAGTACAATGTTCACACTTAGAGACATTAGTCTAAGGCAGGGAAAAAGCAAGTCTTGTGTGTTCACTCAACCAAAGCCAAACAATAGTTTCAAGTTTCAACCTTTCTGACAGCGAAACTTGGATTTTTATCTCGTTACACACATTGCCGAGAGAAATGGACTTTTTTCTCTTCGAAAGGGGAAAAAAGAGTTTACTTCATATAAAAGGGTAACTGTTGCACTATTCTAAGTCCTCTAGCCAACTATATCTTTTCATCAAAAAGGAAAAAACAATTTTAGTTCAACATGTTTCAATGCTATAAAATTGTTTAAGTAATGTAGCAAAAGATTAATAAAGTAGAATTAAAGCTCTTTACAAAATCCTAGTAATAGTTTAAAGTTGTGTTTTTTCAAATAGACTACAAATCAAGTTTAACACTTTAAAAAATAATTATATAAAATTCTGAAAATGAATAAATATATAAAATACTTTCTTACAACAAAAAACTTTGCAATTTTCACAAAAAAAATATAAACCACAAACACTATCACCTAATTCTTTACGTACTTCAAATTAAAATTCGAACATTAAAAATCAATCATTATCAATGTCAACCATATTAAAAACATAAAAATTGGTGCTTTCGAAAAATTGAAGCACCAACTTAGCAAGTAAACTAATAAAAGTGTTTGCACAATACTTATTCTTTCAAGTTTTATCAAGATTAAGTTGTTTTCTCTGCGTGAACTTCACTTTCGAGGGTTTTTCAATCCCACTTCTATCTCGAACGTAAAAGCTACTGTTTAAGTATAGTAAGTATTATAAACCGATAAATATTTACTACGTTTCCATGATGTTTATACGGATTGAATATGGGTTGAATACAGTTTTTGGATCCAAAGTGTCCATGGAAACCTAGATTCAATACGGATTGAATACGATACCTATCCCGATATGTTACACTAAATTCTGGGATCGTATCTGGTTCAGTTGTATGGAAACACCTGAACTCGATACTGACATGCGCAGAGCGTGGGTTTGAGCACACCTAGAGTATTTCTGTAGAATCTGTAGTCAAATCTGTCAAAATACGTAATAACAAACATGGTTATAAAAGGTGAAGATTACCAATTGTAGAGAAAGAGTGTACCCTGATGTAATTCTTAGTTAATTTGGTAGATCCTTTAAGGGTAAGCGAAGGAAGAAGAAAAACTACTTCATTTTTAAATTTGGCGACGTTTCGGCTTTCCCAGCCATCATCAAGCCTAAAAATCAATAATTTATTGTAAGCATGACATTGTGTTACAAAGTGCCTCATTTTAGAAATTGAGTGTGAATTACGTATAATTTAAAATTAGTTAGAAAGATCTGCGATCTTTCTAACTAGTGTATGTTACGGTTTTAGGATTCTGACGTAGGTGAACAACTAGTTCCCTGATCCTTTTGTATTCTCGACTGACTCGTTTTTTACTCTTTAGCTTAAGGGCTAATCAGATGTTTATAGGTAATATTTAAATTATACGTAATTCACACTCAATTTCTAAAATGAGGCACTTTGTAACACAATGTCATGCTTACAATAAATTATGTATTGTTTTTTAGGCTTGATGATGGCTGGGAAAGCCGAAACGTCGCCAAATTTAAAAATGAAGTAGTTTCTCTTCTTCCTTCGCTTACCCTTAAAGGATCTACCAAATTAACTGTGAAGATTACAAAATTATTTATAACCTTTACCAAAAGTAACCAAGAAAAAGTTTTTTTTAAAATTTCTTATTGAATACCGGATTCAATACTACTCTTGAAAACACCTAGCTTTTTCACTCCCAAATCGGGACTCAATCCGTATTTAAACACATGGAAACGTAGTATTTGTGTCTGAGTTACAATATACTGATAGTCCAGATACATCTATATACTCGTCAAAGTCAACGTGTGTTTGTTTGTTCTTTGCAGGCTTTTTTATTCTTTGAGGTATCTGGACACACTTGAGACTCAAATTTGTAAGGGTAGAGCTTATGGTATTATGGTTTTATTCCCTTTTATTCAGTCATTTTCAAAATCGACATTTATGTGCTACCTTTAAGGTCAAATTCAACTTAATCTCGGGAACAGCTAAACCTGGCATAAGGTATTAGTCGCAATTTAATGTTATTCTTATGTGTATTATTTTATGTTCTTTGTTATAATGTATTAGAATCGTTAAACCAAAACAGAAAGAATCAAATATGTGCATTCAAACTAGCCATAATGTGCCTTAAAGTGCTCGGCATAATTCTTTATATTTCTTGAAATTCTACAAAATCTTTCATGAATTATTATAAATTAAAGTAAGGGCCAGTAGTTTTTTATATATGGTGGTTCCCCAAACTGTTGAAGGATAGACGGACACGAGTCTAAAACTGTCAAAATTTCTGTCTAGGATTTATTTTTTAATTTGAGACATATTTCATTCTTCAGAATGATCAAAATGCTTCTGATACCTTCGTTAAGCTCAGAAAAATTGTAATATTAGTTTTCTTTATAATATGACAAGGGAATGCAGTACCTTCTTTTAAATTAAGAAAGAGACCAATAACCTCATATCGATTATTTGCAAATTTATAAGTCTGTCGCATGGTTACATGCAAATCGATTTGTAAACGGTCACCTGTAATAGAGCTCTCATAATGCTTTTAAGTGTTAGAAAAAAATTCACACGTTCACAGAGAATATTACCATTTTATAATGATAAACCGTAGTTTCCTAAATCTTAACTTTAAAGAGACTTTCAAGACATTTCCTGTTTTCTTTTATGCACTGATGAATTTAATTACAATATAACAGAAAGAAAGGATCAACCACATAAGAATTTTTTCACGCTGTGATAGTAATTTAAATATAATGATGTTTTCAACCGAATGAGATACCCCTTGGCTAATCTAATCCTCTATTGTTATAACAAATACATTTATGAACAAAAACCAGTCAGACATTAAAATTATAAAAATAAAATTTGGTAAAAAAACAAAAAATATTAAAATAATTATTTCCACACAGGTCGTAATGCCTCGAGGACAAAATAAAAATTATAAAATCCTTTGTATTTTTATAATGATTTGAAAAAGGTAAATGGCTCAGAACATGGAAGACCTCGTGAACAATTAAAATTCATTTAAAAGACTATACTAAAAAAAAAGAAAGTTGTTTCCTCCTTTTGTAACAAAATCAAGTTCAGAAACTATTTATCATAAACGCCGGGAGGAAGAGAAATAAAATGGTAAATAGAGTCGAGGAAGGGGTTAAATGGAAGGTGTATTGAGTTCAAGGAATCAGTATTCATGAAGTATTTCCATTATCAGGATTTCAGAAGAGGGGGATATACGACTGAAGCAAAAGTTATGGATCAGATAAAAACTCGTTTCCGCTTGTAAATACACCGACAGAAGCAACTATAGCGAAACTCTTTAGACTTCTTGAGAACAATCGGACAGTACAAAGATACACAACATCATTGGAAAAACTACCGAGAAGAAAAAAAACAAAAACAATTTCTTATAGTACCAACCAGTGCGAAGAGGAAAATTAAAATTGTTAAACAGTGTGTTAATGAAAGTTTCAAAGGAAACGATATGAAAATAAACAATACTTGGATTACTTCAAAAGTAATCTAGATATATATCAATACGATGAAGACATCGAGTGTGTGAAGATTGCATCAAAGATCAGATAATAATCTCCACTTTAAATACATTTGTCAGAATCAAAAGTGCAAAAGAACATTCATTTTATGCCTTCTGATTTAGCATTCAAAATTATATGTTACAATTTGGTAAATATAAAAATAAAAAATCCCGTCAAGTACTTGCCAGCAAGCTACTAAAAGGGTTTCTTCGGTCATAAAAAATCATATTTCCTACATTCTTTTATTTTACTAAGAAATGTATAAAAAGTTGCACTTTAAGAGCAAGGTAAACTATAGATAGGCACTTATTTAGATTTATTGGGGATAAAAGGGCCGCCACACGAGACAGGATATATTTATTTGTGACATACATTTCAATACCTTTAAAATGACACCGACTCAAAAATAACAAAAAATAAAAATGTTGGGTCACCAAGGTTCTAAAATTTCCAACGCATTTGACTTTTTTATATTAACTCCCGGAAACTGCAAGATGCGAACTACCAAAAGCAGAATCTAGGATGACCCCGAAACTCAAAAAATATATTTCTAAAATATTTAGACAGAAATGTTGTTTAAAACACCAACTTGACAACCGATATCTAATTCCTTTATATAAATAAAGGAATTAAAAAAAATACTCATTTTCTCCATTTCATGAAAAAACACAACACATGAATAAGTTTTTGGGCATTGAATCCACATAATATCAAAATTTCATTGTTTTTCCATGAAGTGGAAAGAATCAGTATAGATTTGTGATATAGTAGATGGATATTAAAGGGTGAAATTATGAAACATTAATCCATTTTGTCCGCCAGGAGCTCTGATATCATTTTATATAAAATATAGATGTACATAAAGTGCTAAAGTAATTGTAGGTAAAAATGTACGATATTATATAGACAAATGGCTATTATTAGTTATAATTATTACTCATTTAGATTTTCTACTTAAATTTGAGTAAATCAATTTGAATAAAGCTAAAGTTTCAACTTGTTTTATAGAAATTGCATTGAACAAGTGGCTAAGAAAGTGGCCAGAGAAGAAGGAAATGGAGAGAAAGTAGACAAAAAAGTGTTCTTGCAATGTTGAAAGAAAGGAGGATCTGTTAATAAGTCAGATTGCTGTATAACTCTATCTATGTCTTTTCTCTTAGTTTGTTGTCAACAAATAGTTAATTTTTTAGTTACGAAAGAAAGAAAAAGTGAATTTGCTCTATTTTTGGCCGATCTACAGATTACTGACAAAGATGAGTAAAGTGGCCGATCTGCAGATTACAGATGATACAGATTACTTACAGAGATGAGTAAAGTGGTCGATCTACAGATTACAGAGATGAGTAAAGTGGCCAGTGAGCAACTTTAAAACCATTTAATAATTATGTATATTCTATGAATTTAAAACTATAGACTATAGACTACCGCATCAACATAGTGTTAACATAAATAATAATAACATATAATTTTTCAAAATAATTTCAAACATACTAAACATTATAATTGAAAAATATACTTATTCATATTATTAAATAAGCGTTTGCTGAAAAATAGTGCAATCGTATAAAACACTGTAATAATATTTTATATATTTAATTTATTAGCCTATTATTTTATTTGAAGCTTCATATATATTGCAGATTAAGGGTATTCATTGAAATATTCAAAAAACATATTACATTGTAAGGTACGACGATAAAAGAGAATTAATAGGGTAATACGTTTAAATATTAAATTAGATGTCTAATTTTTCAAGGGGACCCCGTTCCCCTTCTCCCTGTCGGTTTTATTTCTTGCACGAGCTATAGAACTTTTTGACTGCGGTTAGAATAAGGTTTTGAAGGGTTATAAATGAAACTCCCCTTGATCGCTATGACGAAGAGTATAACAACAATGTAACTATTAATATGAGTCAAAGGAGAAGTCTTTTAATTAATAATAGAGAAAACGAGATGGTAAGAGAGGAATATAAGATTAAGAAGAATAATAGGATACGAGACGGAGAATGAAAAACCCGATGCATGTAGAGAAAAATAAATGAAGTTGAGAGACTCTGTTCAGTTCGGATAAAAAATGAATTGGGACGGTAGAAGGACGTTACAGAGAGAAAAGAAGAGAAGAAGAGAAGGAGAGAAAAGAGAAAAAAATCTTGAATAACCTTACCTCAAGTAAAATGAGATGAGGCAGAAAATAATAAAGAATATAAAAATAAGCAGTTAATGAGACAAAGAGTAAACGAGAAGAGAGGAGAATAAAGAATGCCATAATAGGATAATTAAATAGAGTATATATATTATGTAAAGGAGCAGCAAGATTAATTAAATCTAGTTTATATTATATGTATGGGGAATAACATGATGCAAGAAAATATTCCAAAACTTATTTATAGAATAATTACTTAGACATAATGCAAAATATCACATTGTTTATTATTTCTCTTTCATATATTTTCTAGTAGATTATAAGATTAAATTTATAACATATAGGTACATACTACGAACCATATTAAGCCTAGAATATGGTAAAACGGCGTTTTGTTTTAAAGCAACGTATAAAATCCCGTATATTATACATAATTAATTATTGCAATTCATTATTATAACAAGTATTATTGCGTGGAGAGGCAATTAATTCTAATCCTTTTATATTGTAATATATTTGAAAGATAATTATTAATTTCTTAGAAGAAACATTCCCCCAAAAGTGAGTTTTAACACTATCAAGAGGATGGGGGAGGTGAGGAGGAAGGGATAGGAGAAGTGTGAGCACATCAGAAATAAAGCTAATGGTGGCGTCCCGACTAAATTTAAATTTATTTTAAAAAAACTTGGACATAAGTACAGTTGAGTTTCTCTAATCCGACACATAGAGGCCATGCTATGTCGGATTAAATAGAATTGTCGGATTACTGGATGTTTGATAATATTTAATTATTAAATTATTAAAACAGAAACAGACCACAATAAAACTAGTGTTTATTACTCGACATTGAGAGAAGACGCACAAGGTACAAACCCCCCCCCCCCCCAGTGCCCCTTTTACCCTAGTGCCCCTGTGTTTCCCAGTTTCCCTCTCTTTTTTTTCTTTTGGATGCGCCGGACTTTAAACCTCAAACAGTTAAATAATCTCAATACCAGCCGTTTCCCAGCAGCAGTTTAAACGTACTTTTATTCATTTAACTAATTTTTTGTGCTTAAAATATGAATATTTTGTATTAAAAAGACAATTTTAAAGCTTACTAAATGCACCAACTATTGTAAACTTTTAACATTATCCGCGTTTTTTACCGTGATTTTTCAGTTAAACAGCTCGAAATTATATTTTGCAATTATTTCTGCTTCGGTGGTGGACACGGCTACAGACGGTTGCCTTTGACTCAGCCACATAACCTGACATTGACTTTTTTTCAAAAGGACCACACACATCAGAAAATAATAATTGACCTGGCTTTGTTGCTCTTACTCTATTACCAAAAGGTAATCTATGAGCTTTACCGTAAATGCACCCCTCACAGAGTTCACTGTCTAAATCTACTTTGACTCCGAACTCTCGTGATATAAAAGATTTAACATACTGTTTATTTTGGTGCCCTAACCTTTCATGATACAATTGTAACAAATTTTCTCTGCTTGTTAAATTTACTTCTTCAGGAGGAGATGGTTTACAACTTTTAACAGCTAATTTATACAACCCACCAAACCTACTCCTGGCTCCAAAAATTTTAAAATTTCTATCCAGAGTTAAACAACATGATTCTGAGTTGGAGAAAAATTTACTTCTAGGATTTTTGTCCTGAGCGGCTAGTACTGAAAATAGATTTTTACATATATTCGGTACATACCATACATCTGAAAGATTAACTTTAGTCCACTGACCATTATTAGCTACATTAACTTCTATTGTACCTTTTCCATAAGCTTTGATATTTTCTCCACTCGCAGTACGTACTCCATGATCTACAGTAAATGGTGTGTAACTTACAAAAAGCTCTTTTCTACTTGTGCAATGCGATGTGGCTCCGTTGTCCACCCACCAGTGATCTTCATCACTCTCACTCGTCATTAATTCAGACGAAGAGGCAAACAGTGTCATACTGTTAGTACTTGAAGATTCCGCTGTTGAAGTATTCTGACCTGGTCTTGGTCTCCCATCATGGATCCACTTTCGGCACTGACGTACTATATGTCCTTTTCTATGACAGTAGTTGCAAGTCTTTGGTCTAGGCTTAAAAGTTGCATTATTCTTTAATTCTTTCTTACTATCAACTGCAAGAGTTTCCTGAGAATCAACATTATTACTATTCTTACTAGCTAATGCCTTTTCATATGCACATAGTTGGGTTGTCAGATTATCTAATGTTCTATCTTCCTTTGACATTAACATCCAACTAGATTTAAATCCAAAATATTCCTCTGGCAGTGTGTCCAAAATTTTACATATAATAAATACTTCAGGTAACTCTGATAAATTATTACCATTCTTTACTTCTTCTTTAAGCCTAACCCACAGATTTTTAAGTTTAGAAAGATGTGTAGCAACATCATCATCTGAATTCTTCTTAAAACTAAAAAATTCTAAACAGAGATCGTAAACCTTATCCTCAGATATACCATCAAATAAGCGATGTAATTCTAGCCAAACTTCTCTGGAGGATGTAAATCTCATTATTTTTTCAAGTGTATCTTGGGTCATATTTGTGGTCATGATTAATAAAGCATTTCCATCTATCTTATAAAATTTTTCTAATTCTTTATCGTAAGCATCTTTTTGTGTTACAGTAGCTCCATCTGCGGCACTCTTTTAGTTTGGTACCCCCCTACTTCATTACAAATTTGAGAAGACCTGGGTGGGTAAATGAGTGGGAAATAGTACTGTCTTGCCTAGTTGGACAGTTAGTACTATGCCCAACAAATTTAAACACCCAGGTCATCTTAAATTTCCAATGAAATGGGTCAGTAATTAATAATATATAATGAGTGGATTTTACATACTTTTACAAAAAATTGTTTCTGATCATCTTTTCTTTCCCCGAAATGGGAAAGAAACAACTGACCCACTTTGTCTAAATAACTACAATGATAATGGGATATTTAGTCCAATGTACATTGGGACAAAGGAATATCAAACTTTTATATACAAAAGTTTGATATTCCTTTGTCCCAATGTACATTAGACTAAATATCCCATTATCATTGTAGTTATTTAGACAAAGTGGGTCAGTTACGATATATTTACCGGAAGATATGAGTGAGCAATATCTACTAGGATATTTTCATTCATTTTAATGTAATAAAATTTGAAGAAATAAAATACCTCAAACAAACTTTCACAAAAATTACAAGTCACATTTTAAGTACCTTACCTTGCATCCATTGGAAGAACTCCCTCTCACGAAATTGTCCATTAAACAGAATTACACTTCGGAAATTTAGCCCCTTTAATTCCTCTAAAACTCAACTTATTTTAATTTCGCTTTAGACAAATCTAATATTTTTTCTGTCAACGAAATAAAATTTAACTGACATGCATATTTTGACATATAACAGGTCATTCAATTAAAAAAAAAAAAAAATCCCCAAGAAATGATACATATAATACTCCCTTTGTCCATGATATTAGAGGTGTTTCTCACTTTTCCATTTTAATTCCTGCCCTAATTAATTTAATTCAATAATCCTACTTGATTATTCCTTTTTCTTAGGGGGGTACCAAACTAAAAGAGGCGTACGGGGCCGCCTCTTTTAGTTTGGTACCCCCCTACTAGATTATTCCTTCTTCCCAGGGGGGTACCAAACTAAAAGAGGCGTACGGGGCCGCCTCTTTTAGTTTGGTACCCCCCCTATCTTTTCTTCTCTCTTTCCCCTTTCTCAACCCCACACAAAAGCCCCGCTGCTTTTGAACATTCCCCTATTAAGATTGTTAATTTTTTATTTATATAAAATACCATTTCAGCTTATATTTAAATAAAAAAAAACGGGGGGTACCAAACTAAAGTATTACCACATGGCGCCTCTTTTAGTTTGATACCCCCCATTTGGGGGGTACCAAACTAAAAGAGTACCCCATCTGCTAGGTCAGCAGGTTTCTTCATCTTACCACTTATTATATCCAAGGCACCTGGTATACTTCTTAAACAGATATTAGCTTTATACTTCCAGCTTGCCCAATTGGATTTTCCTTCTAAAAGACCAATATTACATACCCTTGATGTTTCCATTTTAACTTTATAATTTGACTGGGACCGATAACCTATTAAATGCGCACTATCAAATGTACCTTTAAGAAGCTATTATAAGTTTAACAGAAAACACCGATAAACTTTCTATAAAGAACACTTTGTAATATTTAGATAATTTAGATTAAACATTCAATATAACAATTTTAGAACACACATTACTTCAAAAACAAACTTGACATTCTATCAAAAATGAACTGTCAACAACTTGACATCAACAATCTATACCTATTTTTTAGGCTGGCTTTAAGGTGTAGTATTACCTCCTAAATTATTGACATCTGGGTATAAAACACTTCACTACTTCACAATTTCACCCAATCAAGCAATTAACATCATTATTAGTAAGGAATTTTATAATTTTTAGTTGTTTAAAGTAAGTATATACTCCTTACTGTCAAAGTTATACGTTTTAATTTATCACAATAAACTGGGATCTTCTAATTGGTTTAACTATTCCTTTAGGATTTTTCGTTAATCTCTAACCCTCAAAATCTTGCAGTACCATTTTCTTTAGCTTTAACTTTAGTACCTAAATTTGAATTTCTTTCTTTCATTTTAACTGTTATGACATATTTCTTAACTCTATAATAATATTAACAAGTCTAACATTTTTAGTAAGAATCCATTTGTAATGTTTCAAACAACGTTAGATCATAATAAATAAAAAAATAGTAATAAAACTAAGCCAACTAGCTAACTAACACACACACACACAACTCACTAACTATTAGCTAATTAATAGTAATATAACTATAATTAAAATATAGTAGATTATTATATGAAATATTACATATTAAATGTAACACATAATGTACTTACATTATTAAATGTAAGTAATAAACTTCAATTCAACTATTTATTCCACAAGTTAAAATATACATTATTTCACTTTGTAGAAGCTCATTATTTCTTTTCTCCCATTTTTAAAATTAGCAGTGTACGTATACTAATAAAAGATTTGACTTTAGACCAAGATGTATAACAGGTGTATTTTTTGAAGGAGTTGGTAGACAATTCAAAGCTGGCAATTAAACCGAAGCGGTATACATCACAATAGTGAAATTAAAGGAGAATGAAAAGAGAAGGGGTGGGTATAATTACTATTCGGAGCAAAGAAAATAGGATGAGAGGGTAGCTGAACCCTCCCTCCCCCCTTGTTGCTGATAAGAACGAGGAGGGAATGCCTGTCGTCTGATTGAACTATAAATCTAGAGCTGAGAGCACCTCCCTCCTTCTACAGGGGGTTAGAACCCCCCTTGTGTTTAATTAGGGAAATAGGGCTTGGGAAAGTGGGGGTAGTTAAGGGCTCTACCATGGTTCACACTGGGAAAGGAACCTCTAGTTAGGATCCCTCCCCTTTCTCCAAAAGGCAGCACTGTGAGCAAGGTAATACCTGATTGAGGTTCTACAAGCCTTACACAAGTTTTTTTTTTAACTCATATTAACAGTATTGCCCACATAAGTTTATACCAATATAAAAGATGTTTCTACATATTATATCTAATTAACAATAATAAGAAAAAGGGTGATTTTTAAGTAATGATAAAAAGGATTGTCATGATTGGGTGTAAAACATACATGCAACTCGTATTCTTATTAAGGTATAAAAATAATAACTTAATTTATTATTAAAATTAAATTATAAAAAAATATATATATATATTTTTATTACCTTAAGAGTTGTTTTTACTTTCTCATATAAAGAGGAAGTATTGTGATGGCACAAAAGTCGATTTTGAGATTTTTTACGAATTCACACGTTTTGAGGTCCAAAACACTACTGGGCCGATTTTGACGAAATTTGACAAACATGTTCAGAAAAATCATACCCCGAGGCGAAATCGAGAATGAATTTTAGCTCCATATTTGAGGGTGCTACCCCTCCAAAAACTCTATCCAAAAAATTTCTCGAAAACGGTTCTGACGATTTTGATTAAAAAATTCTAAAATGTAGTCCATTTTACTACGAATCTAACGATGTAAGCCGTTTTCCCGGGGAAATCTAGTTCCTTATAAAATAGCTTTAAAAGCGGATGGGGAGAGGCTGGGTTCGATTCCCCGCCGAGGAGAAGTTATTTTTATGATGATATATTTTGATAAAATGTTGGGCCAAGTAATTATGAACTCGTATATGAGAAAGTTTGTCTGAGTTGTTTCTAGTCCAATCGTTAGTGCAATGTTTCTTAATTCAACATACAAGCCAAAGGAAAAATTAGGTTTATTGAGAGAGATTATAAAGTCCAAATTTACACTCTTCAAACCCATTTAGTAAGATACTACATACAAACTGAGCGTAATCGATATTGCTCTTATGTTTTTCCGGGACAAATCTAGTAACCTAAATTTGACCCACTTCCTGACTAAAGCCTAAGATGACTGATTGGAAAGATTAGTGTTTCTGATGACAATAGAATTATCAGTCCTTAAGTTTTACAAAATCATTTGTATTGATCAATAAATATCCGAAACATTCGGTATATTTATAACCAAAGTAGTAAACAAAGGCGACCACTAACAGCAAAGTGAGGTTTCAATAGATTGTAAGATTTAATTTGACGAAGACAAAAAAAGTAGAGAATAATATTCTATTTAAAAAAAAATAAAAACACGCTTTTATAAAACATATCCCAAAAAGGAAAAAATATTTTTTTAACAGTCACGGTATACTACGAGATCACAGTGAGACACTACAAACAGTTTTTGTCATTTTGTTGATAGCGCTGTTTTGATTTAGTGACATACACATATACAAATTACTTAATATCAAGATCAGATCATCGGTTTCCTCAACATATACTTATGTATATGAAAACTAAAATAGCTATCAATCTATTCGTGTGTTCATTTACAGATAAACGTTAGATTAGTTCTCAATAAGCAATCGTACAAGAACAAAAAATTGATTAATCGAAGAAATATCATCATCATTCATTCAGAAATATCATCATCATTCATGTCTGAAAGAAATAAAAATCGATTAGTATTAAAGTGAGAAACGTACTCACCTTTTCTTTTATTAGGTCGTTATTGACTTTCGATACAGAACGTAAATGAGTAATTAAGGACAAACAATCAAAAACCATCGACTGAAGAGTCTCATCGAACTCTCAGAATCGAAACTCATACAAACTTTCATTAAAGCTTATATAACATTCTCGTCCCTTCCTAAACAATCTAAAAACGAGAAAGTTTTCGATCCTTTTACCAAATGAATTGGGTCGTAAAAACAAAGTCATTATTTCATTACCACCACGGGACATTAAGTGCCTCTTTTGGAATCGTAACTTCGAAGACTCTCAATTAGGTTTTTTTTTTAAACTCGTTTGGATATCATCAATATAGGAAAAGTTCAAAAAGAAAAAAAAAACGATCGATTTAATAATTAACCTTAGATCCGAATGATATAAAGGCGTTATACAGTTATTAATATAATAAAAAATGTCTACAAGGAAAATTATTAGCACCAAAGCAATCCTGGATTATTCGTTCTTTTATAGTTTACTGTTACGACGACGCCAAGTTGTTAATATGTATAAGAATGGGAAACGATAAACATTTGAACGAGAATAAAACCTATTAACGTTGTTCAAAATCTTTGCCACGAATACATGGAAGGGTACCACAGTTTAATGATGAGGGTGAGGACAATGTTAAATGGTCAATTATAGCCCAACTGTAGTCATCAAAAAAGATATGAAGAAAAAGAAAGCTTTTATAGCAGTTAATACCAACATAACTATAACACTTATAATATATTCGTTTAAAAACCTAATATAGAACGAAGAAATAGGGAAAAGTATTTTAATTGGTATTCAATAAAACTTATCATAGGAAAAATGCGTATGAGTTTGCAAAATTACTCATAAAAGGAAAATATGAGATAAAGGGAAAAGACAATCTGAAATACAAACACATACACCAATTTTCATTTTCTACCCCCCCCCCCCCCCCTCACTCACCCTCCCTTCTCATAGTAGCTACAGCAAATCGTATAAGCGAAATTGAAATTAAATCATGTTAATTGAATAACGAATTAATATTCTAATGCAGTTAATTTAATGTAAACTGAAAGCAGAGGATTCAAGAGAGTTTGAAGAGGAGGGGAGGAGTTCCTCCAGATATGGAACAATAACAGAACAGGGTAAAGGGTTTGGAAGGGAAAAGTGGAAAGGGTAAACTGACGGGGAGAGGGGAGGGACACACGTGGAGTACACGTGCAAACACCTGATACAGCCGAGACCCAGCCAGTCCTGCCTGATCAGCATTCTAAATAACTCTGCATATAGAAATGACTGCAAATTGAATATTTGAATATTACCAGTAATGTAAATCTTTGATATATTTTATTTATGCAGTTTATTCTCATTTGATCTTCAGGTAAAGATGATGTTGGAATTATTTTAATTAAAGAAAAATTATAATTACTTACTTGTGCACAAAAGAGTGTTGGCACCTTTGTCATTATAGATTTAATTGATATTGTAAAATAGATATCAAACACCAATGTTCACTAATAAGACCACTCAACATTAAACTTGGGTTATTCGTCGTTGGAAATTACTACTTTAGTCAAGATAACCAAAAATTAGAACACAAAACAACGCGTAACAAGAGGTTTGTTTTGACTCATATACAAATATTGTGGCTGAGGTAGAAATTTTCAAATGTATCAAAAAGGATGCGTTTAAAGTCTTGCATTTCAAGTTGTGGCCATTATTATGTATATGTTCAAAAATCTAACAAAACTGTATTTAAATCCAATAATCAAATTTAAAAAATTTATTTTTAAACACTTAAAAATAGGTGTTCAACAGGTGACTGTTTGCACTTCGTTTTAGATTTTCAGCAAAATTAGATTTATTTTGATCAATATTTCAGAAACTAGATTTTTTTTTTTTTAACGAGAAAACTTATGCGGTTTAATTTGTTAATGAATTTAATACATTTTTTTAAAAAATCAAAATCTTAGGAGCCATTTTTTTAAAGGTTGTTTTTTTTAGGCAAAATAAAAGTTTATTTTTCAACTTAGCCTCAGCTTATAACTTTTCAAACATGTACGCCAAATTATATCAAAATCTAGCCAGTAGTTTCGGTTCCAAATAAATGCGGTCAGTGCGTCTTCACAGAATGCAAACGACCGATGATAAAGAGACATTTTTTGACCCAGGGGACGGAGCTTAAAACATGTAAATTCATAAAAACCTCAAAATGGTATTTGCACACCACAAAAAAACTTTCTTTACCTATATAAACAATAATCTCCCATATATTGGTTACATTTGTATGAAAAAAACGCCTTGAGTGAAAAAGAAATGCTGCATCCAATATAATTTCAATAATGATGACGCTTTAGTATTTAACTAATTAAAAATGCCTAAAAAATTAACTAGTCTAAAATGCCATAAGTACAGTATATCATTCTAAATTAATGATTAAATAATATACATAAATAAAGTATAAAAACTAAATTAATATAGCTAATCTAGTGTGATAAAAATTGAAGCATCAGTGTAGATGAATTATTAATCAATATGCAATTGGAAAATAGGCATTACATAATAGAACTAAGTTAGTTTCCACTGAGATCATAGAACTTAGTTGTAATGATTAAAACTTGAACAAGTCCATAGAAATGATAAGTTAATTGTAAAACCACACCAGCTAATGCACAATGCACATCAATGAATTTATTACAAATTAAAGGTGTATTTAAGCTTTTGCAGTTTGACAACACCAATGATTTTTAGTCTTTGAATTTTATTACTTCTTAATTTCATAAGATAGAAGACAAATATTCTGCCCTAGGCAAAAAGCCTTAAGAACTATAATATTGATAACTAAACACTAAATATAATCTATTTCCACGGGTAAGGTGAGCTTAAGAGTACCGCAGTAAGGGGGACCGAAACCCTAGACTTTCATACAAATGAAAGACGGCAGCTAACGATTTAACGGTTTTACTACTTCGGACCCCTCGTCCCTTCATATAGAAAAATGTCTATTGAACGCCGATACACTTGACTTCCTTCACAATTATCAAGGGTAATTGTAGAAGAATATCGTTGTAAGTATAAGCATCGAAATATATGATCATTGTTTAAGAATTGAGTTAGCCCTAAATGATAAGAATTATCTTAGAATTTGATTTATTTGTGCATTATGACAGACTTTCTTAAATTACAGGTAATAAAATATATGTTACTACTCAAAGGGTATATCCTTTTATCGTTATATTTCCCTAAAAGCATAATCTAGTTTAAGGTAGTGCCTCCCACGGTAAAAAATTATATTTCTCCTGAGAGACTATTTTACTTGGAGCTTTCTATAAATGCCAGTACAATTAATAACCAAGCCCTTACGCGCTTGCCTGAGCCACGCTTGAAACAGTATTGACTTTATGCAGAGTACTTTCCGAGTCTCGTTCATTTAATTATTCACGAAGTAGAAGAAGGAGGGCTAGCAATAAACATAATATAAAGTTAAACATGATCGGCTTGGTGCCATCAACTCCTTTCCGAGTGAACACCCATCTCCGGAATTGAAATTTCCAATCTAATCAACGTCAACTCATAGTTATAACTTTAATGAATTAAATAAATTGAGGTAAAGGTGTGGAGGCGGCACTCAGCTTTTCATTTTATTAAAACATCCCCCATCTTTTTTTAATGAAACGTTTCCCACGAAAAATGCTAAATAATATTCATTTAGTCAAATTCGTTTAGCTAAATTGCTTTATAACTATGATATAATCACATTTGCATAGTACAGATTTGTAAACAAATTACTAAAATAGTTTGTACGCAAACACAAGTTGAACCCATTATGTTAAACTTAACAATGTAAAGAAACTGTTTTTCATGAATACAGTCCAATATTTTTTTTACTTTTCCTCACCTATGGTAGAAAAAGTATTGTTTTCATCCAAAATATTTTTTTCGTGATTCCAACTGAATTATCCGTCTTGGGTGTTTTTAATACCTCCTGAGTGGTTTTATGACGTATTATATATGTGTGTATGTGTGTTATCATCGTAGCGCCCAGGGTATTTTACCTAGAGAGTTGAAACTTGGCAGAAAAATCAGTCATTACTTCTAGTTGTGCCGCCCAGAAATCAACATTTTCCTCCATCTTGGACCCAGTTTGCTAAATCAGAAAACATTGTTTAAAAAAACGTAAAATAGAAAAGTGGTCCGATCGAGTCGAAATTTGGCACGAATGTGCCTCTCTGTATGACAAACAAATCCACTAAATTTAATTTTGATATTGGCCGCCATTTTGAATTTATCAATGTTTGAATTTTGAAACTTCGACGGTCAATAATACGGAAAGTGTAAATATGTTTTTGACGTATAGCATATCGTTAGAACCGGCAAAAAATACAAAAAATATAAGTATACAATAATATAAATAGGAACAAATATAAAAAAACCGATGAAATTCCAATGATTAGTTTTAAACTTATAAACGAACATAATTATTAATTAGTGTGATACTTTTGTTAAGCGTCAAAGTTTGTTTACATCTGTCAAAATACCACCAGTCAAAATTCAAATAATTAAATAAATGAAATACATTTTTTTTTTTTTTTTTTTTTGAAAAATGATAATAAAAAAATTAGTTAGTTCAAAACGGTCACCCATCTAAGTACTGACCACGCCCAATGCTGCAAAGCAGCAGCAGGAAGCAGCATTGTGCTTGGTGCTTTACAGCAGCAGAGGCCACTTAGCCTCCGTGGCGAGAAGTGAGGAAAAGTTCCGAGGTACCCCGTACCCGATTTTTTTTAATGATTATATATTAATTTAAAAACGATTAAACAATATTTTTGCTCGTTTGAAGCAACAACAAAAATGTCTAGGTTAGCTATGGATAGACAGCTGTGTAAAATCGTCAGTGAACCATTAACAACATATATAGAGCTCTAAAAAAAAGGAAAGTAATTCTAAAAAATATTAAATTACCCTCATCTCCAAAATATACATACACTACAAAAGTACACATTTCTAGACTTAACAAAAAAAGAATAGTTCAAGAAGAATACCCTTTATAAAAAATGGTTTTATTAGAAGAAAAGAGCTCCTTTAAAAGTAATCTTCAAATATAACTTTGTTGTATAGGAGTCAGATTTGTTATAAATTATAGTGGATGTTCAACAATTACCTATTCTGATTATTATAATATATTAACATGCTTCTTCACCTGGTTTATCATTTTAAATTGATGTTTTTGAATAGTGCTTATTATTTTATAATTTTTTAAATAACATTTAGAATTTTTCCTATAATAATTTTTGAAATAAAAGTGTACTATGTATACATTAACCATATCTTTATATATAAAATGCAGATTAAGGGAAATTACAAACCACATATTTTATACGGTGATTTTTCGCCATTTGTAAAATAATGAAGGATGTAGGTATATGTAAATTTTGTAAATGTATTAAAGGTAGGGCTCTTAAGATAATGAGATGTTAGAGACATGTAATAATGGGGCTCTTTCACGTAATCATATGTGTCCCCGAGATTTTTATATGTATATATATATTTTTTTTTTCCTTACTTAATGCAACAATCTTTCTTTCAACGCAACTTGTAATTTATTCTTGGTGTAATTTTATTTTGGTTCGTTCAATGATTAATTTACAATGGCCGTAATATCAATTCGCTCATTACCATTGTTAAAATATCGACTATGAAATTAGAGAAATCGACCTGCATTAAGCTTTGGGTTGCGTGTGACTTTTAATGACTCTCCCACTTCACTGTAATATTATTGTTTTCTAATAAATCTCTGGTTGCATCGGAAAGCAATCATTATTTCCAAACCATACCCTTCATTAATTAAGAAAATACTCTGATAAATTATTATATAATTTTGTTTTTTTAAATTGGACTGCAAGAGTGATTGTTTTTATTATTTTCCATTAAACAAAGAACTAGTCTTTTTGGCGATGGTATCACAAGTTCATTTATTTAATTGCATTCAATTCAATTTCATCAAGGTAGAAGTTTTAGAGTGAGGCATTAATATTTTACATTTTTAATCTAACCGATTGTTTAAAAAGGAGGAAAAAATCTAATTTATTTTATTTATACTTCTACTTTTTATCTTAAACATTAAAAGGTTTTAGGACTATTTAAAGCTTTTTTTTTTAAATAAAAATAAATTACCAAGGGGGGGAGGGAGTACCTTTATATTCCAAAAAACTATGATCCTAAACAAAAATCCTTAATTCAACAAAAATATTCAATCAAGGTCCTCTAGCTATTTATGTAAAGTGGAGACTAACCCGATGCGAATGCCGAATATTTGGTTAATGCGGCTGATAAACCAACATGCTTACCCAATGTCGTCCAAACACATACTCGTATAGGTCATTTGCTGGCCCAAGCCATCTACAGACTCTTTTGACAACACAGATAATTATTAAATAATAACTAATTATTTAATTACTCCCCCCTCCTCATCTTAATTACTAACTACGTAAAATTTCCTCAGAGTTATTCTGGACTTACTTTAATGAACAAAATATATAGAGAAAAACAAAAATTAGTTCATTGTCACAATACAATTTGTTGATTATAATCTAGTTAACCGTTATTCTATAGTTACTGTTACACCTAAAAATACTTCCATGGATGTAATCACTTAGATGGAGACTGATAACTGTAATAAATTCTTTTATTTCACAAGAAAAAGTATATTTTTATAATAAATAAGATATTTAATACCTCAGTAACGATGATGAAATAAATACATTAACTGTGTGAAAGTAATATTAGTAATAGAGTAGTAATAATTAGTATAGTATCACTAATTTGTTACTCAATATAAATTATTGAGAAGTTTAATAAGCATTAAGTCCGCAAAAAGAAACCAATTACATATTTTATTGCAACATACGCGAAGTGATACAAAGCTTGTATTTACCTTTATAGGATAGATATAATCAATTACATTTACTTATTCTCTATTAGTCTATTAATGCAATAGATAATTATTTAGAAACCGTTTAACATTGCTATTTGTAGAAGCTGGCACAGGGTAGTTAACAGACATACTGAAGGTGAGTCATAGTCATAGCTAAGAACTTGAGAAGTATTGAAGAGAAACCTATAAACATAATATTCGAACGTTTATATGCATTAAAAGTGTGGGAATCTTACATAGCTCGTATATAATAATGTAAAACCTTATCGTAATACTGAATTTACATTACGTAAATAACTCATTATAAGTTAATTGACCGTACGGTATAGGAGAGCGATAAGGATTGCGAAGGAAGGGGATTTCAAAAAGTAATCAGAAGCGGAATCACAGTTAGACGAGAAACGCGTAAAATATCAAAACGAGACGGAGTAGCGTCTGTATAAAGTGCTGTTATCTAATAATGTAAATTGAATTTAGAAAGTCCGAGGGAAGAGGATTTATTGAGACGTCGGAGCAGAAGCGATCGAAGGAAGTAACTACGGTGTTGATTAGAGGTGTGAAAATGCAAAATAGGAAGGTACCGGTACCGAAGTGCAAGACTTAAACTCCCGGCATGAGGTCGCCGGTTAATTGGTGCGGACACCGAGACTAAACCAGGGAAAACATGCCCCAGCTATGAATCAGCCCGGCACTCACACACCTTCATTAAGCGCCTTCTAATTAAACTCACCATGCAAATTACCAAGGACTTAAGCCGGACTCCAATACTCCGGAGTCAGTAAATTTAACGCGTCCGGCAAGCGTCCTTCCCCTGGAAGGTGGTCCAAGCAATACTCGACTACTATGCTTCTCCCAATTGTAAATAACGATTTAATTAAGAAAAAATTAACGTTATTACGTAAGGATTCTTTGAAAGGAACTTATTCGGCCGGGAATAAAGGATAAAAAGTCGTGCGTTTAATAACTCCGAATGGCATACGTAAAAAGAACCGAAAGCCCTTATTAGTGCGGTTTTAATCGGAACACCGCAGAGCAAAGCCTTCTCTTTCTCTTAGGTTAATAGAAATTTAATCATCATTTACTATGGTTTGCTGCCGGTTTTAATCGGGCGATACGTGAGAGTGCTCATTACCTCCGGGTCTATTACCAGGATAGCTTGTATACGGTTCTATTACAAGCGAGCCCGCCTCAGTAATTGAAACGAACCTCTTCTCTCCAGTCTCTACCTTCGCCTCCCCCTACACTCACAAAACATATCTAAAGCCAATTGAATGAGACTGGAAAGAAGAAAAATACACATCACAAGAAACTAAAAGCCGACTAAATAACAACCAAAAATGAGATCTAGGCAATTACACTAACCACAGCTTAAAACTAACCCACGCCATAATGGAATTGAGATAGTAGAAGATAAAACTATTAACTTTGTATTTACATAATGTATACCAAAATTAATTAGATTTTATATACACGAATAATTTAAAAAAAAATGAACGGTTCAAATTGAATTCCTTTAAACTTTAAAATTAATAATTAACTGAGAATGCTGCAAAGAATCAATAGAAAAAAATCAATTATCTAATAACAACGTAATTTCCAGAAAACAAACAAATTTCCAACAACAACGTGAATATAAAATTAGTTGAGCACTAAGAGTTTAAACCTTTTATTAATTAATGGAAAATTCACAACTGTTCGAAATAACTTAAAATCCGCCTTACTACATTGAAACACGGATTATTTCACCTCACTCGATAAGCTAGCACCTTACAATAATACAAGGTGTAAGCTAGCAGTTAGAGCCAACTTGGGGGTTTGTTGTTTTTACCCCGCTGATAATAGTTATTTTAAAATGGTAACTCCTTTAAAAATAGTAAGCAAATTCAAGCAGAGTAATGACGTGAATAGGAGTGTGCCATAAGATTTTGTTCATTGTAGTGAACAATCATAATATTTTTTTCCCGATTCTATGAACATTTTATCTAAGGAGATTTTAGATTTTAGAGGTCACTAATAATTAATTATTAAAACAAGCGTAAGCGAGTTTCTTACATTAAACGAAACATGCACGGTGTCTGTGTGTCGGTAACGTGTGACATTAACATGAGTAAAAGTTGACCGATTTTGGTGAAATTTGCTACAGGTGTTGCTTTTACCAAGCGTTCGACGCTCGCATAAGCTTCAAATGTAAAATTAGAATTTCGGGACGGAAAGATTCTATCATCACCTGTTCGATGATACGAACATATTTTTTAACTAAATTTTTTATTTAAACCAACAGCGACACCATTATGAAGTGATAAAGATCGTTGAAACTATTACAGCGGGTTAAAATGTAGAAAACAACGTTTTTACCGAATTCTTACGTTCTAACTCAACGATTTTAATAAAACTTCATATACATCGTCTAAAGTACAATTGAAACAGGCATGTAATATTTTAGCTTGATACAAGCACATTTTTTGTCATAATAGTGATACATTTTATAATAGTTGGAAAGGAAATGTCCGAATCGTGTAGTTAGTGTAATAGTAAGAATGCAGAGTGCCTCACTCACTACTAAACTCTGCGTATTAAAATAATACTCTTTAACTATAAACTCATTACGATTGTCTATTTCCTCAATATCTAATACATATTTATAACTATATGCTCGCTTCAATGATAAAGCCACACGATGCCTAGTATATAATGTCAAATGATTTACTAATAGCAACACCTTATAAATTAGTCTAAACAAACGTAAAGATTTGAATTTATACATGTAAATACACAAAATTGACCGACTTGATAAGTAGTGAAATAAAATCTAAACTTGAGTAAGAGTAAAACGTGGAAGATCATTTATCTTATTTAATCAGCAATCAAACCATATTATTCCACCCTCTCCCCCCCCCCCCCAAAAAAAAGCATCTAGCTTTTGTGAGTAGTGCAACATAGATAGCAATTTTATTCTTCCTTTTTATTTGTTTTAAAACCTACTTTAGTTAATTTAATCTTCGGGGGTTTACATAAATAAAAGAAAAAAAAATCGGGTAGCAGCATTGGACGTGGTCAGTACTTGGATTGGTGACCGTTCTTAACTAACTGATTTATTATCATTCTGCAACAACCAACTGGGCAAAACAGCAAACTGGGTTCAAGATGGCGGAAAAAGTTGATTTTCCGGGAGGCACCACTACAGGTAAGGACTGATTTTTCTGCCAAGTTTCAACTTTCTAGGTTAAATACCTTGGGCGCTACGATGATAACACACATACATACGTCATGCTGAAAACCACTCAGGAGGTCTTAAAAACACCTAGAACGGAAAATTCCGTTGAAATCTCGAAAAAAATTTGTTTTATGAAAACAATACTTTTCCTACTATTAGTAGTGAGGAAAAGTAAAAAATCAGGGTTATCTCTGAATAAAAATTCCTTAAATCGGAAATGTTATTATTCTTCAGATCAAACAATTGTATATTCCACTGGGTGACCCTGAAAATTCTGCTGAATAAAGCCGATGTCAATTAATAACTGACAGGTTACTAAACTGGAAATGATTGATTGTTGTTATAAAGCATATTTCACAATTCTTAATCAGTCAAAAAAACAAAACAAAAAAAAACAAGACTTGCATCTGATAAATAATTCCGATATTAAAAAATGTCTCCAACAAAGAACTGAAAGAACAACACTGTCTGGTAAGAAAGCTAGAAACAAAATCAATGAAAGGATGTAAAATGCGAATTTATGGTCTTTGAGGTCGTGGGAGCCAAATCATGATGGGGTATTTCTAAAGTATTCTCTGCCCTGAGTTCAAGTCCTCACAGGTCTATACTTGAGATGAAAACCATAGGGAACTAACTCCAAAGGTGAACAACACCGGCAATTATAGATGATCCTTTAGGCGAAGCCTTTATGTAATTATAGTAATCAGGGGGGAGGGGCCTCCCTCGGGCCCATTACACCGCCGGCACACAACTAAAAAAAGGCTTGGGCCCCACAAACCTGTAGTCGGACTGAGTTATAGCCCCTGAGGGTATGAAAAACTCTATAAAACGAGCTGTTACCGAGGCCCTTCAAACATATTTACACATCTAGATTCCACACGACACATGATAATAATTAACAACTATACGGTTATTAGATAAGAGAATCAGGAATAGTTCAGGTCTCAAGCAAAACCAATATCATTAATTATATAAATAAATATTATGTGAAGAACCAATTTCTTTTCTTTGTTAAAAGAGATTTATGGGATCCGGAAAGCGGAAAAAAGAGGATTGGGGTTGGCACTCTTCAAGGACCTGCAATCTATCATGAACTCAATTAACCAATAAAACACAACCGAAAAACAAACCTAAAAATATTAACAAAATACTTGACGCAACTCATGCTTAACATTAGTGCGCAAGGCCAAGTTCCAGCAAGCATGCAGTATATCTTTATTTGAACCAATTTACCTGGTTTTAACATGGATATTGTTTTTAAGCTGGGGGACAGAAGATATCTCCGTCACATGAAGTCAGCATGAAGAATGAGACGCTCTTAAATATAGCAACAGGAAGTTGGGATATAACAGGAGGTAGCTTCGTTTTCACTTAAGTACTATATTTCGCCTCAACACAAAATCATATCCATGATTCAATGTTTTTCCATGAAGTGGAGACATTTTTTAAGAAGAGCAAGATTACAAGATGCAGGTTATAAACAAGTGCGGTTTCGTGAATTTGTTTATAACCTGAATTGGTTCGTGAAAAAAGTCAGCCTATTAAAGTACCTATTATGTAAGTATATATCTACATTGCGGCCAAGTCTGTATATAAGGCCTAATATTATATAAACTGGTCATGTGTTAATCAATAAAAATAAAGAGAATTGCTGCTCATGAAAGTAGGAGTGAAGGGAGGTTATGGACAAAAAAGAGCAGATTTGGCCACAATGTAGATATCACTACTTTGAAAATCTAACATTTTGGGAGAAGGTTTGGAACTTGGCCTTCTTTTCATGTTTAGTTTTTTGCTAAGGATTATATCTACTATAAAATAACCAAATCTTAATTAAAGCGCTCGACTTGGAAGCCATTAGAAATAAGATATTTTTAGGTTGGTGTTAAGTTAACACCATATTTTAGGGTAAACATGGAAACAATAAGTATGGTAGGTAAACTACTATATTTTATTGTTGACCCAAGGTTATTTTTTGTTTTTGTTAAAATCAAGAAAACATATTACATTTCTTAATAAGTGAGGACAAATTTTTCGAGGATGTTTATAAAAAAATTATAATGATGTGCGAACAATGAAAAGGTTTAGAAATGTAGAAGCATTTCAATAACTAATTCACTTTACGGAAATACGCCCCAGTTAAGATAAGCAATAAATTTAAGTTTACAATGAACGCTAATTCAAGGGCACGAATGACAACACAAAGAACACAAGTGTGTTTAGACATATTCACTCAAAGAACAACTTTTCTGCAATAAATCCTCTGTTATTACTACCCTTAACTTCAGCTTAACACAGATTTTAATTTAATAAATTATTATCACAAACAGATTTTAGTGTTCTAGAAAAGATCGTTTGGAAAGGCCGAGGAGCTATATAAAATACTGTTCTGTAAGAAGAAGCTATATTCTAAATGAGTAGTGAAGAATGTCGGGCAGGGACTAAGCCTGGGGGACTCAAGCCAACAGTTTACGTAAATAGTTTTGGCAACTAATCGAAACTCAGAGCCCCGACACCAGAATATCTTTATGAATGTCTTGTCTGTATTTAACAAAAATAAGAAAATAAATGATCTCCCGGAAAAAAATGCGTAAGTTCGGTTGGCTTGTTCTAAATACACCGTGCCTTATTTAATTTAAAATTAAGTGGATTTCGAGAGAACAATAAAAGGAACATAAATTTAAAGCCAGTTTGTTGTTTGGGATTTTTTGATTCAATAACAACAATAGGAACGACGAATAAATCTTAAGCCAACTTTACACTCTTAAAATCCACTTAAGATGTGTTTTCAACAACCTTGTTTCGGCTTGTTTGATTTAGAAAAGATTTTTACCAATAGAAAAACAAATCGACGGGAAAAAACGAAACAAAACATAATTTGCATAGCTTACGCAAAGAAGCAAAAATTGATTTGTGCTGTAGAATGCTAAAACTTACCCACCGATATAAAATTAGAATATTAAGCTTAAAAACATAAACATTTTACCAATAAGAATCTTTACACTTAAAATAATAAGATATATTTTAAGTAATAGCATATTCTCGCATGCTATACGTTGAAATCAAATATTAGCAAATACTAGTTCTTTAACAATCAACCCTTATTAAAGAAATTATACACCGTAGTTATACTTGGACGATATAAATTATCAGCATCGATAGCGTAGCGTATATTTTTTTTAAAAATCAAATTCAACATTCCACTTTGAAGTAACATAATTAGAAGCACACGAGGCCATGAGAGAAATGTTCAAATTAGATTAAGTGCAATTGTTTAAGGGAAAGAGCGAGATGTACCTTATAACCTTGTAAGCTAAATTTGTAGCCAAAGCAATACACAAAGGATGAATACATGTCAAGAGTTAGTTAATAAGGTCGGATCTAGAGAATCTGAGCAAGGTAAAAGATTCGACACGAGTGTTGCCGGATCGGAATATCCTGCTACTTTCATTACTTCGTTTTCACCTTTGAACCGTCAAAGGGAAACGGAACGCCTCGTAGGCGCGCGCCGACGAAAAAGAGTCGAATCCCGTAAAAAGGAGAGGGCCTACTTCTAATTTGTAGGAGCCCGCTTCTTTGTGCCTTCCAATAATTAGGTACTCGAGCCGACGACGCAACTGCGATAAAGAACGAGCACTTATTACTGACGATAAAAGGAAAAGGGTTACACAGAGGGACTAGAACAAAGGTCTCAGTGTTACAAAGAGAGCGGAGAGCGAGGCCGCAGCCAGCGCAGCATCATTCGGCAATTATCTCTCTCCCTCCCTAGGTCTCTAAGAGTAGGGAGATTCAAGACTGAGCCACTGTCACGGCACAGACCGGTACAAACAGTTTATTTACAGCTTCGAGTAGACGTCAATTAGTCCACTAATGAGCTAATTAAACGAGTATTGAGTGCCATCTAATGAATACACTCGGATTATTAAGTCTCCTCGTCTTCAATACCCGGCCTAATTACCTCTATGTCCTCAAAAAAACACGCACACGCTCTCAATAATATCCTCGGAAATCTTAAATAATAAAAGAGACGGGGATACATAAGGGCGTTCTATCGGCCGACGAGATCTCCCGAGCAAACCGTCACCCTTAATGAGGCCAAATTGACAAAAACCCGTCTCTCTTCTCCTGCCTTTATAAAATAAAATAAACTATTATCCAGGGGAGGAGTTAAGTTTGGCGCTTTGACGTCGACAAGGCTAATAGGGTGAGACGGTTAATTGGGTAAAGCTGTTCGGACGACGAAGAATTTCATTAAGACAATTTGACAGTGAAACAAAGCACAAAGAAACGACGGCATTTTGGGCATCTCTCCCGGCCGATACTTCGAAGAAAACTCCTTAATGAACAACCTCGGTAGGCAACCGAAATTGGATAGAAAATGTTTATTCCCTTTGTACCCTTATAAGAAAATTTGTGAAAACTGAGAAACAACAGGTAACAAATATAAAGGCTTTTCTGAATAGTTAAACAAATTAATTATCAAAATTTAATAAATTCCTTTACACAAACAATAATCAGAAATTTACAATAGTAGCAACAAATGGCAGTTTTTACATTTTTTTATTATGATTTATTGATTTTTTTTGTTGCTCTAACCATTAATCATTCATTTAAAAACAAAGAGGATACACGTACAATAAATGATTCAAATTAGTTTGTTTAAGAACGATTTAAGCAATAACATTGAAGATTGTTTTTTTGGACGTAGAAAGAGGGAATTTGCCTAATGATAGTTTTCGTTTACATAATGTTTAACGAGAACTCTGGGTGAGCTTTCCAAACAGTTTATAAGGTTCCTTCTATATTTATTTTGTTCCTGACGTTATAAATAGTTTAAGCCTGAAGGAAGGGAGGCTGTAAGAAGGCCGAGACGAGGGGAGGAGAGATTTAATATATGCTTAATAAGCAGTCAAGGAGGTAATAACATATTTCACGAAGACTTGACGCTCCTCAGACGAACACTTTGTAAATGACACCGTTTTGTAATTTTCATACCCTCTCCGTTGGAAGCGAACAAACACTCAACCTCCTCTCTCTCAACCCCAGGCACACTATATTTCATTTTAATAAAAGTTTTAAAATTAATTAATATCAAGGGGGAAAGCTTAACCCCCCGTCTGGAATTAATTAGTGCCCCTTATAGCCGGCGTGTCCTCGTGCCAGCCCCCAGGTAATTAGTTTGCACACAATATTAAAGGCATTTGCTACACCCTCCCTTTCCCCCCTACCCAACAATCTTCCACAATGAAAACACTGACCTCCTCTTCTAAACACTCTCCAATAAAAACAATTTAAGAGACAAAAATCTCAGAGACTCAACAGCCTTTAAAATATCCCTCCCAACACACAGTTCTAACATATTAAAATACACAAAACTTATTTTAAGAAGTCCTAAACAACAAAAAATAAATAAATTTTGCAATACATAGTTAAGTTCTTAAAATCATAAAATCCAATTAAGGAACACAGTTCAATTTTTAAAAGATAAATTAAAATATTTACTAACATAATAATAAGGCATATCAGTAGTAAACTATTAAAATAATTAATGTTTTATCATTACAACTGAATAAATTAACAAAAATATATTTTAAAAAAAGTACAGGAATTGGACTGGGAACGTAAATTAAAGCCAAAAGAGGTCAGGTGAAGTGTCAAATATGACAAAAATAAATATTGTGAATAAATGATGTGCTTTTTAATATACATGAAATTATTTTAATTAATTCTGGGAATAAATGTATTATTGATTCATAATTTGGAAGTAGACTATAAATTATTAAGTTAAAGCATATAGGATATTCTAAAAGTAGGGTTGGTTATACGATGCTAGAGATCCCTTCCTTAAAAGGATGCAATTTGGGGGTGAAGATGTTGAAGGTTGGTTTGCGAGGATGAGGAAAGTACCTGAGGGGCCGAAGAGAATTGAATCTAGACAGGGTCAGAGAGCAAGTAAGGTCCAGTATGATCAAAGAAGGGTCACTATGTCCTCGGGGTCAATCCTAGCAATTACATGAAGGAGCAAGGGCCAAGTGATTAAGGGCAGACCCCCTTCCTAGTAGGATGATTTAATCACCCTTAACGACAGGAGCAAAATTCCCTCAAACTAACTAACCCTAAGGGTGAACCGTCCGCTTTTCTAATTCATCATCGGGCTTTTCCTTCCCTTCAGGACGTGGAAAAGGCTTGTTTGTTTTGTACGACTAACTCTAAATAACCTACTACACTCTTCTCTTGAATCCCTTTCATTTATTTCTTCATCTCAGTAATTAATCTCAAAAAGTGACCGCGTTTAACATTATAAAAACAAATTAATTATAGAATGACGCAGATTATTAAAAAAAATCAAATTATTTACATCATACTACAAAATACCGAACAACAAAACCCTCAGACGTTTTCATTTTTCAGATCCTATTTTTTTCATTCAATAACAGTTTGTTTCATTTAAATATGAATTAAGTCAATATGAATTACTATACTATTACTGTTACGTAAATATACTATTATAAAATTTAGTATTACATACTATTATGTCACGTAATTATTGTGGTTTTATATCAATTCATCGATTTTAATCTTTTATTCACTAGAATTCTTCACGATTAACATATTTAATGTACAAGAACACAGAGTAATTAAAATTTAAAGAGAAAACTTGAAAAACATACCTATAAAAAAGACCATGATCCCTTACTTGATTGGAAGTAATAATGAAGTAAAAAGCATACCTGCAAAAAAAGAGAAAAAAAGTTAATCAAGTACAATACCTTATTTAGTTAAATAAATAACCACAAAAACATTTCTCGATAACAATAATAATAACTAAGCATTAACAGTTCGAAGCAAAATATACAAACCATCGAGAATAAGAAGCTATGGAGTTAACAGTAGCCCAGAAACCTAATGAAAGGAATTATTTCTTCAACACCACCTGGAACGGTTGCAATAAACTTCTCACGGTTGTTGACGTAATGAGAATCTAACCGCAGTATGAAGCTTGTTTCTAATTTAATAACACGAAATCACCTGTTAACGTGATTATACTCCATTTAAAAAAAGAGAGTCTTACAAAAGCTACATTAGTTCAATTTATATCCGTAAACCTAAAATCTAACATACTTCTAAAGAGTATTTAACAGTAATAGCTCTTCAAGCAACATCCGAGCTAATTAGGGTGTAAATAAGACGAAGAAAGCGAATAATGCATATACATTGCAATTATTGGCACTATATCACGCGCAATGAGGATGGCATAAAACCTCACTATTCTTCGTCTTTAATGGATTTAACGAGAGCCATAAGCAAAGGAGTAAGTATAAGGTTGAAAATGACGAAAGTAATTGGTTAAAGTAAGCCCGATAACAAGCGAGCTACTAATAATGCGGTGTAAAGCATTTGAAAATTAATAAGGCACCCTTAGGCTGTTATAAACACAACCATATACATTACATAAAAGACTCCTTCTAAGAGTTTAGTTAGAATTACATTTTAATGTAATATGAGCACCAGAAATAAGTAGAGTAAACAGTAATTGGTGCTGCCCAAAAGGTCTCGATCCTCTCTAGTACACAAAGTCTCTAAATTAAATTAACGTGTAGTAATTCCCTCCCTACGATGGTCTACTGTTTTTAATTCAGGGCAATCGAATCCCTTAAAAAAATATTGTTCAGGTACGTTTCATGCGTATGAGGATAACCTTTTAAATCATTGTAAAATAGTTTATCTACGATTGATATACGAAATATAAACATTGTATATCTGTTTAGATGCGTAGCAAGTGATTCTTTACGTACTTGTATTCATTGCGCATGCGTGTCTCATTGTTCTGAAGAATTCCTCTTCTTTACCACCCTAGGGCGGTAAAGAAGAGGAATTCTTCAGCTTTACGCACGATTAGCGAGTTTGTTTACATTTAACAAAACTAATTTGCGGTTCATTTATTAAAGTAACTGTTTATATCGAGTTTTTAGTGAAAAACAATGAGAGAATCTAGTGACTTTGATGAAAATGTGGAGAATAATACTCCTCCAGAAATAATTAATTCGGCAAAAAATACAACTCAAGAATTAATGTCATCTTTATCAAAAGAGAAATACGAACTTGCATACAGGAAGTTTATTTTTTTCTGAATTTATTATTTAAATCTAACAATCGTAGATAAAGTACGGTACGCAACTCGTGCGAAAACGGCATTTTGCATTGCTCGTGTGGTTTTACTACCCTCGCTATCGCTCGGGTGCAAACTCCACACTCGCATGCAAACTGCTACTTTCCACACTCGACGCGTAATGTACTATTACAATTTCATCACTTGAATGGTTAGCTTTTTGAGGTGACACTTTTTTGAGTGTGTTCTACAAACATATGTGACAAAAGGCTCGTTTGATATTGATCTAACTTTTCTTTGAGTCGACTTTTAGTAAAGTTGGATTTTTGTCAGGTTAAAGAGTTAACGATTCAAAATTTAACAATCAAATGTAGCCACAATTGTATATAACTGTAAACAATAGTAGCAGAAGATTTATTTTTTTATATTTTAATACATTAATTATTTAGGCATAATTGATAGTATTATCTGGTATTTAATTGATTAAATTTTTAAAATTAAAAATTAGTATTGCAAAAACCAATAAGCGATAAAATATAAACACATTAAAGAGGAAAAACATATATTAGGTGTAGTAGCATTAAATTTATTGGGTTATTGAACAAGGCTTGCCTTGTTGGCTAGAGGGAGATAGTCAATCTTACACGTATAAATCACAGCGGATTCCTCTCTCCCTAGAACTCAGGGTAAGAATGTAGTTAAGCATATGGAGCCTCAAAGACTTGTTTTAACTTTGAAGGCGTGAGCAAATAAAAAGAGGAGATTTACAACTGGTTTTTCTCGGTTAAAAAGAGGCGGCGGCATGTTTCCTTTATACAAGGTGAAGGTACCATACTCTCCCTATTATTACCTATTTAAATTCATATTAAAGGGCGCGAGGGAATGAAGCCTCTAGACAGCATCATATATACCTCTTTACCGGAATCTTTCTCGACAATAACTGCCTTACCCCAACCCTTAAACTGTCCCTAACTTACACAGTATATTATTGACTGTAAACTGCAAACGATCCACCGCTATTACCCAAACCTTCCTCCGCCTCCAACAACATATTCTTAATATAATTCTTTCCGAAAGCAACAAAATAATGTTTAACTTTAACTTAAAACACTTTACATCTCTTCGTTTTTTACTTCTCTCGCTCGTAAAAAAGTGCAAAAGGTCGTAAAGAAAGCTTTCCCCTCCCCAAAAACTTTATTACTTGTTACAAAGTTATGAATGATTATTAAAATAAATATGTACTTAATAAACGTCTGCGAGGGACGAAGGAATGTGAAAAGGAGTTTGAAACAGTGCCAGTTAGCAGGGAAAGTCTGGCCCAAATAAGAAGGCTTAAAGATATTGGCTAATATATCAATGTCAAAGCGAATTCATGCTAAATAGCTATTCTCGGGTGCCTCTGTAATATGCAGTTTTCACGGAGAAAGCGCGGTAAGAAATCATAGAAAGGAGTCAATTTAACCCGTCAACTCAAGATAAAACTTACATATTTCATAAATATATTAACTAACGACAACCTTTTTAGTAGTAACTGATTTATACAAATATAATAATCAATAACAGGTAACATGTAATCCTAAAAAAACCTAATATCACAAACAACCCGTTTCACCAAACACCAATACTAAAATCTTAAATGTTTCTCGTTCTACATAACCTGGAAAATATTAATTAATTTACAGTTAATCATCAAAAATATATATTCTATAAATCTTATACTATGTTTCTCAAATCATTCATTTATTTTTAGTAATTTAGCTTATCTTTTTAATAAATTATTTTATTCTTCCAATTACTTCCTTTTACACATAAGCCTTCTAAAATTTATTATGTAGTAACAATTATAAATGCATCATTAATTAATTTATTTTCTACTTCATTTCTTTTTATCTATTATAAGATTTTAAAGATATTCCTTAAATATTGAGAAAGGTTTACGTTTGTCCACACAAAATGAAAAATAGTAAGAATCTCTTAATATTTGACAATTTAGAATAGAAATTTTATTTGTGTAAAGCATATAACAAGCTTTGAACAAATTCAATTTTTTTGTATAGTAATAAAATGTTAAGTTTCGGCAACATCTTTAAACATTATAGGTACATGTTAAAAAAAAAGTCTAAGTAATACAATAATTTCTTCTTAAAAATGAAAATAAAATAGAATTCTATGTTTATATCTGTACAATAACATAATGGAATTATGATGGAATGTACTTATTTCAAACAAAAATAACTAAAAACAATAATAAATTAAACCATCAAAACAAAGCTGAACCGCTTACCTCCAATCTCAAACAAATTAAAATAATACAAACTGCAGAATGATTATGTTTAAATTATAAAATTGAATAACCTCTTGCAACAATATTGCACTACTGATAATAGGAATACCACTTCAATTTGTAATTAAAACAAAATTATAAGCATTTAAAAATTAAAATAACTTAAATTAATTATTATTAAGCAATTAAAATTAATATAAACTTGATTCTTAATAATTAATAAAATACAAATAATAATAATAATAATAAGTACTATTAAATATTATTCCTTCTTCTTTACATTACAATAAGTAGGGACCATATGAATTTGATTAATTAAAGGATAAACTGATAGGTTATTCGTTTAGAGTTTTAGAAGAAAGGACCTTAATTTTAGGACATTACAGACGAAGTAATAAATATCTTCATATTAGAAAACATTCTTTACATGAATATAAATCAAAAGGACTTTTATCGTAGAAACAAAAAAAGCAAATCACAGTTTTCTCCTTTATATTTCCACAAAAAAACTATTTTATAATATGAAATTGTGAAAGTTTGAAACTATATGATTTTTGTTAATCTGAAAAATAGTTTTTTTTATTAACGATTAAGGAGAGTTACAACCCATATACTGAAATTTGGTTCCACTCCGAACCTTTTTATTCTTAGCTCTTCTAATAACTACAAAGAAATAACTGCAATTTCTTAAAACAAGTCGAACCAACAACAATACTGCATTTTCTTATTTATTCAGTCATTATATTTTTCGATTTGAATAGATTTTTATTAAATCAATTTTATTTATCTAACACCTTACAAAGTTAAGGTCATTAACTGTTTATTTATTTTTATTTTTTTATTAAAAAAAGAATATTGGTAAGTTAAACGATTTAATAAATTGTTTTTTTAGTACGGTTATGATCATCAAAATAAATATATATTTATACCTATATATTATTTTATATTATTATATATATATTTTTTTTTAATAATAAATTTTTGTACATATAAAACAATATAAGATATGTTTTTTTTTAACAATCCTGATAAAAAGAGGAATAAACTTTAATAAAATATCATCGTTAATTAAACATGTAACATTGAGACCAAACAAAAACCAATCTGTCATATTTACTGTAGCGTTATTTTTTTTATCTATCCGAGAAATAAAATACACAAACTGGATAATTGGTAGTGAAAAAAAAAACATAAATAAATAAAACCGAATTCAAGGGATTGATGGGTAAAAGGGATTATTCGTTAGATATCGGAGAAAGCCTACAAAAAAATCCTCATCTAAATCCTAAAAAAAAGTTTAAAAATTCATGCAAGTTGGATTACAGAAGACTTGACCGAAACTCTGTTTACTCCAGCCAACGGATGTACCCCACTTTTTTCG
Source organism: Gerris lacustris (assembly GCA_951217055.1). Lineage (NCBI taxonomy): Eukaryota > Metazoa > Arthropoda > Insecta > Hemiptera > Gerridae > Gerris > Gerris lacustris. The sequence goes on from OX578278.1 coordinate 61,129,001, forward strand.
CCTCAAGGACTCAACGGACTCTGACGCAAAGCGCAGGAATAAATATTGACATTTGGGATCGAGGGAGCCTACCTCGTGTCCTCAGGACCTCGATAGGCGCCATCTGTAAATAGAAAATAGGGTAAAACTCTTCTTTCTGGCCACAGAATCAGAGGCAAAAGGGGGAAGATAAAGTTAAAAAGTTCATTTAGTCAAAACCTCGATAAACGGGAGTTCAAGCTTTTATTTATTTATTTTAAAAAAAAAAAAAAAAAAAAAAAAAACACTTAAATGTGACTTTTTGAGTTGGTAAAGAGTAAGTTTTTTTTAAAAAAAGAAAGAGGTTTTAAGACTTGATTTTTTCCAAAATTTTCTCCCAATTGATTGATAAAATACATTTTCTCGTTCCAATCAAACAAAATTCATACAGAAACATGGCTAGAAATTAGAAATACTACATGAAATAGATTAAAAGCAAATAAAAATCTATGTTTTTTTTTTAATTTTAAAATAAAAATGCTCATGACTAAAAACCTAATGAAAAAAAGACGATAAATGTTAGATTTACTTGTGGATTATTTTTGATTCTTTGGAACCAAATTATTTATTAAAAAAAGGTAGAGTTATATATACAGAGAGTAAAGTAAAGTCTCTAAATATATACCTTCCTTATAAGATAAAAAATACCATTTTAAATGGAATAAATTAAAAATGTTGATTTTCTATATTTTCTTTCCTTTGTGTTCGATTGGCAGCAACAGGTCATTACAAATATAGATTAGATTATCCTCTTATATAATGTAGATATATACATAAATATTTCACAAGAAATCAAACTCTAGAAGTGTGTGCAACAACACAGATCCTACCAAGCGTTTCCCGACTTTTTTGATGCTGCGAACACACAAATTTCACTAAACATTTTCGCAAACCTAACATGAACATCGTGTACCTACAGCTGATTGCATAACCTAAGAATTGCAGGTATACATTGCCCCAAGTGCCTCAATTCTTCTCAAATCATTACTGGATCGAGGAGGAGATATTATTAGCTAATTGTTTTTTAAAAAAATTATCATGCTGATGTTAATATGGTTGGTGCATTGCTTTAATTTTTGTTTCTGTTTTGATTCATAGAAGTTTAAATGAATAAGTTATATGATATAAGTCGATATGCATTTTAATTAAAATATTTAAAAAGAATAAACGATCATGTATATTTTATTTGGCCTACATTAATATTTTACTTTATTAAAAAATGCATACATTTTAGTTCCATTGAACTTATTTACATTCATGTATTTCTTACATTATGTATACATTATGCATACACAATACACATACATACACATGTATGTGTACATTAATGTATAATTTCAAAGATTTTTTTTGTAATCCTAAAGATTTGTCATGACGCTATTTTGGGTCGCGACCAAAGGCTTGGGAAGCTCTGAATTTCACCTGTTTCCAATAAAGTAAGGTATTTTTTTTTTTTTTTTTTTTTTTTAAATCTAAATTGCAGCATTTTTTACTCAACTAAATTAAGTTTCATAACAAAAGCGAAAATAATAGTAATTTCGCAATAATAATAATAAAGTGGCCAGATAACCCCCGTCCTGTAACAACCCTGGCAGTTGATCGGGACTAAAACCCAAAAGAAAAGAAAAAATAGTAATTTCGTTTATTGTGGAAACAATATTTATGTAATTGTAGATCAGATTAAAATATTATCTGAGAATAGACCAATTTGAAATAAAAAGATACTATTTAATTAATTGATTAATGGATTTTTATACAAGGGTCAAAATGTATCATGGTTTAAATTTCAAATCTTCAATAACAAATGAGGTAAAAAAAAACATTTTCTTAGTGTGACGGGATGCTTGAAAGTTTTAGTGACTTTAATTAATTGTGTACTCTTTGCCAATAGTCTTTCAGGACTAAAAATAAACAAGTCAATGAGTGGTTCAGATTTTTTTATATATCATTATTAATAATCTTATTAAAAAACAAATATGTAACGATACATTTGTAATAGTATATATATGTAATATTGTACGTAAGCAATTCTATAATAGAAGATATTATAGAATATAATATGTATAATATATTATAATGTTTAAAAAAAATACATTCTTTAAAAATGTATTAAAATATTTTACAATGTATTTCTCGTCATTAATAGTACGACGTTTAATTTAAACTAATACAAGAAAGTTATTATAACAATACAAAAATGAATATTTTTATTTACTTTTACTATTACCGGTGTTATCACTTAGTAATCGAAATCTAACAACAGCAAATGTTTGTTACAAACCCCGTAGAAATGAAATAATATATTTATTTTATTTTAATTGAAATATATATAATACATTTTTTTTAAAAAAGAATACTATCAGATTAGCGAGCAACTCGTATTGATATTTAAAATAACATAGATTTATATGAACAATTTATTTATTTATTATTATTTTAAATTTAATGAAAACAAATAAATATAATTGTATTTTTTAATAATTTATATTCTTGCATTTTTTTTTTTAAAAAAAAAGGTCGCGCGCTATCAGGTTTCGTGTCTCTAAATTAGTCTTCAACCTTCCAGATAATATAAGAAGTAATTTAAAGCTTTTCATATTAGATTGGCTAATAAAAGTTTGCTTATAAGCCCCAACTTTTTCCAATTAGGTTTCGTAGCAATATCAGATCCACGAAATCTCTTCTTCATTTATTTCAATTAAAGTGGCAAAAACCAGAAAATTTCTCGAATTGTGCCGAGAATTCCTTTTCCCCCTCCTCATTCTCTCTCCCCCTCTAGCATCGCGCTTTGCCATCTGATTAAACTCAATTGGAAAAAGAGAAAGAAAGAAGAAAAAAAACAATATAAAGGTTTTCATTTTCATTTCTACCGAGAAAAAATAATAAAAATAAATAAACACAAGGGTAAAAAGAATCAGAAGGATTAACAATAAAAAATATTATAGTTAAATAAAGCAGTGTGATTGGATCTATATATATATATACATATATTGATTCGATAATACATAATAACTTCTTGTAAGTTTTTAGTTTTCATGTAATTTTAGTGCCTATTTTATAGTTATCTTCGAACGTTTATAGGGGGGAGGGGGACGAATCAAAAACACTGAAAGTACAAATACTTCTTTTAACATTGCAGCTTGCTTTCATTCAAGAGTAATACCGATCCTTAAATTTTGCTAAAATAATAAAAAAAAGAATGCATTCTAATTTTGCTGCAAAAAAGTAATATGGAGTGCTTGTCATAAAATCACACCAGGTTAAATAAACAGTATATCCTTTCAAGCCATTTAATTTTAAAATATTTGGTTTGTCGGTTATATATAACACTTAAAATGAGAGGGGATGGAAGTTTAACTGGAATGAAAAAAAGAGTTAAAATGCAGAAAGCAAACAAAATAATTTAATTTAATCAATTGTCAATTGGGTGGATCCCCATTGAAATGCACATCAAGTAATGCAGTTTAAAAAAAATAAAGTATTGCACCCTTTGGACAATGAAACGTAGCTTTACAAAGAGATGAGAAGGTTGGAATCACATGAGCTGAACCCGAGGGGGAGTAGAGAGACATTGAAACATGCTGCCACTAACTCAGGTATCACATGAATCATATGCCAAGTGGTCTACACACAGATGCATTTCATGCACTCGACCATACACGTGCATGATATCCATGCTCCACGTCCATATGCATTCCCAGTGCTGCCTAGTCGGTGGTTCTCTTCCCCTCCTCTCGCTCACCGGATACATGACAGAATTAATTTATCTGACAAACAGTTTACCCCTCACTCACAATAAAGCCTGTGCTTCGCTCTATACCTCCCCTTATCCTCTGCTTCTGTTATAACCCCTTCTCGAAACAGAATGCCAATAAGCCTATTTTCACAAATTATTCTAACCCAACAAACCCTAGATAAGATTTAAGCCAACCGTAATTAGATATTAAAGAAAATCACATTATTTTCGTATCAACACCTCAAGTTACCGACTTTAAAACTTCGTAATTCGTCATGTTAAGAATTCTGTAATTAACATCCAGCAAATAGGGAAAAAATACAAAATAATGAAGTTCCAAATGCTACCGCGGTTAATAATAAAAGCAGCTATTGCTATCTAGTAAAGCATTAAAACTAAAATATTATTTTACACTCATGTATATAGAATTTTGTATTGGAATAAGTGTGACCTTATTGAGAATTGAGCACGAAGATTGTAACTTACAATTTTCTTGTAAATTTAAAAACATTTTTCTGACTTGGCAATTACGCATCACGATACTGCATAACATATTGTTTTAAAAAAGACCTTAACATAAACCATAGGAAAATATAAAGAAAATAATAGTAAACCTCTGTTTAACCTCTACGTGCTGCGTAATTGCCAAGTCAGAAAATGATTCTAAATTTAAATGTGTAAACCGATTTGGGAAAAAAAATCTTGGAGTTTATAAGGCACAGAGTAAGAGAATAGAGAGGAGACAGACAAACAACTTCATTTACTCTGGATGGATTATACCTAGCAGAACTTACTCGGACAGGGGGAGACTTAGTTTAATCTATGATCTCACAGCTTTTTACGTTAGATTTTGCTTATTTTTTTTACTTAAGTATTTTTGTTTAAATGAATATATCCTTATAAATAAAACAGTATTTTGGTTAAATAGTGAAATTTATGGAACCAAAATCTGTCTACTTCAATTAAAAAAATAATATTTTTAGTTTTTTTGTCCAGTTGGCCTTACATACGAGACCTTTCTTGAAATGCTTCTTACAGAACTTAAAAGACTACAAGTCTATAATAATTCTTATCTTCTTTAATTTTATGTTATACAAACGTATGATAAAAAATAACATGAAAAAAGTAAATAGAAGAAAGTCAGTCCCTTAATTTAAGAATATATTTCATTCAGATCTGATGCCAGACGTTGGTTACTCTAGATTTTTAAAATCGAGTATTAGTTTATACCCTTAACTTCTATTTCTTTTGTTTTGTTTCTTTTTTTGTTCTTTCTTTCAGACTTAGAATTGATGCGGCAATTGATGGCCGGGGCACCTGGGATTCTTGTAATATAATTGACTCTAATTATCTCCCATAATTTATCCTGTGCAGGTATAAAAGAAGAAAACTGGTTTTTCTTGTCCGACTCTTATGGTATTAGCATAAATAATAAATCCTCTAATAAAGGAGTATCCAAGATCTAAGCAGCCTATTATAATTTGAATAATGAACAGAAGCAATAATTTCAGGGAAGACTCTAAACCCAAATATAAATTTGATTATTTGGGTGAGCTGATGTTTAAGATGTATTATTTTATTTTAGTTGTTAATAATTGAGACAACGGGACAAGAATGTTAATACTAATTGTAAGCTTTTCTAAACATTCTGATGTAATCAAATAAATAATAAGCAAGACAAGTAAAGTATTATGTTCATTTATATTAAATGTACCCTGCACATTTTGGCTGTTTGCCTAAATCCAATCAAAACAGTGAGATGATGCAGCAACCTCTTAAGCTGGATAAAATGTCGAAGAGACCTTAAAAGACTTATTCATTCAATTTATCTAAGAGTCCATTCACATCACTAATAAACAATTTAAACTTTAAACATTACTGAATCAAAAGACACTTTAACATACTCTAATAAATCAACTATGTAATGAATGGATGAATCATCTACTCTTAACGGTTCGAGCATGAAATTAAATAAACAACTTCAAAGATAACACTACAAATAAAATAATAATAATAAATAAAATAAGTCTGCCAATTAGTATGGCAAATAGTTTCATCGTGTCCTTATATTGGACGAATGGTCACACGAGTATATGATTTGTTTTAATCCCACTGGAAATTTAAAATGAGGGACATTTATTTTTATTCAATATGACATGTGCACAGAAAACTTAAATTAAAATAGAAACATCTGTGAGCTACTTCCAACAAACCATCCAAATTTCTTCATAATTAGATGAGTACTTTTAAAATTTTGGCGGAAAGACCGAAAGACATATAGTATACGAGACTAAAAATGTTCAGATGGAAACAGAGAGTGAAGGTTAAACATGTGGTGAGACCTGCAAAGCAACAAGCCAGACAAGAGTTTGGGAATTTTCTGGAATATAACGGCCAATATAACCAAAAACTATTTTAAAATGATATGAAAAACCACCGAAACAATAACGGCAACGACTGCTCACTAAAATACATAGATATATTTAAATAGGGCAAACTGATAATTACCATGAGACAACGCTAAGCCTTAAAGTGCTGGTGGCAAAGATCAAACTGGGAAAGGCTGCAAGTTAGACAACATGACACCAAAGGCGCAACGATATGTGGGACTAACAAGGGAAGTAAATGTTCCAAAGAGCCATTTTCAGAGCTTAGGAGAGGTGCACTATCACTAATGACTGGAAGTTGTCAATTCCGATATAAAAAAAAGAGATAAGTGGGAATGCAATAATCATCAGGGGTATGCTCAATGTGTTGGGCAAAATGTGTAGCCAAGTCATTGAAAGAAGACTAAGGACTCATGTACAGACAAAATTAGAAGTAGGTCAATGCGGACTCCGGCAGAACCATAAAACTCAGGACATATTCGTGAATCTTCAAGCTGCATAGAAGAGTATTGAGTATGACAAATTACTCCATGTAATAATAATAATAAAGCATTCGATTGGGTACCTTAGCAATAAAAAATCACGGAAGGCATTGAGGATACACCAGGTCCAAGAAGAACTCATTAATAGAATAATAAGTTTCTAAATAATTTGCAGAAATAAAATCAGGACCAACCATTGATCCTCTTCTCACTTTACTAGTAATTAAGGGGTAAGACAAGAGGACATCCTGGATCCCTTTCGGTTTAAAACTGTGATAGAAAAAGCGTTGAAGAACTGCTAAGGAATTTCAAATAACTTGGAAACTGGAATTTAACTCTGGTATAATAAATCTGCAATAATAGATTCTGCCAAGAAGCTGCAGCACTACCTTAATCTATTAACCATGGCCCTGGAGGATTGGGCTATTGATTAGTCTTGGTCTAAGAAAGACCAAGAATATGGTTATCTCCAAAGAACAGGAATACCCCCAGATACGCTGAAGGGATGGGCTTGGGGCAGGTAAAGCAGTTTTAATATGTAGGGGAATCAATAAAACGAGGTAAACGCGAGAATAGCAGCCGCAGGAAGAATACTACAAGCCATAGCCATAAGTTCCTCAAAAAGCAATAAAGCTAGCCGTGTACCGATCTATCTATGTTCCCACAGAAGCAGAGATGTGGTTCCTGAGAGCCGTAGCTGGTAAAACCAGGAGGGATCGCGTACGAAACATAACCCCCAGGTCTGCTCTCCGAATAGAACCACTTATGACAGAGTGGAGAGCTCCCAGCTTATATGGTTTGATCATTTCCAATGAAGGATCCCAATGAAAGACAACTGACAAACAACATCAAGTCCTCCTTGTCAGAGAGATGTTAAGCTGGCAGCCTGGCGGTCTTTTTGTCAACCCTCTACACTATCTGTTATATGAGGGCAAGGAGGATGAAGACTGGTAAAAAAAACTACGGTACACAAAGTTAGGAAATAAATTTCTAAATCTCTATTTTAATTATTTCTTCAAATTCAATGGAAAACTCACACCACATAATTCCTTCAATTAAATAATTGCTAGTTGCAAACCCATAATATTTTATCATAGATGTGGCTATACTTTATAATTAATTATTCCTGTTATAAATAAAAATAAATAAATAAATTAACAATATATCTGTAATTCGAAATAGGAAAGTATCTGTAATACGAAATAGAAAGTAATGAAAATGCAATAATTGGATTTATGATAGAGTGTTGTTAAAGTAAACGGCTGTCACTATGGGCTGAAGGCTTATCACTCCAAGCAGATTTCCTTTCCATTTGATTCTATCCCACAAAGTTCCTGTTTATATATTTATAGGCAGGGAGGATAGTGAAACCACCGGCGTCGTCTGGAAATTCAAGAGCAAGAGTGAGAGAGCCGGAGATAGTAGGAGTCAATTATTAACATGGCGGAGAAGCACGCGACCTATCGGGACCTATCTAATAGATTCGTCGGGGACGTGGAGCTCCAGCTAGTAAAGGCACTTCCACTAACTGTTCGAGGGGGGAAAAAACCCCTAACCAGAAACCTTTAGAGAGATTTGTGCCCTCCACTTTAACATCTAGCATCTATTAAAGCACTACTTAAAATATATATCCACACCTACTATACTTTAAGTCGTTTAAATAAAACAACCAACATCATATTAACAATTTAAATTTCAACCAACCAGCACATCAAGCACTCTCAAAATTAAAATGTCCCAATTTGTTTTCTTGATCATTTCTATCTCATTGTTATACATAAAAAAAAAAAAATAGCAGACAAAATACACTTATCAACGTGGATTGTGGATCCTGTGATTAAAAGTACATACACGAAAGCGTATACTAAACACTCTAATAAAATATTTGCATAAAAAAAACTAAGATATTTTATCAACCACAAAACTAATAAGACATAATAATCTCATTAATCTTGGAAGTTGATTAAATCAAACCATATTATTTTGCCTTTACAAACAATAATAAAGAGTTCGAGCAAAAATTATATATTAATTTATTAATATTTGGTATTATTAGTTTCCCTAGCTTGACTTTCCTTCTGATTAACAGCTAACTTATTTTTAAACACATACAAATTGTTTCTATAAAAAAAAAGTATATTTTAAATAATGCAATAAAATTATAGTAAAAATAAGTTTTAAGATTAAAGTGTTTAATTCCGTTAGTTGACAGTGAGCTTGTTGTGGGAGAGTGTAAAGGCGACGGGGCTGGCTCACCCCCTGGGCCAGAGTAGTTCTCATTTCAGTAATTGTGGTGTTAATGTAATTGCCCCCCTCACACTGAGAGCCGTTCAAACGGACCCAATAGTCAAGGCGAGTTTATTCCTTAAACCACTCTAGCTGGATTGGCTGTAAAGCCAAACTCCACCCGCAACTAAACAGGATTTTTATTATTGTACAACCCACATAAAATGAGTTAAATACGATCAAAAAATTACCATTATTCAATAAGAAATCATTATAAAAATTAATGGCAATTTAAATCTTATTATTTTTTAAACATTTGGTCTAAGTAAAATATAAATTATTAAAATATTTTATTATAATAATTTGTATTTGTATTTTTATTTGAATTTAACACAATTGAAATAAAATGTTTTTACACAAGAAAGTAGAAAGATAGTTAAAGTCCAATCGAGACAAAAATAAGTTGCACTTTAGGCAGTTATTAGTAAAGAATAAATTAAGCTGAATGGTGAAAGAATAAAACAAAATAATGATACAACTCAAGAAAAATAACTATATAGAGGTAAATAGATAGTTTATTAAAACTAGAAGATAACAAGATTACTGGAAAAAAAATACCGATAATACAATGGAGAAAACAGAAGAATTGCATATAAAAAACAAAATCAAATATTTTTATTATAAATATTATAATTTAATATGATATTATTAAAAATATAAGGAGTAAAAATTATTATTACATTCAATATTTAAATTTAAACTTCTAAAAACACAAAAAACAATATTTACTAAATAATGGGATATAAATGTTTATTATAAAATGAGTAAAATAAATATAACACTCTAATATTTTACTTAGCTTTATCAAAAAAACTCCGCATATAAAATAACATAAATTAATAAAATATTTTTCGACAAATTTGTAAAGGAAACTAAAATGGAAAAAAAAAATGTTAAAAGTATAAAAATAACAACGGAAAAAACAGTGTGAAAGATTTTAACTGATGCCAAAGAATGTGATTTTATTCCTACCAACAGCCTTCCCCAGCTCCTTCCTACCCTTCCGCCTTCTAAAAAAGTAATAAAAAACCCGAAAAAAGAAGGGGTACATTCTCTTTCCAACCCCCTCCCAATATTAAAATGAAACAATGGGGATGAAATAATATGAAATAAGAATGGTGCTGGCCTGGGTCCAAGAACCGAGAACTAAGGGCTGCCCCCCTTTCATGCTCTATAGACCATTATCATATAGACAAAATACATACAACAGTCTGACAGTAATCGCACCCTTTAAATACACCAACAGGACATTCTATAGCCCCAACACCGACCCCCCCTACAGCCCTGTATCAAACAAATACCCCCGCTACGACCCCTCGCCTCATCATAAATTTAAGAAATTTTTCCTCTTTTTTATTCTATTCACAATGTGAAAAGAAGAGGAGATAAAATCCATGTACCTACAAACCTAAAGAATAATATAAGATGTCACAAATGTATTATTAATAATAATCTAAATCATTATAAAACCTCAACAACTGTATTACTTCGTAAATTTTTACGTTTTTCACCATTAAACAAAACCATATAGGAAATCACTCGTACAAGCGAAGAAGTGAGCTCTTATACAATTAATTTGAAAATTAAAAATCAAAACCAATTTAAATTTGTTACACTTCACTCTAAAATGCTCCTGCTAATTTGTACATCAATATTAGGTTGTTATTAACTTAATGTTACACTATTTATTTAATGTTAAACTTATTTATAAAATAAAGAGGTTGAAATTATTAAAAAAGGAAAAATACAGCTAAGAAAACAACTAGCTATATTTTTATCTTGATAGTGATTTTTTTTTGTCTATTCACTCACTTTTTTAAAAATTATATTTTGATGATTACAATTTCAAGGTCTAAATTGTCCCTTATATGCTTGAAGACCTAAAGTATATTGTTATAAGAACTAATAATACAATTTAAAGTAAAGAAAATCATGTAGACTATCAAAAATATAATTTATTTGTCTGTAATCAATATTAATAGGTTTAGACCTATATTAACATAGGTCTAAATATAATTCTAAGATTAAATATTTGTTATGAAGTCTTATTAGCAACATTCACATTATTGGTATTTTGATGTTTATTATTTTTCTATCCTCCATGCAGATCTACAAATTATGAATTTCTAATGTTAAATTTACAAAATGAATAGCCATAAGTAATTGTACAATGTCTACATTTTAAAATCTTCTTAATTCTTTTAACCTTACCAAATTTAAAAGATATTGATTAGCCATAACTTTTTGGATTTCAAAAACCACAAAATAGTTACAAGATATTCATGGTCGGAAAAATTAAAATACACATAAAAACCTTTTAGAATGATTTCTTCACTGGAACATTTAATTTTTAAATATGTAAGTCCTAATAAGTGCATCAATAATCTTAGGAAACCTAAACAATCTCTCAAGACCACAAAAGATTCCAAGAAGAGGTTGCTTTTTTAAATCATATAAGTTTCTTTGAAAATAAATTACATAGAATATATTTTTTGTACTTGCCAAATGTATGTATACCATAAAGTTGACAAAATATGATTAACTTTATATTGTACAAACATTAGGTTGGACCAAATAAAAATCAAATCCAAATCCCTGACAAAAACAAAATTGAATAAAAATCAATTTTTATTTTTATTTTATAGGTTTCTGTCCAAGTTGAGTTTTTTTAAGGAGACACAGGGGTTTAATGAAACGGAATAATGACATGGAAAGGGAAGGAAGCGGAGATTCTAAAAGAGAGGCCGCGACCAGTCAAGAAGCAACCTGATCCTGCAAGAGATGAAGAAGGATAGATTAGACGAACCCGAGGACCCAGGCCAAACTACGGCCTCAGGATCGAGGATTCTAAGTACAAAAGAAACCGGCAGTAGTAAATATACCCAAAGGGGGAACAACTCTCCTCGCTAAATTGTACCAATATATGGTTGGTTTTATCTACAAATGAAATCGGTTTGAAGCTTGTACCGAATGACCGGTTTAAAAGAAATCACGGGTTAAGATCCAGGCTAAAACAAGAATATGAATTACTCGACAGAAAGCCCTGTTCCTTTCTCACTGTTCGAAAAAAGAGGGCCAACCATTTAAACAACAGACAAATAAGCCAATCAGGTAAGACACAATTTATGTCACCTTCCTTTCTTTATATAAAAAAGAAAACACCTTAAACAGTTAACCAATAAAGTTTTGCATCCTAAATTACTTAAATTTAAAATAAATAAATGTTATAAATAAATAAATAAAGCCAAGTATGAGCTTTCAGCACACACAAAGGGTCTGTATATATAACAAATAGGACGAGTTCGTTAACCAGTACAATCGGTCCAGCCGAATCAAGATGGTGGCCATTTAAAAGTTTGTTTTAGATTATTTTATTTTTATGATCCTCGACTGTGTGAAATTTATTATAATGTCGTTAACAAACGACTTTTTAAGCTTTCTTTTTGTTCAGACGCAATGAAACTACTCCGAAGTGTCTATCCGTTCCTAATATTATAAATGTTTCAAATTTTGAGAGGGGTGGGGAGTTTTTTTCCACAAGATATGCGACATATGAAACATTCCTTATCATATAAATTAATTTTTTGTTTTCGACAAATAATAAATATGATTTTTTCGTTGATTTGTTAAAAAAAAGAGGGGGACACGAAAAACACAATTTCCAAGGACACATGGCGCAAGGATGAATTGGCACAAAAACGAAACCAAATAAATATTTGTACTCAGGGCGTCCTACTCTTTCATGAATCATTTCCGTTAGAATACATTTAAACCACCTAAACCTAAATTGTTTGAGGAATTATTTTTCTTCCGAGCTAACCGAATGTAACGGAAGCTATGTGATCGTTCTGAAGAACGAAAATATTTTATGTCTCCGACTTAAAATACACCGACTTAAAGACAGAAATCCGTTTCACACATCAGGGAACATTTTTGGTTCCGTGTCTGTTTGTAGGTCTGTCACTCATTTTTTGCGAACCAACATATCTTAAAAACTAAACGTCCGATTTTAATAAAATTTCTATGGTAGGTCATAATTAGAAATTGTTGGTCCCTTATAAGTTTCAACCTTCTGCGCTTATTTGTTTCTCTTCCATAAGCGCACAAACAATATTTTTTTTTACACCTAAAACTTCAAAAGTACTTATCTGATTTATATGAAACTTTAATAGTTTATCGAAAGTAACTAGCAGATAGCCTTGATTAATATGAACCGTCTACGCTCTTATCTTTTGCATAATTGATATTTAAATTACAGATTAAAAAAACGGGGGAAACAATTAAACAAATTAGACAATAATGGCTTGTAAAAAATAAAATCAATAAAGTACGTGATAGGATGCGAGGAAGCTATGTGCCCCACCAATTGGGAGTTATTTTTTTTTACCACCCTATAAAGTGGTAGCGCTAGTTGGGGAGGAAAACATTTTTGGGGGGGAATTTAGGAAGCGCAATACTAGCGGTAAGATTGTAGTTGTTACATGTTGAATAAAACTTGGATAAAATAGATTTAAATTGATTGATCGCATCATTTTTTTAAAAACCACGACCAATAGCTATATGCGATTTCATCAAATGACAAATTAAAGTGATTAATTTTGCAGTAGAAGTTTTTTTTGCTATAAGTGTGTTTAACAAAATCTTTCAAAGTAACTTCTCACAATAGTTGCAATCAAAGATTTCATAAAATTTTTTGTTTTATCATCTTCAAATATTGTAAATACTTTTTAACCCCTAAATTATCATTGAAAATTCACTAGATAAAAACTTCTTACTATCAAATATCAATAAGAATAATCTTAACCAAAAAATGAAACACAAATTTCCAATATCCGGCATTTAAAAATTATTATCTAAATAATCAATGGTTAATATTATGATCTATTAATATTAATAGCGGAAATAATTACACTTTTATTTACAAATAGTCAAGGATAAGAAGAAAAAAAAAATCAATTAGGCGAAATGATTTCTACATATGAAATAAGACTGGATTGATATAATGTGAAAACTCGAGTTCCACTATCACTAGACTTTAATAGCTAAGAGTCATAGAAGCGATAAAAGAGTGATAAAGTTATCTAATTAAAAAAAAAATAAAGATACGGGTACTATGAATTACTAGGACAAAGTGAAATAAATATTAGGCAGTGCGCTGACCTCTACAGTTTCTAGATCAACAATACGTTCTATTAATAAATATTTGTTGAGTAATAAATCATTATTTATATGAGAGTATTAAAATAGACTGAATTAACATCTAAATATTCATTTTAAAACATTAGATCTATTATAAGAAACGCTTTAATAGATCTTGCCTTTAACAGATCCTTTAAACACTTTAAATAACCTTGCTCTATAGCTATTCGTTATAGTATTTTTTTTTTAATTATAACAACAAATTTGATATCTTTAAAAGAAAAACTTTATTTCGTAATTTTCATTATTTTTTTCTTAAATTTTATGAATGTATTACTATACGACAGAATAATTATAACTGGTTTTAACATTTGCATTATTAATTATATAAAAATAAATTAGTACATTATTCGGTACTTCTTTAAATTGTTACTCCCCTTATAAATAAAACAGAGGGGAGTAACAATCTAAAGAAGGTGCACGGAATGTTCTTCTTTAGACTGTTACTCCCATTATAAAAACAAGTGTGATATTCCTTTGTCCTAAAGTATATTGTACTAAACATTCCTTTGTCTTAATAGTTATTTAGTGAAAGCCATTTACATTCTAAAACATCACAGGGGAGTAACAATCTAAAGAAGTACCCATTATTCTCAAAAAATAAAATATGATTGGGTAAACAAGTTAATTTAATGTCAAACCACAATTGAGAATATTTTAATTCACACCGGTTTCTTAGATTTAAATTGGCTCGTGTCAATTCAGTAGTGTCATTAAATTTACTGGTCAGTTAAAATGGTAGAAACCAATCTAAATTACCATCGATTACTAACCTTCTGTTAAGTACGTCACTACTAACTACTCCGTTTAAACCAAGTTTTCAGGAAAAATATTTTTTTTTTCCTTTTTATACAATTTTACAATAATAGATCGTGTTCTATACCTATTTATGTAATTCAATTTTTTTAAAGCATTATAATTACTAACGACATCGAAACCTTTGAGATACACCCTTATTAGAAACTATAAAACAATATTTTTTATAAAACCAAATCTAATATTTAATTTAATGATAATTTTCAAAACATATTCTTTTAACAATATAATTTATTTATATATAACTTTTAAAATATATAATTCATTTAAATATACATTTTACCAAAGCCCAAAAACTCTAGAATTTGTTCGACCAATTATTTTGGACCAATACATCTAAATATTCATTTTAAAACATTAGGTCTGTTATAAGAAACGCCTGGTTCAAGTCCCAAAAGGCGAGTATTTTTTAATTAGTCCTGAACAAATTAAGACAAAGATGGTTTAAGCACGTCTTCTTCCAGGCCTTAAATTTTGAAAGCATACACAGCTAATATTTGAAATTGCGGCTTCATTAAACTACCTTGTGATTTTGCGAGCATAACAGATCTTGGTCCATATATTTAATTAGTCATTGTATTGGATATACTATTTTCAAGCTTAGGTAGACGAATAAAGCTGAGTCAAAAAATATGGAAACATAAATCAATAAAAATGATTTGTATATTTAAGGATCAAGAGGATAAGAGCTTGATACACATTTTTTAATGGAATTAAAAAAAAAAACATTTGAAACACCGAAATATTAGGTAGACAAGTCCACTATTATACTCTGTATTTTATTTTCTTTTTCGATAATTCATACTTAATTTAGTAGACACAATAGCTCTTTCTAGAATATAATAATAATAAAAGCAGATGGACATATAAGGTTCAAACTAAGTAAGATCATATTTACAGCTTAGAATTACAGCAAACAATAGAAAATATTTTAAAACTGAGAATTTATTATACAATGAGAAAAGAGCAACAAAAATCGATCAAATGGAAGACGGGAGACCATTAACTTTTATAATCCTTTGTAATCTTAAGTTAATTCTCTGACTTCTATAAAATTGTAAAAGATAAAAACTTGGAATTAATACAAGAAGAGAACAGTACTAAGATTAGTTCCAACAAGAAATTTGACTTTATAGGTTTTATATGAAGCAGTGAACGAGAGAGATGCATCCAAGTCGAACCAGGAACAAAATAATCCAGTTTAATATATAAAACAAAACTTTACCGACGAAATCACAGAAGAAGAAAAACGGAGTAAAATAATAATAAAAATACAAAGTTGTAAAAAACACGAGTAGTAATTTCACGTTGAGGATACAATAAAAAAAGAAGGAAAAAATTATATTATACTTTTTCCCCCCTTTAAGTTTTTATCCGTACCCGAAACAAACATTGGATTTGATTCCAATTTAAAAATCACCGGATTGACAGGAATTGAGGGGGGGGGGGGGTAAACGGAGGAAGGAGAGTGGGGCAGCTGGAAAATTACTTTCTATAAGTTTTAATAAGAAATTAAGCCTCGAGTCTGGTATCGATAACTCGGACTCGTCCGGACAAGTTATTATTAAGCCCGAAAGCTATTTTTATTATTAAGACGCGAGTCTGCGGCGGTCTGAAGGGGACGGCACCGCCGGTTATTTTGATAAAAGGAAAAAGTTTTGTTGTTTTGCAGAGGGTTTTTAATCAAATGAAACTATCGATTTTCTATTTGGAAGGCCACGATATGAGGGTAGCTAGGGGGAGACTCACGTCCCGCTCTTTCCAAGTTTATTGTCATGCGAAAACTTTAATTGGGCTCGGGGGTTTATTGCCTTATTGCCCCCTCCCACCTCCACCTGCCCCTTCTCTTCACCCCTCTCCTTATATTCTTCTCCTAATTAAAAGTAAAAACTAGTCAGCAGCTAATCAAACCGTACAAAAAAAAAAAAAAAAAAAAAAAAAAAAAAATCCTATTTAAACAAAAACACAACTTTAAAAAATATATCTTTCTATTTTTACAATCTTTTACTCAGGGTAACCTTAAAGCCAACCAATTATAAAAAGGCTGAGTTTAAATAATAAACACAATTACACGGAGTATGTCTGAATACGAAAATTCGCACTCCAATTAGGCCGCAATTAAAGGCGTCACTGGTTCATCAAACTTCAATTAACTTCGTTAGCGTAGAAAAGGGACCCAACTAAATTATAAGTAGACAAAACACCGTGTATTTAGTCACATAAACAATAACTACGAGGCACGACTCGTTTTTAAAGTGGAAATAAATAAAAAAAACCATTTGCACATAATGCAATACATTTTAAAAACATGCCACAAATAATAATCATTTGTAATATATGACTAAAAATTACAAATTACTTTCTTAAAAATAAAAAATGTGCATAAAAGTGTGGGTAATTTATAAAAATATGATTGGTAAGTTTTTTGTTTGGGCATTAATGCATTCTATTTTAATTGAAAACCCACGGACAAAAAATTAAGATAAATTTCCACTAAGTGGTACTCTCGAGGAAGCAGTATGTAGATTGGGCTGTTACAAGTAAAATATTATTCAAAAAAAATGCTAAGTACATACATTGTTAAGAAAACATATTTCAGCGAAAATAGAATATATTACAGCGTAGAGATAAAATTGCGTTTACAGGCTAATTTATTAAATAATTAGGAACATTATAAACCTCTAGAGCAGAATCGAACGCCTTTCCGCAAATTAAATTTTAATTTTCAAAGCCAGCATTTGGCCATCACTACCTATAATAAACAACATTGTAATGAAGGACAAGCTAGAGATAGTCGAGCGCAACCATGGAAGATGCGGGATGTTATTAAATGAGCTTTACGATTCACAGAGATCGCTGAATTACGGTAAATTGAAAGAGCTTTTTGATTTTTAAACAGAAAAGCGTTCTATCCAATAAATTATTTCTTAAGTATTATAGAATTATGCACCAAGCCTAAACCTGCGTAAAAGCTTCAAACAAAATATCGGCAATGATAAAATAAAGTAAAATGTTTGCGTGAAAATAATGAAATAGGACACTAACATAACATCTAGTATTCCAAATATCTCTCTCTTAAATCCAACTAGGTGTACATGATATATGTTACTAAGGATTAAAGTAAGATATCTATGACACGTGTTTTCTTCTTTTTTTTTAACTGATATATTCTGATATATATTTATTTACTAGCAAAGTAGTAATGGCAATAATTTCCTATATTGTTTTTGTAAAATGTAGCAAAACTTGAAAAAAGGTATATGTATATATTTTAATTATTTATTTTTTATTGGCAACAGCAATAATCAATCCTTAAGCCTAGTACAAATTGAGATTCTCTGTTAAAATATAATATAAAAACGTTCCCCTTAAATACCTCTCGCGGCCCCCTGGTTAAGAACCACTGTACAAGGCCTTGCTAGATCAATCAATTTACACCTCTACAAGATTACTAGTGCTAAATATATATACTTATAAAAAGTAAATCTAGATTAAACGATTAGGACAAAAAGGATCAGTTTTACGTTTACCATGCATTGCCAGTGAAACAGTTTTCATCTTTGAAAGAAGGGAATATCCTTTTTTGAACATAACTTTTATTGTTATAAAGAAATATTTATTAAACGTCCGTATCCTTAATTTTGCAACATTTAAGAGACACACACACACACAAATATATATATATATATATATATATATATATATATATATATATATATATATATATATATATATATATAAATGTATATGGGAAAATAGTAACTACCACGCTAAATATAATTGAAAACATCTGTACATTACTCATTTTTGCCCCATATTGTGAATTTTCTCGTACACCATATGAATTGAATTGGAGTACTAGGCCATCCTAGTACTCCAATTGAATACAGAGTTGGAGGGGGGTTTCAGTCTCAGATATATCTGTGACTGAAGTGTACACACACGTGATATTAGTAATGTGTGTTACGCGGTGGTCTGACGGGAGTTAGATCAATATGCAAGTGGAAAGGCTATACAGCGTGGAGGTGGAGGGAGAGTGGAGGAGTCAGGGGGTAGGAGGCAGTCACTTTAGTTTATTCATTCCAATTCCACTAAGTGATGCTGAATGACAAAGGTAATAAATAAAATTGAATCCAAGCCCCCCTTGCTCCCTAATGTAGCCACTCAGAAAATTGGGGCGCCCCTTTCCCTCTCCCCGACCCCTAGTGCTTTGTGATTCCTGACAGAGGGTTAGAGGGGGGGGGGGGGGGGCTTGTTTCCCTGACTGACAAGGATAACCCCTTCCAAAAACTTCTCCTAAAAACTTGAAACGATACTTGAAAAAAATACTCCTCATTTTAATAAATTACGGGAATCGAAAAGGAAAAAAACCTATCAGAAACTTTAACAAGAAAATCTTCAGATATACGTCCCTTGTAAGAACAAACAAAAAACTGATCACATTAGCTATTCCATTATTATTTGTTTTGCTAAATTGAAATGTATATCACATTGGACATTTTAATTTAAATAATTAAAACCCTAACAGCAGTTGAGAATTAAAAGTATATCTTCATGTTATCGCACATGAGTTTTTATATAAATGGATCGGAAAGGGCTCAGGAACTCAGAAGGGAAATGAACCAGATTCAATTCCAAAAGAGATTTGGATCTAAAATTTGTTTCCGTAGTATACCAAAGAGAGACTCTGAAATACCGCGGCGAAGACTAACATATAAATGTTTTAAACAAATATTTTACCGCTCATTCCTTTTAATCACAAGTAATAGGATTAATATAATTGTGATGTAAAATGCAAGAAAGCAATTGTATCAATTATTCTATATACAAGTAGAGGTGTAAAAGATCCTTACCGATGGAATGTACCTATTAAAACTAGGAGTCATTCACTCACGCTTTCACAATCAAATTAATACTGATGAAAGTGACCAGAGAAAGGCGACAGAAAATAGAATAATAACATAATAATCAAGAATAATTATATTAAAATGTAACCGAGAAAAAAAATACAATTAATTACATTGATACCCCATTTAATTCATAATTAATATAAAGTTAATTATGGATTCGGCATAGGAGGAAATAGAATAATTTTTTGTCGATGTAGACGATTAAGATGGTTCTTAATAGGATAGGATAGGATATATTAATGGCTCAGGTACTTCTTCATGTTAATAGACAACAAGAGAAAAAAAATCCGTAGACGCCACATGCTAATAAATGAAGTATAAAATCAAAGATTGTAGGTTTTATGCCAGAACAATATAAAATAATATTATTCTTATATGTAATTATCTATGTTAATATCTGATGTTAAAAGAAGAATAATTGGATGGAAGCCATGTGAGAAACAACTACTAGAAGATCGTAGTTTATTTAAGATAAATATATAATAGAATATTATACTATTCATAATCGTAATTATCTATGTTAATGAGCCTTCCTAGAATAGAGTTAATTCGATAAATAGCAAAATAAAGTAGTATGGACAAAACCAAGCCAATGAAATAATAGAAGGTGGAAAAAACTAAACAAAAAAATGTATTTACTGAAAGTGGTTCAAAGGCAATTTGAAATAATCATTGGACAACAGAGAAACGAAAGACATCGTAAGAAAAAAAACATAAGTTATAAGTTAGAGTAAGAAAGAAAGAGCAGGTGCTGGGGTTCAAGGGGTCCACCTGTCACTAGTACAGCTGAATTGTAAGAATCATCCTACGACTTCAAGTTAAAAATAAAAGAATCGCTTTTCCACTTCATTACAAATTTAGGGGGTATATCACTTCGATTCAGTAGTTCTTCAATTTATATTTATGTATGGAACACAAAGAATATCTAAATAGAAAAGTACCCACGTTTAAGTACGAATTTAAATAGTTACTAATCAACAAACTACTTGAAATAGTTCTGCTTAAGTTATCAGCATTGATTTAGAGTAGGATAATTCGCCTGCCCACTTGTGGCACAGGTGCCTCGGGGACATCTCAGGGGCCCCAACATGCAATTACCTTAATCCAAAAGCTTAAAAACTAGTAATATAAACTAATTACTAAGCGGCTAGCTAAACATATCCATGGCATTTTATATTAGGAGGTTTTGTGTTTTCTCAATATTATTGATATGATATATAAGATTTAATAGTTCAAAAGATCGAAATTGGTTTGACAGACCACAAAACGATCAAATTGTTAAGCTTTATTCACTATCTATTGAAGACTGAATATTCACAAAATTAAATTATAACTATTTTTTAATATACTATAATAAACTCACTACTGACACACAGTGAAGACTGAAGATTCACAAAATTAAATTATAACTATTTTTCAATATACTATAATAAACTCACAACACAACACATACATAAAAATATGCCTTGACATATATAGCGAAATATAGTGAGTAAGGAGTAACATGTAAAATACTTTTATAACGATTCTCTAGCTATCCCTTAATTAAAATGAAGCCGAGTAAAAATTAATTAAACAATATACTTAGTAAAAATGTATTATAAAAAAACAAACTATAATAACAATCATTTTCACTTAAAAACTTAACATGCAATTACTTTAATAAAAAAAAAATCTACACTCATAGTAAACGGCGATAAAAAAAAATCTATAAATATAAATTAAACGAATTAAACGAATTAAAAAAACAATCCATTGTCATGCAAATTGAAACAAAACCACTTTTTATTAAAAAATTATAACTATATAATGTAGATAGCTACCAAATGGAACAAGACGAATCTTGAAATAGAATTTTTAAAATTCATGTTATAAAGTACCACAAGTTCGCACTATATGGTGCATGATAGGTTCAATGCAATTAAAATGTACAATTTATGAAATATAATTACAGAGGGAAGATGTTCGAAATAAAGACGCGTAATATCAGTAGGTCTCTATAATATTATTTTTCTATGTTTAGTATTATATATATATATATATATATATATATATATATATATATATATATATATATATATATATATATATATATATATATATATATATATATATATATATACACATACTTATAATGAAATTCACTACCGATGTTAAAAGTTTCGCTTCGTTGCTAGCCATTTTTTTCATACTAACTTGCTGTAAAAAAAAAACCTGAGTGCATATGTTGTTTTTTTCATTACTTATCTACAGGTGAATCTAAATAGGCTTATTAGGATCTTTATGTTAATATGTTTTTTCCTTCTGAAAACGTTACCCATTCGTATATGCCAAAATATTTAAAGCTACCAAAAAGTTATATTTTCTTTTTAATTTTTAACATAAAACAATAAATAATATTAATCATAAACATTAATTTCTTATTCCTGAAACATTTTTAATATGACCATTACGGGTAAAAATTAATAATTTAACAAATGTATAATAGTATTTAATTACTTCTTTCTTCAGGTTTTTCTTGCTATTTATTATAAAAATTGTTCATTTATATGTATAAAATATCCAAGACAACTCAGACAAACTTTCTCACATACAAGTTCATAATTATTTAGCCCAGTGTTTTCCATTTTTTTAGTTTTCGTAGGTAAATTTAATTATTATAGAACATTGTATCAAAATGTATCATAAAAATAACATCTCCTCGGGCGGGGAATCGAACTCGGCCTCTCTGTCCACGTATTTAAATCGTCCACGTATGTCGTCCACGTATTTAAAGCTATTTTCACAGGAACTAGATTTTTCCCGTAAAAATGGCTTATACCATTAGATTCGTATTTAAATGGACTACATTTTTTAATCAAAATCGTCGGAATCGTTTTCGATATTTTTTTTCACGTTATTTCAGAGTTTTTGGCGGTTACCCCGCCCCCAAATTTGGAGCTAAAATTAATGTCTCGATGTCGCCTCGGGTTATGATTTTTCTGATCATGTATGCCAAATTTCGTCCTACTAGTTTAGGCTCTAGGCGTCTGCACAGACGACAGACAAACATATTTAAGAACCACTTTTTTGACTCAGGGGACCTCAAAACATGTAAAAACGTATAAATCCATCAAAATCTCGAAATCGAATTTTTGCGCCATCACCATACTTTCTCTTTATATGAGAAAGTAAAAAATATTTTAAATGTATCCGAGCTAATAATTACATAATAAATGTATTTACGCAGAAATAAAATTCAAATTCAAATATTTATCTAGGTGTTTAGGATAAGGATATCGATTGAAGATAAACCTTACTTGGATTCGAGAAAATACAATCTTTAAAATGGTTATATTTTAAGAAAGAGATTACAGATCGCATTCGAAGTCTATATTTTAGGCATATTTAACCATTAAACCAAAGTTAAAGAATTATCATTGAAAATAAATATATAAATAATCGATTGCTGTCCTTTTTACAAAAAAAAAACACGAAAGTTGTCAAACAGCAATAACAAAGTTAATAATATCATCATAATTATCTATTGGTGACAAATTAAAACTTTTAGTGATAACATTTTTTCTATACCATCAAATGTTTGTTAATATACAATATAGGAATTAACTGAAATTATCGTAATAATTACTTTAACGTTATTAAATTAATGTTAAAGTTCACACTACAATCTCAACATGCAATTAAGGTTCACAAAATAATATTTAATCAAAATCAAATAAAAACAAACCAAATTAAATGCATCGCCTAAATCAATTACATATAATTAAAAAATAAATTCGAGTCATCAAATAGAGAAAATTAATACTTTTCATTATTAATACTCAAATTCTTAATATAAAGCAGTATTCTGGTTCCTATATATAACTAGTTTTCAATCAAGTCTATTTTTTTCTAACGACAAAGTAATTGAAAAAAAAGAAGATTAATCGGAAATGTATCTATTTAGAAATTTGGTAGTCAGTTAAATTAAAAAATAATGTAAAAAAAAGGGCGTCTCGGAACTTTTCCTAACTAAATACATAATTCCAAAATGGCGGCAGATGTTATCTTATAGAAAGGAATAATTGGTGCTAATTTCAGCTTAATCGGCGTAATAGTTCTGAAATTATTTAGCTTTAAATTTTTAAAGTTCAAAAGTCAATATATAAGCTAAAAACAACTCAAAATTGTCTTAAAAACACCTAAAACAGATAATTCCGTTGAAATCTCGGTTTTGGATTTTCAAATCCTTTTAGGGACAATTTTAGAACTTGGGTCAACGTTATAAAGTAAACAAGGTAGTAGGGGAGACCGGGGCACAGAGGTCCATTGAGTTTTTTTATTTTATAGTGGCGCTACTAAGCGGAAATCTGTATGATCTATTAGAGTTAGTTTGTCTCTAGTCGTGAACAATCATGGGGCACAGAGGACCGTAAAGGCATGGGGTACACAAGACCTCCGGTCCTGTGTGCCCCGTGTGCAATACTTATTGAATAACTGTTAAAACAATCTTGATTTCACCTTTGAAATACCGAACTAGTTTAAAAGAACAGTTTGTCCACATTTTTAACCTTTATAATTGCAATCTCATAAAGATAGGGGCACACAGGTCCAACAGGTCCTATGTGCCCCTGGTGCAGGGGCACATAGGACCAATCGACTTTTTACAGAAAAAATAAAAATAAAATACTTATCATGAAATTTAAGAACTGTGAGTCGGGGAACAGTTAGAGAAATGATTATTCTAATAAATACTTCTCATTTACATAATTTTATAAAATAATGGTGAAGTTATCTGAACAAAAACCTTATTAGGTCCTATGTACCCCGTCTCCTCTATACTATAATTTAATGTGCTAATATGCAAATCGTGCTATTTATTTATTAAACAGGGAAATTTTTTAGTAAATATATAAAATGACAGTATAGTTTAGTTAAAATATTTATTGTCTTTTAAAGTGTTACTTCCATTGACACTCCTAAAAAATAAAGTGTTATGTTTTACTATTTATGAAGCATATTACCTTCATGGGGTATCCTTATTAAAAAAATCGGTCCAAGACAACTCAGACAAACTTTCTCATACACGAGTTCATACAAATTTTATCAAAATAATCATTAAAATAACATCTCGGCGGGAAATCGAACTCGGCCTCTCTCCGTCCACGTATTTAAAGTTATTTTCACAGAAACTAGATTCTTCCCGGGAAAACGGCTTATTCATTAGATTCGTATTTAAATGGACTACATTTTAATAGAAAAATAGGAGAAAAAATAGGAAAAATAGGTTTTAATTTTTTAATCAAAATCATAGGAACCGTTTTAGAAAAATATTTTTTCACGTTTTGTTCAGAGTTTTTTGGGGGGTTTTACTTACCCCCCAAAAACTCCGAACAAAACGCCTCGGGTATGATTTTTCTGAACTTGTATGCCAAATTTTGTCAAAATCGGCCCAGTATTTAGGCTCTAGGCGTCTGCACAGACGACTGACAGGCGAGAGACAGCGACATTTTTTACAAACCACTTTTTTGGACTCAGGGGACCTCAAAACGTGTAAATCCATCAAAATCTCAAAATCGAATTTTCGCGACATCACAATACTTTCTCTTTATATAAGAAAGTATAAAATATAAAAATCTGATAGTGTTATTACGACAATAAAATAAAATATTAAATATGTATATTGAGGTTAGTTCATAAAATATTAAATCTAATAATGAAATAATCAAGTTTATACTATTCTTTTTGGGTCTAGTGTACTCTAAAAACGAAGATAAGTTTCAAGAAATCATACCAGGCAAAAAATACCATAGTAAAAAAATTCTCAAGTTAAAGTAATTTAGTTGGTTGGAGAAATGCGTTCAAGACTAATAGCTTAAAATGGTTGCATTCTTTCTAACACGCGTCACTCTCTTACAAGCAGCTGCCTCGTTTTTTAGCGTCAGCTGGGTCATTTTCTATAAATGAACATACATATACAGGATAGAGAACACTTACATTAATGATAATGTTAGCCTGTATTCTTTAATATAATGAAATAACTAATTAAAAAAAAGATAAATATAACAAATGAATATAAAATGTGAAATCTTATAGCAATTGCCCTTTCCATGTATGTGACTACAATCTATAGATTAAGAAAGGAAACAAGTGCATAATAATTATCAATAAAGACGAGTTATTTTTACATGCACACGCTAGTGCTTAAGGCTTCCTAAAGATAAAATAATTAGAGTCAGTGTTCATTATTATTATAAGAGGTAGGTAAAGTTTTCTCTTAATAAGAAGACAGTGTATAATTATTTTTAAGAGAAGAAATTTTATTATTTTTGATTTGAGATTTTATTTTAACTAATGTGGAGTTTTATTGGCATTTAAATAAACTTCTCTTCCGAATTGATTAAATAAATAATTTTCCCACAGTTTTTTGGTTGAAAAAGCCTCCAAATTAAGGCTAATGTAATTATACTAGATTTCAGCATGCAGAATGACGCTAAAATCGAGATTTAGTGGCCCCTTGGTTACCCAACGTAATATAGGGACATTGTGGTGCTATGTCGGATAATCCGGAGAGAATGTTTTCCACCAAATTATTCTTTTTATTACACAATTTTAATGCTACTTTAAAAATTAATATTTTTAGATTATTTACAGAACTAGAATTAAATTGAGGTTAAAGAATTAAGCACATGAATTGATGTAACATTTGATATTTTATTTAAGGTGTATATTCAGTAAACATTCATGATAATTTTTAGTAAATCTGATTTTACAAGTGTTTATAATTTAAATGATTAGTTGTTTTGACTGAAATCTTGTGGCACTTCATAGTGAATTGAATACTCGTATAAAATTATGGTGACAATATTGTTGTGTTACTTTCTTTTAACCTCTCCAGTCATAATTATGATCATCAATTAAAGTATGGTTGTTTAAACCTGTTTCGATTCCCTGTGGGGTCACACTTATTTTTATTCAATATTAAATGTACGCAGACACGTGGTTCGCGAAAATTTAAACTAAAAATAGACCAAAAATATTCGATGATGTCTGAAAATTTTCTGTCTGGGAATTTTCTAATTCGGAGACCTAAAACACCGTTATCTTCGCTAATCTCGGAAGCAAATTTATAATTATAATTCTAACCAAAAATACTTTACATATGTGTCTAATGTAGTAAAATATTTTTCACTGGTATTACACACAGTTAAAAAAGAACCGATTCTAATATATTTGGCTAAAGTTCAAGATTATTTGAAATCTAAAGATAGTTAATTAGAAATAGATCAAAAAGCATTTTTCTCTTATCTGAGACAAACAATATGAATGATCAAGGTGGTACTAATTATAAAATTAATTTATAGGATGCTCTATCATTAAAGCTAATTAATTATTTAAACATTTTTTTTAGTAAACATATTTTTATTCTTCGATTGATTTTGCAACACGATAATACAAGTATTTCTTAACACATAAATTTAGTGTGAACTAAATAATAATATTTATTGCTAAATTTTAAAACCTGATCTTTTAGAACGTTAAAGGTTAATTCAAAAATATTTATATCTGCAAGTTTTAATAAACTTTTTTTGTAATTAGCAAACTCCTAATTATAAGTTGTTTCTGCTTAGAACGAATGATTCTTATAATTAATCATTAATAAGTTAATTAAACCGATTACTTGGAGTATAAGAGCTAATTAAGATAGAGTCTTGAAAAGTTTAAGTCTACGTAAATAATTACTAATATTATCTATTTATAATCGGAAAGTTTTTATCCTCAAACATTTTATCTTAAACAATTAATTACTTTTTATTTAGTGAACTCTTTTAGAACACGAAATAATAATTTAAATTAAATTTTAACTGACAGGTTCGAAGCGGTAATTGACAGCTTTTGTAATCGCTCGTCAGGTTATTAAAGGCCTTTTAATTTTTTTACGTATAATTATTGAATGAAGTCGGCGAGGTATATTAATTTAACAATCGATTACCTAAGCTTTCGATTATTATCTAAAATCTAATCGATAGCCTTAATTAATAAATATAGTGTGCGAAACAATAGAATACATTTTCTATTCATTTTATTAAATATAAGTTAATTGATTGTAATTAGTTGTTGATTTTATTTTTCTTGCTATTAGTCTAGAAGACAAGGGAAATAATGGAGTTAATATAAAACCTAATCAATTAATTTAACTTAGGAAAAATGTTGAGAGAAAATATCCTTCGTAAAATGATATGATAAGCTGGTAAATTATAAGACGATGTTGATTAAGCAGACTCAAAACAAACAAAGTCTTAATGCATTTTCCTCCAATCGTGGTACAATATATTGATTAATTTAATTTAAAAAAATAAATAAATAACATGAGCAAGAAAAAATACTTTTACTTGAATTATTAAATTGATTTCTTTTAAAAATTGCGCAGTGGAGTCAATCAAGACTGTAGTCAATAAAGAATTAAAATGCTCTCGGCAACAAACAATCATATTCAGGCGTAACTTATCTCAGTGGTACTAATTTGTTTCCAAAGAGTAAAACAAATTTCTAATCAGATTATCTGTGCCCCTTCCTGCCAAAAGAATGCTTGAGTGTTGGTAAATTTCTATAGGACACCTTACCGCAAGCGTAAGGTGTTAAGAATGCGGATTATTACACCAAATAACCGTAATACTTATAATTAATTTGTTCTGAAGATCGAAAATTTTTATGTCTCCAAATTCAAAAATTCCACGACAGAATTCGGAGACATTAAAAAATTTCGATCAAGAACGGTCACATAGATTCGTAAGCTCGGAAGCAAAAGGGGAAACAATTAAATAAATTAGATAATATAGGGTTGCGAAAGCATAACATCAATAAAGGACGTGATAGGATGCGAGCAAGCTGTGTAACACAACTTGGCAGACTATTTTAAATAGTTTCTTATTAAATCATTTATGGTTCAAGACTAATCATCAAGAATGTCAAACATTAATTCGACAGAACCTTACATTAATTCGTTATATGAATATTATTTAAGAAAATGACATTCATTCTCTATATAGTATAGTTCATTAGATGCTGAGTCGAAATAAGTAAAATAAAAAAGCAAGTAAATAATGCAATAAGATTAGAGTTACAAGAGAAATACATGGTAAATAGCGATAGATAATCATAGGGCGTAATACTCAGGTGATATTCATCAGTGAAACGCGGAGAAAAGTCAGTTGTAAAACGATGCGTGCGAGAAGTTTACAAGAAGGAATGGGTATGGAAGCCGAGTTACGTACTTCGATATAAAATATTTACTGTATCAATTCCATTATTACACGGGAGTAAGAGGGAAAAGGGGGCGAGAGTGAGCGCGCCGCGAAGAAAAAAAGTAACTACAAATCGAGCGAAAAGTAATTTAAGGAATGGAAAAATGTCCAGGGATAGTGGATAGGAGGATGAGCAGGCTTGAGGGGTGAGCCTGTGGGCAGACATGATGCGCTATCTCTCGGTAAAAACGTGAAACTAGCTGTACACGTCTTGCTCTCACAGTAATTCGGTAATAACTCGGTGAAGGGGGCTAACTCCACCGGAATGTTTAGAAGATACATGTATTAAAGGGGATTTTAAACATTTACGAACAAATGGGACCACTCGACTAAAAGGGTATCAGGAAATAGTGGCTGGGAAGGAAGAGGGAGTGAAATATTAAAGCTATCTCTTGAAGGAGAGCCCACTCCACCGCTTTCCCCTTCGCAATTCGCCTCGCCAAATCTTATTGCGCCCATTTTATCTTGCAGACAGGTAAAAATCAAATTTCAACAGACGCTTATTTACAATATGGAATCATCGTTTCATTTTACTTCACCCTCGGCCCCATCTTTTTTCTTGTTTCTTTCCAACCTTTTTATATCCTCCCTTCCCTCGTACCAAAGAATATATTAACCACTCTTAAGTATTAAACGTATAAAATAACAATTTTTAAAGAAGGTTAAACAAAATTCTTTCAGCAGCATAGGCTACTTAACTTCTAAAAAAATTCGGTAGTGTACTGAGAAATTAATTAAACCTTATACTATTCATCTACAGTAGTAAAAATAACATACCTTTAAAGAATAAAACAAATAAATGGTCTGAATTTTATTCACAATCCATATGCAAGACGTTAAGTTTAATCATTGCAATGGAATTTTTTTTCTGGCCAATTCAGTAAAACTTCTAAATGGCTTTTGGCCAATTTCGTTGGACATAAACGAACTCGCAATTGTATTTTTATAAGCAATATTTGAAAAAAAAAAACATATTAGAAACTATACCTATATATTTTAGGAATTTTATATTCAAAATAATAAAAACTGAAAATATAAAGTTTAATTATTTATTGTAACATTTAATTATTATAAGAGTTTTTCCATCGAAAAGCCAAAGATCAGAGGATGAGGACTTTTTTGGTAACAGTAGGATGAATAAACAAAAAATGGAAATTGAAAGATTTTAATTTAACATAGTTAGATTAAAAAAATATACATAAAACCCCGTATGCAAACGACGATAAATTGTTCTAGGCGAGGGTTAAACGAATGTGAAAGTGTTGAAGAAGGTCGGTGTGGACGTGCAGACATAGAAAATGGTGAACACTTTACTTGTGTTGAAGGTAGGGAGGGTCAGCTCGGTTTTTATACAAAAACATCACAAAAGAAGACTGAATTGTGCGGGAGGGAGAATGGAGCAATACCCCCTCCTGTAATTAATTGAAATAATTAAAAGCTAGAGGGTGGTGGGAGCCACACATGTGAGCCATAACAAAGAGAATTTTGGCGTTTTGGAGGGATAAAAGTGATGTAATTAATTCAAACTGTTTGTTAGGGCGATTAGAGTAGAGAAGGAAACCCTAGTACACGAACATAACAGGACAAATATAATACAGGACACACGCAACATTGTCACATAGCGGCCGTCCTTAACCACCCGATAAAATACTCAAATTATTATGTGAATTAAATGACACTTTTTCTCTCATTTTTATACACAGAATAAAAGCTTATTTTAAGAGAGGGTTTCTGTTTTAATCCTTACCAAATTAATTTAAGTGTACAAACAAACTGATTGTGGTTTTTCACGAATAACTAAGCAACGAATTAAAAGCAAAACAAGTTAATAAGAGTTCATTAAACGGACATGATGTTTATTTTCCCTTTAAAAATGATGAGTTATTTATTTTTATGGCTTATTAGCCCTTAAAATAAAATAAAACCAGCTTAATTAGAAAATTGTTACTAGGATTAAAAATTAGTAAAGACCGCAGAGGTCTAAAATATAGGTACCTACTTTTTTCCAGTATACACATGTTCGTGGATTCGTGGTGTTACTATATAGTCGTTTTACCGAATCAATCAGTCAAAGACAAAATAAATGTATATATCATCTGTATAGTTTCAGATAAAGTTCGTATCTACTCAGATACTTTAGCTATCAGTACGTTCTAAACCTGCAGGTACTTGTAGGTTTACTCACATTTTAAAACCACTAATTTAGGCATGATTGGTTTAGCCTTGCTGTTGGCTTACAACACCAAGAGTAAGAGGCTCTAAGGAACTACTATACCGTCGTCGAAGTCGTATAGAGGACATCCAATGCCGCAAGGAAAAAACACCACAGGAGAATTTTGGACATTGTTCAAAGAATTGGAGACAGTAGTTGTATAGTTATTTTAAAATCTCAACACAATTTCTACAAATCGTAATAACAAAAGAGGGCACACATTTAATTTAACATAAAATTAATTTTTCTTGATCCATATTTTTTTAAAAAAATCTTACATATATGTATACTTTATTTTTATATACATTATACTTATACTTATGTATACTTTCCTTATTAATGTAGGTAACGATAAATTCGTTAAAATCTCGTCTTCAAAATCGAAGACTATCCTATTGATCGAGAGCGACGAAGTGATAATCTTTAGCCACTATTTTAAAAAATAAAATAAATTTAAGAGTTTAAATACAAAAAGGCCTTAAAGAGCCGTTAAGGCCATGGCAACGGGCTTAATTTTATATCTAGAAAAATATGTAAAATTAAGTAAATTAATTTAGATAAGTTATAATATCAATTTGAAGACCAACAATTTAAAACAAACTTTTTTTTGAACAAATGTGGTTGCCTTAGCTTATACCAATAACAAATCATTTCTAGGTGATTCGATGCCGTCAGGGCACTACTCGATTAATAGATAAAGATATCTTAACTGCTATAAAGTAAATTTGAAAATTTTCTAACTAGTATGCTCAACTAATAATTTCTGTTAAGTCTATATTATATCTATTCAAAGACGGGGACAGAAACAAGTAAATATAATAATAATCAAACTCAAAGTATCAATGTGTATTACAGCATCTACTGAATTGAATATCCACGACCTAGGGGTAACCCAGATTCACCAAATTTTATCTAATACAACTAAGTATTTTCTGCTTTTACTTCCACTTCAAGGAACCAATTTTAAGCAAGCTTCAAATTGAATTTCATCTAACGAAACCTAAAGTAATTCTCTCCTAAATAAAAACTCCAGTTTCAATTAACTAAGGCAAGGATCCCAGGCAAAGTCTTAAGATATTTATGACCTCAAGTCAAAGGTAACTTAGAACCTTGATTAATTATAACATTTTTCACATATAATGAATATATCTTATTGCCTACAACTACTTTAATAATAATAAAGAAAAAGTTTTAATTAATGACGAGTAGAAGTGTGAATAAAACAACAAGACATTATAAACTACTCTAAACAATAAGACTATGAAGATTTAATTAACTGTATGGTACCCAATACAATATATCTAACTAAATGAAAATGTTATGTATTTTCAGAAAATAATGGCTTCCCGCATATGTATAACTTTCAACACTAGCCGACGCCCTTTCATTAAAACAATGGACGCATAAATTATTTATCCAAAACTTGAACGAAATAAAAAGTTTTAAGCATAAATGTCATCAACAAAAGGTATATATATATATATATATATATATACTTTTGTTGATGACATTTATGCTTATATATGCATAAATAAATACGACAAAATATTAAAAAGTTATAACTAAGTTATCTAGTATCCGGTAAAGAAATGATGAAATGTAATTAAAAATAAAGTAATTACCTGATTGGCAGTGGGCAAAGCAAATATGTTATCTGACGGTGGCGTAATCTTGAACTGCACACCTGAAAAACAACAAGTAAAATCATTATAATGTTAATAAAATACTTATACAGTGCAGAAAATGAAGGTTTACATGTTTAATGCTTTTGATGTTATAAACTAAACTTCTTTTCTGTCGCAATATAAATCCTAATAATTAACATACTAATACAACTTTTAATTGATTTTACCCTATCGATTATTTATTTAAATTATTATGTTATATTACTCATTAGAATACAGCTATTTTTGGAACGAATATAACATATTTTATCCTACGAGACAATCACCTTTGATCACATAAATTTGATGACAAACATGCTTTTATAAAATAAATTGATTTTATAATTTATGCATTCAAAAGTTTTGTATTTGTTCAAAATTTTTCAGTAAAATGAAAAATATTCATAGGTTTTCAGGGTACCAAATTATTTCGAATATGTCCACAATGAATTTTTGAATGAAAATTTTAAGAATATGTGAAGAATAAATACAAATTTTAAGAATATGTGGTCGGCAAAGTTCTTCTGCGCGAGACATATAGCTTGGCAGTCGGCATTTGAAAAAACAAACTGGTGGAGAGAGGCTATGTTCATTTCATTATGGTGGACAATGTGATTTTCAAGATCCTGAATGCAAAATTAGTTAGTAGACCGAAGATGATGTTAGTTCATCACTTGATGGGTTAGTTATTCATATATTACTCCAAATAAAAGTGTCAAACTAACATCAACTTGATTGTGGGTCTACTAACTAACTTTGTACTCAGGATCATGAAAATTACATTGTCCACAATACTTAGTTTTTTCAAATGCCTATTGCCAAGCTATTTCCCGCAGACGAACTTAGCCGGCCGCATATTCTTAAAAGGCACCAATAGATTAACTTATATACACAAAATTCTAGCTTTATGTTAGTCAAGACACTTTTACACGCTATCTTCTGGACTATAATGTTAATTTTCATAATACATCGATTTAGTAATGAAAAAAATAATTAGTAAGCAAAATATATGATATAGTTATCATACAGTTCTGATTACAAAAAGATGATACGATCCGCTCAAAAGAAACAGCCGTAGTATAAAATAGGTTCATTAAAGGATATACCTATTTGGAGAAGAACTCTGGGTTTAGAATCGAGCACATTAATGTCAAACAATAACGGTTATTATAATATAAATGTAATGAAATAGATATCATGTTGAAATTTCATAAACATCACATTATACATTCTTTTCTTGTATTGAACAAGTTTTAATGTCAAGGTTAACACATGTCAGATTAACATCTGTGTTATGGGCAAGTGGTAGTAATAATAAATTTAAAAAAAGAAAAGAAGAATGTATATGTGGGTAAAAAATATAACAAAACAAATTATTACATAAAAGTTGGTATTATAGCGTATATTTCATTCGTATGTCTACGAACACATCTTATTTGTAATCTGTCACTCTTTTATTTTTCTTTGCTTTCAATTTTTTTAATGATTTTAAACACCCTATTAATAATACATTTAATTTATTATTCTTTGTTTTATTTCTTTTAAGATTCACACTAACTATAACTATGCTTTTTTTTACATTTTCAACTTTCCTTTTGTATATTTGTCTGTACTGTCTATACCCAACACATCTGGGAAAAGAACTAGAAGAAGAGGAATAATTGCAGATCAAATACTAGCAAAACACTCTTGTAACATTCAAACTTAACAAATAAACTTATTCAACCTACGATGTCTTAATGTGTATAGTTTAGACTAATGTATTAATTACAAAGATAAGAGAGCACATTCTGCGTCCTAAAATAATTTAATAAAAAGAAGCTGAATAAACGATATTCATTAATGATAACAATTAAAATAATAAAAATTGAAATTGAAGTTATTCTAAGAATAACAAAGTATTTCAAATGTTTATAACTACAAACTTTTTGGCATTCTTAACAACTAAAGAATCATTTTTTATTCATTCACATCTTTAAATATCAGCCATATTATGAGCCATAAAATTATCTTCCCTCTATATAATTTGAAAAACGAAAGAACTAACTTAAAGAACCGACTACTGAGTCCAGTTTTTACTACATAATCCATTTTAACAATGTTACAACTTAAAAATGATTTCTTTTAGACCCTAATAACATTTAATTATATGGTAAGGAAGTGGATAACAACAATAGTAACAAATTAAAGTATTTTTATAATCAAGAGAACAACTAGAGAAGGCGTAGCTCATTTAATAACTATTTACTCGTGAGTCATAAAAAATTGCAATGAGTCACAGATAAAATAGAATTCAATTACATTCTTCATCCGTAGAATATCTCATTATCGACTAGCAAGAGCAATATCTGATTCTGAATGAAATATTACATGCATATTTATATTTAAATAAACTTCCCTATCAATGGAGTATAATTAAATACATCATAAATTAAAAAGAAAAGAAAACGTTTTTAGTTGGGTATCTTAATAGATACATCTTCCTTGTAATAAATAGTATGGGGAGTTGAAAGTTGACAAATGGATTCGAAGGCTTCATACAATAGTTATGGTAATCGGAAATATGATAATAAACGATACGAGAAGAAGAGTGCGTACAATAATACAGAAGATATTGTATAAGAGAAATGATTGAAGTTGACTTCCGAAGAGTATAAAACATGACTGATGAAGATTGAAGAATCGAACGAGGCCATAAAAGAAAATAACCTACAATAAAAATAAAAAAAATACGGTAAGAAATGATTTATTTATCTTTTTTTTATAACCGAAAATATCAAGGGTGGGGTCACAAAAAACGATTTGCATAGCTGTAACTGTACTTTTGAACAGGAGAAAGTGATATATAATGACTCTGGGAGTCTTGAAGATTTTAAACATGAAAACAGAAGGTTTGCAGGCATCCAGAAAACTTTACCTTGGAACCCAATTAGCTCGCTTTAAAAAGGCTATACAATTCCCACCCACGATATGTCAACTTCCTCCTACGGAACCCATTCAAGATTTCTCTAAGTATATAAATAAACTTTAAAAGCGATGATATTTCTCGAAGATAAATACGTGAAAAAGTGTTCATTAGTACGTGCAAACAGAGTAGGCAAATTAAAAAGAAAAAGAAGCAGATCCTTTTGTGAATACTAAATGAACGTATTGATTTTTATTTTGTCTTAAGAATATTTATTTTAGTCGAAAAACTATAGGATGTATTGCAACAAGTAACGAATAATTGATACACTGGAGTTAAACGAAAGTAAAATCGCAAAAAGGTTTTAATAATTCGAACGATATGTTAATCTTAATTTATTTACTACATGGTCGTCAAATGCAACTTTTTCGTTGCTTAAAATATGTTTATTTATCACTTTATAATAATTATATATTGATTTAAAGGGTCAGAGCGAACTGATATAAACAGTATTATAAGCTAAATACAAAATTCCTGTTTAAAGAATCACAAAAAAAAAATCACTTTTACATCGTGTAATAGATGGTTATTAATAAATAAAAAGTAATTGCCAGAGTAATTTTGTTTTCGGAAATAATTCTTTTTTAGAAGTAGAGGATTTTGATCAAGAGAAAACTGCCTTTACCATCATATACTATTCTTAATTCTTATACAAAATTGTAGTTAACTAAGTCAGTAAATACAGTGAATGTATACCAATTTAATAATAGTAGATTTATAATACGTAAAAGTAGTAAAATTTTACTAAATTTCATGTTATGTTTCGCCCCTCTTGGTTTTCCTAATCTGATAAAATCACTTTCAATACACTAAAATCATTTGAGTAATGTCTTAAAATAACAACAGCAAGTCACCATATACACACTAATACCTATCAAGACCTTGGTACTGGTCGATTTGTCAACGTCATGGCTATTAGTCATGCATTAATCTTAACATTGAAATCTTACAAAAAACCAAACATCCATATAAAGTAAACAGAAAAATGAACTATATTAGTATGCGCAATATTATTTGTAGACCAGGAAAGCCGAATGGAAAGAGCAAAGTAGATCTAATCCAAAAGAATCCTTTTGGATGCACAAAAAATAGTTTGGTACACAAATGTAGCACATCAAAAAATAATGTAAAAACTTAATTAACTGCAAAAATTATCTTTTTTTTAGGTAAACTGCTATAACAAATATTCAACGTAGAGAGGGGATTCTTCACTTTCATTGGTCCTGCAAATATATTATTAATGTTTTACCTTTTAATTCTGTTTAAGTAAAATGCTTTCAAATTTTGGCAGAATCAAGCAACTTAGAAGTACAAGTCGAACAAACATCTATTTATTGATAAATATTGCGTAAAGCAGTATATATGCTTTATAAAAACCTATATTAAATCGAATATATTACTTTTATAATTAGTTAAATGTAATATTCAAAAAGTATTAGAGATATTTTAAGTGTTAGAAAATTTCGACAAACAATTTCAATTTAAATTTCATTGGGTTCCGAGTCTCTGTCTATAAAGTAATAAAAGCGAGTCTCACTCTATATCTGTGGGATTATTTATTATTGAAATTAGTTGTAATCAAAGTAAGAATAGTCGGGCTGAGAGAGGCTGTAATATCAGGGAGGCTGTGCCCCAGCACCCCTCTCACTGGGTAAAGCGCTACAATGGCAATAGCATATAATTAATTACTTAACTTGGGGGTGGCTCAGGCTAACAAGCCGCTAGACAATGCCTTCCTCCTGCCTAAGTAATATTTATTGCCAAAGCCCTTTAATTGGTCGCTGACATTAATTCG
Organism: Gerris lacustris; assembly: GCA_951217055.1. Taxonomy (NCBI): domain Eukaryota; kingdom Metazoa; phylum Arthropoda; class Insecta; order Hemiptera; family Gerridae; genus Gerris; species Gerris lacustris. The sequence goes on from OX578278.1 coordinate 61,166,755, forward strand.
AGATCCTCTCCCTTTTGTCTCATAACTGCTATGCCCCACCGCCTCCTCTCTACCATCCCTTCCTAGTTCGTTACAATCAAAACAATTATACGCTTCTCCCCCCACCCCATCTATAACAGCCCCTATACTATTCTACTAACAGCAGAACTAGTAGCTTCCTATTAAACTTTATCCCACAAGTAAAACTAAATAGTATTTTGGTAATCCATTTCACCATTTTTGCACACAAAAATAGTGCCAGTTATTATGCAATTCTAATTATACTAGTACTAAGGCATACTAATTTAAATGTAGCAGTGTTCTACTAAAAGTTTAAAGAGTGTTTTGAACAACCTGTAGTCAAACAAATGTATTACTTAACTGTTAAGTTACTCAATAGATCACCAGTTAACTCATGCTTAGTTGATTATTAAGCAAAAAGTCCAGTCATGCACCATGACTTAATGAGCGAATTTTCAAAGAAATCTGCGTATTATTGACTTATGATAATATAGAAAAAATTTGGTAGAATTTGCATGGGTGAAAAAAAAAAAAAAAAAAAAAAAAAAAATGGTACACAGGGGTACGGGGTACAAATAGTAAAAAGTCAAAATAGTATTTACCCTTTAAGATGCATGTCGTTGGTAAGCTCTTTAAGAGTACAGTAATTGTTGTTATGTACACTTTTATCATATTTTCATATAAGAGGGGGGTAAAATGGGAAAAAACACGTTTTTGACCCTAAATTGTTAAAATTTGACCCCTAAATGAACTCTACAAAATTCTGGCCAACGAACTCATCCTTTCTTTTGATATTATTGACATTTTAAAATTTGTTTGACATTTTCAAGTGCATCCTAAGGGGAGATATCGTCTGCAGTGACACATATATACATAAAACAAGTGTGAAATTTTAGGAATCGATTCAGTATGGTCTAAAACAGATTTCCGTGGAAAAAAATTCGCATTACAAAAATTTTGAAGCCATTGCAATAGCTTAATTTTCTTCGAAAATTCGCTAAAAGTATAATCACTACACATACTTTGTGAAATTTCAGATCATCCGCGGGGGTGCCCACGTCTGACTTTTCGCTCTTAATGTGTACTAGTACGAGAGACAGTAAAAATATATTATACAAACGCCGAACATAAGGTCAATTCTTATTAAACGAACTTAAAAAATAAAGAACTTTTTTAATTTGGCCTTTTTAAATATAAAAAATACATGATTATTACATCGTTTATATAAATAAATTAGAACATTCATTTAGATATAAATTTATATACCTGAACATTAATAATAAATCTATACAAAGAGTACAGATTTACATTATTTATATAAAATTAGACGAGTTCTAAGCCGTCTTGAGGAAAGTAATAAAACTAAACGATAAATTCGCTGTTTACTCGGCAGTCGAATACACAATTAATTCACAATAATAATTGAAGGCTCAAGGAAGCTTATCGGGAAAACTGATTATGAAAACCGGCAAATAACAATAACAGAGAGACAAGACTAATTATATAAAACCGGTTAGTAATTAATCATTATGGAGTAAAGGGGGAAGTTAACAATGTCCTAATTGGTCTGTTACTGTGAAGGCTTTGGGGGCCTTTAACTAGTGCCAACTAACTTACACCTTGGGCTTTACTAAGGCCTTAAGGCAATACTTACACACAGTCTAACGACTCGACAAAATAATATCCAACAGAGCAAACATTTGCCAATTTATAAAACTGTCTCGCTAATAAGTTCGATTAATTCACTCGATGCGTTGCGTAATTATTTCTTAAGCTCTTTTCTAAATGTGTAATTGCAGAAGATAAATGAGAATTGTACGCAAATGTCAAAAAATAATAGATTAGTAATAGAGCGCTTTTATAACCATAATTAAATATTTCTTTCAAGAAATCACAACCATATGCAGCTTATTATTATAACCTTAAGATATCCATACAAGCACAAGTAACATAGTGGAACGAAGAATATCAATTAACCTTTGTATGAAAGATGCAAAGAGATCGCCTTAAATATTAAAGATCATTATAAATTATTGAGAAACAAATAGAGAGAAAGGAATATTATAACTTATAATTTAGCACAAATACTTATATAGAAGTAAAGTAACAATTTAGTTCACGATATAAAAGCGTAGAAAGAAATAATTAATATTTGATTTAGGGGTAAAGGTGTAGGCACGAATAAATTAATGTTTCTGGTTCTAACCGTAGATTTGAAATTTAATCGACTCTAGAAATGCTATCAAGAACGTGTGATTGAATAATTTTAAACTAATTTAATACCTCAATTGTCGAAGCGAAACATATAACGAAGTTAAAGCATAGATTTGATCTTAATTAAGAAAATTATGTAAACCTAATTAAGTCGTAACGTGTAGAATCTTAAAAGTACTTTAAAAAGGTCTTTGACAAAAATAAATCAACACAATTCTTACTTATTTTAACGTCAAAAGGCGTTGAATTTAAAATATTTCCGAATAAACAAAAAAGTAGAAGATAAATAGAAAAAAGCAATGGAATTGGTTAATTACGAGTAAAAAAAAGTCATAATTGTTCTAACAACACAATTCAAACTTACAAGTCCTTTGAAACTAGGGTCTAAGGATGTAAGTAAGTAAAAAGGGGATGAAAATTGAAAAACTGTTGAACATCTGGAAGAATAAAAAGACTATGGGGCCCTTAAGAGGGGTAAAAAATTCCATTGATTTCTTTGAATATGCGACACTGATACTATCCATTAACGGTAAATCTACCGCAGACGGAACTCCAACTTTCTCTCGCAGTATTTTTACTTTCTCATATACGTAGTATACATATATTCCCCCCAAAAAAACCTAACCGTGAAAAAAGGACCAAGTTCCAGACCCCCTACAAAAAAAATAAAAATAAATAAAAAATAAAATAAACAGCCCATCAAAAGTAGTGATATCTTACATTGTGGCCAAGTCTGCTCTATCTTTAGATCATGACCTACCTTTACTCCTACATTCATGTGGAACACTGCTCTTTTATTTTTATTGCTTAACACTTTACCAGTTTCTGAATGAGGCATAAAACAGACATGGCTCCAATGTAGATATCACTTCTGTGATAGGCTAACTTTTTTTTGGGAGGTCAGAAACATTTTTCTTTTCTTCTTAGTTCTACGAAATTCCAATGTGAGCATAAACATGATATAATGATTGTTTTGCCTTATACAGAAAATGGCTTAAACTTTTTAGAATTTTCCCGCCAGTTACTCGGCTATAGTTACAAGTGTGCGAAATGTTAAGTTTCTAGGTCCTCTGGAAGTCACTTATAATTTTGATGATGAGTCAGTGAGTCCGCTAGTAACAAAAATGTCAACATTGAAATTCTCCTTTTTGAGAAAGGCTCAATATATTACTGTGACCTAAGCTACTAAGATTAACCTATTATACTTAAGATTAAAGGAAACAGAGGTATAAACACTAGACGTTAGGGAGCACAAAAAAAAGTCGCCGAAGAAAGCCGAAGCAAAGGCAGTCGAGTACGATCGGGTCTAGCCCCGCCCACCACTAGTGTCTATACTGTGCAGTGCATTCAACCCTATCTTCTCTTTACGAGACGCAACTAAAATATTTTAGATTAAAATGCTATAAGAACCCCCTCCAAGAAGTCAATCTATTTTTTTTTACAAGAAAGTATAATGTAGAACTGATTAGGAGAGAGGTTCTTCTTTGGTGTGACACCACGTATTCTAAGAATTCCCAGCAGTTTAAAATATAAACATAACATATAACATTATTATTATTAGATATTAATAAAAACCCTTTTCTTTTAATATTCTTAATAAATATTATAATATTATAACATGATCCCCCGGTGGTCATATTAACCATTTCTTACTAATCGATTTAAATTAAAAAAATTATTATGTTAATATATTTACGTAGAATATTATAAAATCTAGAACATAATCTGAGTATTATTTTAATTAAAGAAGGTTGGTTTGATCTTTGCAACATAACTATTTATTTTAATGAAATATTTAAATAATAAATAATATGCTAAATATGTAAGATATTCAGTTTAATATTTATCATATTAATAAACATTATATTAATAATTGGCAGTATGAAATATGTATTAAGAATAATGTAATGCATAAAATGGAATATGCATTAAAATATCTAATAAAAGCGACCTAATTATTATCAATTTTGTAAAAGATTAATTATTTTATTTAAGATGTCTTTATTTTGGTTTATAATAATTAAAGAGGATTAGTAGTTCCACGTAATTAGCATTCTTTTAATCTATGATCTCGTTAAACATTATATGTATAAGTAAAGGGAAGAGTTAAGAAAGAGTGCGTGTTTAAAGTTCTAGAGGAGTAAGCGTAAGGGGGTTGAGGTAGGCTGTGGAGCGTACCCGATGATTCCCGAGTACTTCCGAGTGACTGTCTTCGGCGACTTTTTTTTGTGCTCCCTAACGTCTAGTGGTATAAACCGGGTAACTAGTTGAAGTAAAGATATGCAGTATGCTTACTGGAAGTAGGCCTTGCACACTTCCAGGCACTCGGATAAAATTATAATAAAAGACGGGAGACAGACAGAAAAATAGACTCTGCCGCCGAGATTTGAACTTGGAGCTCCAATACTTCTAGTACAGCGTTCTACTAATTAAACCAAACCGGAGGATAAATTTTCTCTGTCCGAAGCAATAGATTAGTCACACTATTTAGCGTACAATTTTTTTCCACAAATCTATGGGGCGAAATTTAAAACTAGACAAGAGAATCACACCAATTGGCATCATATATTTAAAGTCCCTTGGTCAAAAAAGGTCTGTTGGCTGTAGTCGATGAAATTTGGGATGTATGTTTAGAAAAGTCATACATTGAAGCTTAACCCCTAAAAAACTCGGCAAAACGTAAAAAAAAGTCTCGAAAACGGTTCCGACGATTTTGATTAAAATTTCAAAAATGTAGACCATTAAAAAGTCGATTTCCCGGAAAAAATCGATAACTTCTTGAGATAATGGCTATAATTGAAAGGGCGAAAGCTCTTGGTATGAAGATTAAATAGAGTTTATTAAATAGTTTAAAATATTACGCCAATTAGTGTGGCACATAGCTTTGTCGCAGCCTATAGCGCATTATACTATTTTGCTTTATGAACCATTGTTATCTAATTCATATTATTTTGCCTCCTTTTATTTTAAATCTTATAATATTGTTTTTGTATTTCTATATCAATATAAGAATCAATTAAGCAATATTTAATAAGCGGAGACAGTTGAAATTAATATATGGGACTTATCTGAGGGCGGCTTCTTTCGACAAATCACAAAATTTATTAAAAATTGGATGTTCACTTTCTAAGATAAAGGTGTAAAAAACTATGTGGAAAAGAAATCAATGAGCGCAGAAGCTCAAAATTAAAATAGGATAGGAAATCGGACTGGTAGTTTTAAAATATATTGGTTAGCAAAATGTTGAACGACAGACCGATACACCGACAGATAGACAAAAAGACCAAAAATGTTCCCTGATGTGTGAAACGGATTGATGTCTTGGAATTTTTGAATTCGGAGAGATAAAAAAAAAAATCCGTTCGTCCAACGCTCACAATGCTTCCGTTACCTTCAGTAAGCTCTGAAGCAAAAATTTTCATAAAAGAGGTAACAAAAAAAACAAAAAAAACAGAGGAGACTCAAAATAATTTTATTTTGTAGAATCGGTCAATAAACAATGAAATATCTTCAATCTAAAAATATCTTCGGATAGAGGTGTTGTTTAAATGAAAAGAAAAAGATTGTTAAAGCGAGAGCAAAGTAAATACCATGTGTGTTGTAAAAGATCTAGACAAAGTTAGACGCCGTATCAATAAACAAAAAAGATATAAAATGAGTGAAAAGGATGTACGAGTAAACGATTGGAAAGGAAAAGGGAAAGAACGAGAAACAGAATGGGTGAATAGGCCATTGAGTTCATTCATTGCCGGGCCCCTCCCTGAAGTGAAGAGACCTATATAAAACTATTATTACGTTTAACAGTCAGGCGAGAAGGAACTACGGACCCCTACAAAACTAAGAGATGATTTCAGGCGTTACAAAAAAAGCTTCGAATTTACAACGAATGAATCATTAGCGACAACTAAAACTTCATTATATAATAATGTATAAAGGGAGTTGAAAATTTGTAACATTATACCTCTCTCTCCACACGTCAATTATATTTTAGCTGTTCGTTTTTATGAGGGGATTCGCGACGCTTAAATCAACCTCTATTATGAGAGGCAGAATAGCGTTATTATTATTAATATAGAGCGAAGAGATCACTGTATTGAGAAGAGATAATGACGCTATTGAAAGATATATAGCATGCAGTAATAGAAACTAATATAGATTAATGAATCCAGAAGTGAAAACCTATACATTGTGAAAATGAAAAAGTATAATATTATCAAGCTTTCAGAATTAAAAAAAGAAAGAAATAAAAGAACTAATAGAACTAAAAAGATTATAAAAAGAAGAAGGTACTGCGTTACTCCCTGTACATTGATTAAAAAGAAATAATATAGGTATATATATATATATATATATATAGGATATATATATGTATATATATTATCATTCTTTCATTACAAATATGTACACACACGTACAAAAGCACAAGGCGAAGGCTCGGGTTTAAAAAATGACTGCAGAGTGAGTCCTGGATGATTTGAGGATTATCTACTGAAGATTGCCCTATTGAACGAAAAAAGGCACTATATTACGAAATCTATACGATATGGTGATAAAGTTGAGTAAAATTGCAGGGTTCGGGGAAGATTTTTCGGCCACTAGTGATTTCTATTCCAAATTTTGTTTAAGGCAATTTTAAAAAGTTTTATTTACCCCCATTAAAAGTTTTTTCCATAAACGGTGTACAACTTAGTTCTGTTGTACACATGTCTTAACATGCATGTGGGTTCAAACCAAGTTTCAGGTTTGACAAAGTTGTTTATAAAATCAAAAAGCCGTAGAGACCTGTTGGACTGTGTATGGGCATGTTGTAGGACTTGGATGTACTACATATCTGAACGTGTATAGGGCCCTTTTCACTCATTGGGCAATTTTAAATATATGAAATTAAACAAGTAATCAATTAAAAATCAAAATCTAAATCAATTTAACTATCAAAAACAAAGACTTATAGCATATTGTTATTATACTGGAACAACGTAGATCTTAGAGACTCACCTCTCATAACTGTTCACATTTTGAAATTCCAACAACTTGAACTACGTAACGTAAGTCAACATTAATTTTCAAAACAACGTGAGAATCAGATAGTACAAGTCAAAGTTTACGATATTACGTGTAGACTATACACTAATTTTGCTTACGCAAAATATATGAGCTTTTGCAAGGGAAAATGTTTCACAGTTTGTTTATTTTGCTTGCATCTGACACAACTTCTATGTGTGAGAACTCAACATTTAGACTTAACAAAACAAAAAATTATGAGGAATTACAATCCAACAATAACATTCTTAAACATTGTATACTTAAAAATTAAAAACAAAGTAATTAGAAAGAAATAATTAGTTTTCTAAGAAAGTATTCGGTTTAAATAGAAAAAAGCAAAGAGGAGAAATTGAATGTTGTATAAAACAGATTAAATGAAACGGTGAGAGTTTTTAAGAGAGTTAAAAGAGTCAGGGGTCGAGTGAAAACATCACACTGATATTCCAGGAAAAAGTGCGTGGTACCGCCTCAACCCTTATGACTCACTGCAGTGTAAACGAATTTTTTAGCTTCCTTTTAAATCGTAATTAATGTAGAGTATAAAAAAGAAAAAGAAAGAAGAAAAAATACGCGTGGTGTCGCGGGACACCCGGTAGGAACGAAGTTAGTTACGTTTTTCATTAAATTATAAAATCACACCGCTAAGTACGCGATGCTTATACAAGGCGGAGTTAGAAAAGGGACAAAATTAAATGTAACTAACTATTTCTACTAAGCGGAGTTAAGACAAAATTAAAAGAAAAGCACTTTTTTTAAGAGGATGATTGTAGTATGCAGAGTCGAGTAGTGCGAGGAAACAGGACTATTCCTCACCCTCTCGCCTACTCCATTTAAAATATTATAAAATATATCACTATACTACACAAAAACTTCTAATTGTATCAGATTGAACTGTTACACATGCCTGTTTCAACTGTACTTTAGAAGATGTGTATGAAGTTTTATTAAAATCGTTACGTTAGAACGTAAGATATCGGATTTATATTTTGTTTGTATTCTTTATTTTAAACGTGTAGGTCCGTTTTCATGTTTTTAGCCATCGTTAACACTTCGGTGTTGGTTTTACTAAAAAAAAAAATATTTAAAAAAGTTTTTTGTCTCATTGAATAGATGAAGTTAAAATTTTCCTCGTCCTAAAATTCCAATTTTACATTTGAAGCTTAAGTTTACGCGAGCGTTGCGTATGAACGCTTGGGCGGATAACGTTGTCCAACGAACTCGTCCAGGGGATTGGTAAAATTAACATGCATTCCAAATATCAACTAAATCGGCTAACTTTTACTCATGTTATCGTCATCAATTGATTTTGTGTCGTTAGTTTCTTTTCGGATTCAATTCCGGGGCCAGACGCTGTAACGTGCCATAAAGAACTTCGTTTAAAAAAAATAAAAATAAATCTGTCCGAGGCAACTGAAACTCTCATATAGATGCGGGATACTATATTACCCTCTATATCTATTTTTAATTCATTTTTTTAAAACCCTATTTAAAAAGCGTTAAACAGGTGGTTTGTTTACTTTTGTTTAAGATTTTATAAAATTCGGTAATCTTGGAAGCAAAAATAATTTTTATTTTCATCAATATCATGGATTTTGGAGGGGGGGGGGCTAGTTCCCCCAAAATTAAGATTAAATTTCTCTATTTCATCTCGGAGTATGATTTTTCTTAACATGTATGCCAAAGTTCATGATAGTCAGCACAACATTGAATTGTTCCTACTTATTTTCTTTTAGATCTTCAGAATTAAGAATTCTAGGAGAGATATAATATGCAGCATTGATAGTAATTAAATCGTAATTTAGGAGTTTAAAAGTGTTAAGCGAGTTGATAGCGATGCTTTCTCTTATTAGTAAGTTTTATACGGAGAAAGTAGAAACAAACCACTATATTATCTTTTGTTAGGATAAACATAACTCATAAACTACGACGTTCATGGTGATGACAGACCAATTTTAAATACACCGAGAAGGAAGAAGACAATGATCTATAAATAATAACTAATAACTTATAATTAAGGAGATAGAGAGGGGGGAGCTTGTGGTACAAATGACAGCGTCTGGAGAGCCTGAATTGAAACTGTCTTAGTGGTAAGAGTTGCAGGTATATTGACATGAGGATAAAGTTGAGGGGAGGGGAGGATGCAGAGGTATAACCCGGGGTTATCTGGCCCGTCCTATCTGAACATGACCCGGGACATGTGAAAAGATACTCCCATCTTCATCATAAAGGTTAAATACAATTAAGATAATCATCCTTTGGGACGGGCTTAAGAGTCGCCGCGTTTCTTATACCTACCGCAGAGCTATTACCCTCCCCCTCCCTCTCCAGAGTTCAATAATCCCAACAAACAATAAATATCATCTTTAACAGAGAACCCATTAACTAACAGACTCGGCCGAGACGCGCGGGACATTTAAAAAATCTAAGTAAATAGTGGAATAACAGCTGAAAATTGGTCCCTAAAACCTGCTATTACTTCGGTGAAATAAGCTAAAATGTATTACTACTGGAAGATTATATCTAATTAAACTTCAAGTATCCCTACACTTTAGTGGGTTTAGACTTCAAATTAAAGGAAATTGAATTGAAGCCGTGTAAAAATCGTTTTTCTGAGCATCCATTTAGTCCTGAGAAATGAACAATTATTATTTTTTACGAGGTTAAGGGTAAGCTTTATTTATTTTCTTTTAAATTCGTAGAATGGAATCTCGATCTTTAATTTGATCTCAAAATGGGTTATTATTTCTTTTTTTTTTTTTTCTTTTCAGATTTCAAATGTAATTATAAACCAATAACTTTAAAATACCTTAAAAAAAGAAATCGAGTAAATAAATTCAGGTACTTAATACAGCAAATAAAAGTTTTAATTTTCAAATCTTCACCTAAAACCTATGAAACACTGTCACTGATTTATAAAAAAAATTATTTTATTCAATAGATATTAAATAAAAATGAAAGAACAAACTTTATTAGTTTACTATTTTTTATTGAGGCTGGTTTCAACAACGATACTCGGTTACCATCAATCAAATTTATTTATTATGTTTCAGCTAAAATACATAAATTATAAAACATTTCTCTTGATAAAGTAACTGCATTTAGGAATGAGACTGATAAAGTTGAATTTTGTTTAGTTTTGACAGTGCATTTTTTCTCTATGTTAGTTTTTGTTTTGGACTTTTAACAAAGGAGCTTTTAAAGAAATGCATGTACTCTAACATTTATGATATATCCAGAGTATTAAACCGCTCCTAAAGGTATAACATATATCTTAAAAAATAAATAACTAGACATTTTTAAAATTACAAACTATTATTCAGAAAGATTAAGCGTCTAAAATCGCTGGTTATTTTTATTCATTACATATATACATATATATAAAAAAATAATTTTTATTTTTTTTTTTTTTTTACATTCTGAAAACTATTGCAAGTCTTAAAAAATCCTAAATTATATCCAAAACGGGGTTTGATATAAATAAAGTATTTGAAACTTTTATAAATAAATAAAAAAGCCAATTATAATTTAATTGAAATAAATAAAAATTGCAACAAGAATAAAATAAATTGAATGGAAGATTTTAATTCAAAACTCTTTTATTTTTTTATTATTAAATGTATTCAATTTTTTTTTTTTTTTTTAAATAGAGTAGGAAAGAGATGAGACTTGGGAAAATATTAATTGAAGCGTATAACTTTGGAAATATCGTCAAAAAGAAAGGAAGAGGGAGATTCATAAGATGAAAAATCAGGAGGGAGAAGAAAATGATAACTTGATCAGAAATCACTCTCTTAAGTTAAAATAAACCTGAAAACCGCTTTCCTGGAAAAAAAATTGCGTTTTCCCGCAGTTATAGTAAAAACATTGTTTCATTTTTATTTTTTTGTGAATTTCGAATTTTAGATGATATCTTTCAGTTTCCCCTACTCCCTCTTTTTTACCCGAGTTCTGTATGTAAATGACTGTTCCCTCTCTCCACTTTACCTCGAACCCTCCTCCCTTTAAACTCAGTTAAACGAGACTGACATGAATTTTTATGAAGAAATTACACCGGGGAAGGTTGTCATGCGCGGCAGTATACGCGGGCTTCAAATGGCGTAATTGGGTATAATAATACGATAAATTAAAGACTGGGGAACTATATGTATTTAATACCCACACACGTACTAATATAAAGTCCCAGAGAACTGAGAACTCTCCTGGATAGCTCTTAATTATAATAAGTATCGTAGACTTACAAGCATAGGGCAATAAATTTATATTAATGTAACTATTAACTTTCAACAGTAAAATGTAATTTTAAACATCATGAATTAATCATTAAAATTACTGCAATAAATCTTGTTAAATATGGATAAGCAGTAGATATTAATCGAAAGTATAATACATGGAATAACAGACGGACATTAACAAAGGTAAATTATACATTAATATAATAATATAGAATTCAATATTTGTATACATTTAGCAATATATAGGCTCGGTTGTAATATATGGTAAGAGAATAAACTAAAATAGCGTAGCATGAGTACCTGAAATCAAATCATATTTACTTTATATACATGTAATCTAATGATTAAAACACGACTTCATAGGATAATATAGAATTAAATACAAAATCCCGATTTATGGAGAAACCGTATCAATGTGTATTAGGACAAAGCATGCATCGTATCTATAATATGTTACAATAAAGCATTTTCTTCTAATATAATATTAATAAGTGAAAATGTATATCATTTATTAAATTCTTGAATGCTATTTGTTTACAATGACTTTGTTCTGACCATAATTATGTTTTAACATGAACTAAATTATAATTCATATGAAATCTAAATAATACATTTCAAGTCGTTATTCATATTAAATATAATAAAGATTCATGTTAAATTTTACTAAAGTTTGGAAAGATCCTCGCGTTAAATTTTTTTATTGAAATATTTATTAAATCTACTTTATAATTTTTCAAAGACAGATCTACGATTGTAACAACTCAATCGTAACATCTCAATTGTAACATCTCAAACTTTTTTAAAAGTAAAAACTAAAGAAAAATGTTGTCTGTTTTAGAAGATATTTTTATTAAAAAATATCTATACTTTGTGTTTCAACTAAATGTAGATATAGAACTTGAGAATCACTTCAGATTTACAATTTAGTTGACGACAAAACAGAATATAAAATATTATTACAAACCATATTGAAGACTTTAATCATTCTCACTGTTACCTTTTATATATTTCGCAAACTTAATAATAATAAACAGATTAATTTTACTGTTTCAAAATTCATAAAAGGAAAATTCAAATGTTTTAATTATTATTCATTATAAAGTGAAGAAATAAAAAAAAAAATTGAAATTGCAAGAATAATTTAATAACTATTTATCAATATTTTAAAAGACAATCAAGAATATTTTTAAGGATATATATTATATGGTCATAATATATATATATATATATATATATATATATATATATATATATATATATATATATATATATATATATATATATATATATATATATATATATATATATATATATATATTTCTACATTAATGTAACATTTTAACATAGTAAAATGATTTGTTTCTTAAAGGAAATAAATCAATTTTATAGTTATGGAAATGTCTCAGAAGGGTGAAATACTGTATTGTACAGAGAACCAGGCTATTTGTCTGTCTTAACTCTATATTTTAACTGTTTAATACTACAATAATTTACTTAAAATACTTTAAATACTTTTCGATTTATCAACATAAGTAAAATACAATTCTACAAGTATGATATCTTAGAGGAAATTTTATAAAATGTATCTCCTATATCAGCTGATGTGCACGAAAAACAATTTAACAGCACATTTCTTATTTACTTAAGTAAATCACTGCCAAAATAGTGATAAATTAAAATGGTAGAAGTAAAAGGTGTAGCTTTTTTTGGAAGGTATAATAATTATAGTTTATTATACTCTATTGTGGGAGTTTTTAGAGGAAATTTTCTATAATTCCTGTCTAAAGTTAAAAGAAGTATGCTATAGATGTTGCAGAGTGGTTGAAAAAGAAATCTTCATTGCGTGGGAGGGTAAAACCATGATTGTGTTGAAGAGGTAACCGAGGTAGACATAGGGCAGGTAAAGGACGTACCTTAGGACATAATGCCTTGGGCACGGCAGACAATAGGGGGCCCTATAGGGTCGAGGTACTAACACAGACTCTAAGGGAACATAAAAACCCTTGGGACTCCGGTGAGGGGGACTGTTTCATGGGAATATGGTATCGTCACTATTGGGGTGCAACAACCGTACAGGCTGAACCCCACCTGGCCGCAAGACTCCTTCCTTAATCCTATTACAAAACAATTTAACGCTTCCTTATTGGATAACAACGTGAACATTTTTGCCCGGAAGAACTGATTGAAAGTGACAAGGGGGCATCATAATACCACAAACGACAGCCGACCCAATTAAAATGACTCTGAAGCCTACATCAACAAGTTAAATCTGTGTCAAAACACAATTGTTACCAATTTTCATTTAATCTAAAATACTTCTGGAATTAATGTAGCTGGGCGACGCATATACATCTACATTACATCCATAATTTCAACTCAGTTTCAAATGCAAACGAATGAGTTTCTTTCTAAAAAAAAAAGGGATGATTTATGTATTTTGATTAGGTCTGAGTATATCATAAAACTTCTGAAGGTTGGGTTAGCCAGAACCAGTCGAATGAGGAATACACCCATTTAGCCAATGAGAATGTATCGATTTATACTCTCCGTCTCTTGCTGATAACGGATAAGTCTAAGTGAACTGGGGCCAATAACGGTGAGATACTTTACGATGGATGCAGTAGGCATCCCTCCTTTAAAAAAACTGAATATTTATAAAGCATAAGCTCAATTATTTATTAAGAGTTAAAAAATCTTGATCCTGTGCTTCGTTGATTATTTTAAGAAGAATAATAATTCATTTGGCAAAAAGGACGATAAAAATAAATGTCTACCATTTTATATATATATATATATATATATATATATCCAGTCAAATAAGTAAAGTATTGAATTTCATATCCAGAAACACGATCTATAATTATAAAACTGGTAATTGTATAGCTTATAATAATATCTAAGCTATTTTAATTTAATATATTTAAATAGGTAGCTATCCAACTGCACAACTGTAATCAAAGTCCTTTCACTAAAAGGCTAATTTAATTATTAACTACAAAAAAGCTTATACTGTTTTAAAAATATCCCGATTGAATATAGAGGTAAAATAAAAGCAAAACCTATTTTAAGCTAAATGTACAGCAGTATATTGAATGAGCAAGATATAAAAAAGGTTAATCTGGAGCTGACCGATATCTCATGTACGTCACGTTTCAAGGAGAACTGTTTTTGTACGCGGAATTTCAAAAAACTATGAAACGATTGGACTTTAAAGAGAAAAATATAAATTGCGAATAATAAGGAAAAGCGCTAATAAATATAAAATAATAGCCAATTACATAAAATAAAGAGTTTCAATACCGATGAGCAATTCGTTAGGGTCAGGTTTATATAAATCTGTATAAGACGGAACGTGTGCCTTGAAGATCATCATTATCTACGACCTGGGAGGTTTCTAACTTCTAACGATCCTTCGTATTCCTTCCAGGACCTCAAAGCAGGACGACTTTCATTCACAGACAAAGATGGAAACAAAAATAACAAGGAGACCAACTTCAAATGAATGAGGAGAAAATAACAATCGCACATGCTACATGTTTCCCTCCTTCATAGTAACGAACTACATACACAGTATGACCATATGGTCAACAAACAATTACCCTCCTCTTCATGGTCTCTTAACTAATAATTTCAAAGGTCTTGGTCCCCCTACTTCGTTTATACTAGGAAATTAAGCGGCTACCATCATAGTATCACGCACTTGTCACTCAAATTATTAATTGCCCTTCTTCTCGCCTTGAAATATTGTGGGAATTACATGATGCCACATTGTAACGTCAGATGAAAAAATGAAAAAGAAAATTACATGATTCAAAACAATTCACTTAGTTTGCCCTCTTTGGTAATAAAATGCTATAAAAAAATGTGGCTATTAGCATGTACAAAAATATTAAAACGCTGACGTCTGGATTACATATAAGAGGAGAACTCATAGCTCATCGTCTACCTAAAATTGTGGGATTGCTATCTAGCAAAATAAATATTTATACTAATCTTAATCCTATATCACCCTGATTAGACTTAGATTAGGATTAGATACATGTACCCTGGAGATTATCGGGAACAAGGCCTCGATGGAGGAAAGAAGATTTCAAGTAATTTCACAAATAAACATTTTACGAAAAATCATAAACCAATTCTTAGGAACAAGTGAGAGGGAAGGTGGAGAGAAGGAATGTACTAACAATGCAGGAGGGACGCAAGGCTGGTCTGTGAGATTGGGTCATTGAAGACGATGACGGGACACATCTCTACCACACCTGGGCAAAACTAGTGAATGAAACTATGACAGAGCAGGCTATAATTCAACAACGAATCTCTCATCTAAGAATCATGACTCTGTTGTTAATGCCAGTCAATCGTTTTGCAGTTAACAACGTAATGATGAAATTTTTCTTTCTTACACAGGAAATTATAACAGTTAAAAATAAAGCAAAGATGGTGCCGCATCATTTTCGTTTTTACTCTACAATGGAATTAGATGTTGTATCATAATTAAGATTAAATCATAACGAAATTTATCAAATATCAGCCAAGGGGCCCTTCCCCCCCCCCCCCCCCCTCCCCCGAAATGATTACATAACTTGGCCCCGCAATACATTAAAAACCAAACGAGCACAGTAATATCAGATGCATTCGAATTTTCTGTAAATACATATTTCCCAATAAAAGGAATTAATTAAGTATGTATTATATTGGGGTGTGTATGCACTTAATCACCCCAATTGCGCTCGACCGGGATTTTGCCGATGGAATTAAAGTTATTATACACTATACCGTCCCGATTGTCAGCTGAGCCCGGATTTTTGCCGGCCGAATTAAATCATTAAACATTATACCGGCCCGATTGTCTGCTGGGCCTTATTTTTGCCGATAGAATTAGAGCATTAAACACTGTACTGGTCCGATTATTGGCTGGGCCCGGACTTCTGCCGATAGAATTAAAACATTATACTGGCACGATTGTCGGCTGGGCCCGGATTTGTGCCGGCAGAATTAAATCATTAAACATTATACCGGCCCGATTGTCTGCATGGCCTTACTTTTGCCGATAGAATTAAAGCATTAAACACTGTATTGGTCCGATTATTGGCTGGGCCCGGACTTCTGCCGATAGAATTAAAACATTATACCGGCCCGATTGTCAGTTGGGCCCGGATTTTTGCCAATATAATTAAAACATTAAACACTATTTAACTGCTGGGCCCTAATTTTTGTCGATGGAATTAAATTAGGACGCATAATCTGTCTTTCCCGGCATGGCACGTGATTAAATTGCCGGCATTGCACGTAATTAAATTAAATGAGGTCCGAGTCAACTCGGACTTTTGCCGATGAATTAAATTTTTTATATTAAAGAGATGCAAACTAGACTGGCTTAAACGGGGAAATGATAGGATTGGGGAGTTGTTTGATTTTATTAGTAAATTTTTCTTTTGGACCAGGTTTGTGTGTGTAAGAACACTACGTGAGTCCTCTTGTCTATGGCATTTCCCGGGCTTACCGACTCGGGCCGGACTAGTATTGGTCAATATTAATTGTGAAAACAGATGCAATATAAATAAATCGGTTAGCCATATTGTGACAAAACTTTTACATATTACATAATAATACTAAGTTTAAGTCCAAACACTCAAAAAGCGCTCAGAAAACATTTGATGTTAAATGTCCCAATTAATTACCTAGTACATATCTTAACAACTACTCGTTCAATTTTAATGAAATTGGGATGGCAGGTAATTAGCATAATAATTAGGCATTGTTGGTCCCATATAAGTTCCAACCTTATGCACCCATTTATTTCCACCTATGTCTCCAAAAGTACTCATCTGATTTTTATGAAATTTGGCTGATCGAAAGTAGCTCACAGATGACAGATGGCTCCAGATTAATTTCAACTGTCTGCGCTCTTTAAATTTTGCTAAATTGATACTTTAAATCATGTAAAAAATCAAACCAATTTTGACAAATAAAAAGTTGTAAAAGCATAAAATCATTAAAGTTTACGAAATAGGACGCGAGGAACCATTATGCACTAATTGAAAGACTATTTTACATTAATTAAAGTATCAATCTAGCAACATTTTAAGTGCGCAGACGTTTGAAATTAATCTAGATTTATCTGCTGACTACGATAAAAAAAAACATTCAAATTTCACAAAAATCAGATGCGAATTTTTTAAGATATAGGTGTAAATAAATGTATGTCTGAGCGCATTTGGAAGAGAAACAAATAGGTGCAGAATATTGCAACTGCAACTTATATGAGACCAGCAATCCAGCAATGTTATAACCTGGCTAATAATGACATACCATAAAAATTTCTTTAAAGTCGGACAAACAGCTTTTAAGATAAGATGTTGAATCGCAAAAATTGAGCGAAAAGCATGCATGGGACGCAAAATGTTCCCCTATGTCTGAAACGGTTTTCTAGCTTAGAATTTTTGAAATCGGAGACATAAAAATCATGACTAGGGAAAATTAAATAAATTTGACAATAATAGGTTTTAAAGGCTACGAAAACTATTAAAGTACGTATACGAAATAGTACATGAGGGAGCTAAGTGCCACGTTATTTGGCAGACTATTTACCTATGGTTACATTGTTTTTTTATTGATTACAAGTAATTTGAAACCCATATTGAGGTCTGATAGCTAGAGTTTTTATAAAGTTGTACAACCTCTTTATAAGTTTTAGAAGTATGACAATTGTTTAGTTGTTATCTAATAGGATTTTAATTTAATTAAATATGAGGTTAGAAATCGAAATCAGATTGTTAAAAGGGGTAGAAATTAAAATTATAATAAATGATGGGGTATGCTAAACCCGCATATAGTCACTCAAGGTTAAGTCCCCCCCCCCCCCCCCCCGAAAAATGTTTCTGTGTACGCTACTGGATAACCTAGTTAATAGTTTTTAAATTTTTACACTCCAAGCCAAAAAGAATCGTCACCACCAGCCAGCCCAAGACAATTTAGACCGATCCGTTTGGATGAGGATGGCGTTGTAATTTATTCATTACGTATTATTCATTCATTAAATTCACATTTAAATAAACTTTTGTTTTCTCTTGTTTTTGAGTTTACCCTTGTCCAAAAGCCACTTAGATTATCTCGGCGTTTTGATGATAATCTTATATAATTAAGGAAATAACATCCTTTACATTTTAAATAAATATGAATTATTTTAACCTAAAAACACAAGTTATTAAATTTCTACTATAGCTTATAAATATGAAACATAAAGAACGCATTAAACTTAAGCTGTTATATTCAGTGAGAGACTTCAATTTCCAACAATTAATTACCGGGATAACACCTTTTTTTGGAAATGAACATGATAATTATTTTCATCACACAATAAAAATAATTAAAAAATAAACTGTAGAATAGCAGAAAATAAATTAATTAAGTAGAATAATTAATATAATTGACCACTTTAAAAGTCTTGACACATTTGAAGTAAAGAGATCACATATTCCTTAAAATGCAGATTAGAACATAAATAATGCATTTTATAATTAATTTTAATTATGTAAATCACTTTTACAAGTCTTTATAAAACTGATACTAAACAGATTCTCAGCCATGTAATAAAACTAATTAAAAATAAATTCTACTTGCTGTCTGTCATAAATATGAAAAGAAAATTATTAGAACATGTGAACAAAAATTATCATAATTGAATTTTAATTATTCTCTTTATAAAAGGAGAAGAAAAAAAAACAATATCGATAAAAGCTTTTAGAACTGATAGACACGCCACAATTTTTCACTGTTTAACAAAGCAATAACAAAAAAAAAGTATTAGGAGAATCAGTTGAAGTAGAAAACGTATGTTGTTATGCAGTTTAAGAAGTAATAAGGTGGAAGAAATTTCCCGGCTTTATTAGCTAACGTTTATAAAATAACAATTAATAAATTAACAATACCGCTTACAGCATAATATAGTATGGACAGCCTTTATATGTGACTTGTCAAGGTAAACATTTCTTACTAAGATACGAACGGCAAAAGGCATTAATCAATATTTGAAGATATATCATGATTTATTTTTTTCAAGATTAGTATGTTAGTATAAAAATTAATAAAAAGAAAATAAGTATTCTTTAGCTTACGTTAACAGGGTAAGACGAGTGAAAACTCCGCTCAGCTCTTTAAAGAGACTTCATAACTGAAACAAAAAAAAAAGTGTTATTGTTATTATATACATTAAAACAACTATAAACTATTTATAAAATAGTCTGCCAATTGGTGTGGCACATAGCTTCCTCGCATCCTGTCCACGTACTTCATTGAATTTATGCTTTTACACATTATTGTCTAATTTGTATAATTGTTTCCCCCGTTATTTTAATCTGTCAAAATTGTTTTGTTTTTTTACATGAATTAAAGTATTAATTTAGCAAAAGTTATAGAGCGCAAAAGGTTCAAATTAATCTGGGGCTATCTGAAGGTTACTTTCATCTGCGGTTTTTTTTAACTATAAAAGTTTCATACAAATCAGATAAGTACTTTTAAAGCTACAGGTGTAAATAAATGTATGTTTGTGCGCATGTGGAAAATAAATAAATAGGCGCAGAAGGTTAAAACTTATATGGGCCCAACAATGGGCTAATTTTGACCTACCATCCAAATTTAATTAAAATTGGACAAGTAGTTTTTAAGATATGTTGGTTCGCAAAAATTAAACGACAGACCGATAGACAGACGCGGAACCAAAAATGTTCCCTGATGTCTTAAACGGATTTCTGTCTTGGAATATTTGAAATCAGAGACATAAAAATTGTTCGTTCTTCGGAACGATCACATAGCTTCCGTTACCTTCGGTAAGCTCGGAAGCAAAAAATTGAACAAAACATTCTGATGTCGATATTGATAGTGTGTATATTTAAACCCATAATATCTCGTTTAATTGATTTATTTTTAAACATCTTTAAGAAGTCATTAAGTTCTAGGTCAGCCGGAGGTGACCACGTCATGAACGTTTCTCCTCCGGTCATAACATCAACCGCGGAAGCCTACGCACCGCGCAAAATATCTTTTAAATATCTTGCGGACAACGCAAGGTATTTAAGAAGTATACAACAGGAGATTGTTTACTTTTATTTTAGACTTCCAACTAGATCCTGAAACTATATTATTCTTGGGAAAATTACGTATAGTTAGATTCGTAATTAAATTGACTACATTTTAGAATCGTGTTAATCGAAATCATCGGAACCGTTTTTCGAAAAATCTTTTGTTTTTCACTATTGCCCCATTTTTATAACTAAAATTAATTTCTCGATTTCACCTCGGAGAATACCATTTTAATGATCATGTATGCAAAATTTAATCGAAATCGGTCCAGTTTAAGTTTAGGCTCCACGCGTCTGCACACTACAGACTTTTATTCTTTGGACTCAGAGTGTTAGAGAACCTCAAAACGTGGTTTTCCATCAAATTCTCAACATCATATTTTTGCGCCAGCACAATACTCTCTCGTTACATATACTGGTTGACAATTAATATACGTGGCTGAATTCAGAAGCGTACGTAAGAAACTAAACTTTGGGTGAAACATAAAGCACTGTGTATAAATTGAACTTAACTTATAAATAAATAGTATTTCTGATGAAATCGAGATTATGAAGGACATTGTCACCTCAAGACTCCAGAAAATTATCAAGGGAGTTGAGGATCGTAAAGTTATTCGAAGCAACAATGACTAACATTTATTTTTAACAACTGTCCAATTTAAGAAAGCATATATTAATCTTACGTCTTTTAGACGTGAAAGCCAACGTACAATATCATTAAAAATATTTTATAAATATATATACGAACAAGTTGACATTTTACAAAGGAGTACTTAATAATAATAATCTAATATTAATTATAATAAAACATGCATAAGAGATTCTAATTTTTTACAATCTCAATGTTATCTGGGATTTAAATTAAATATTTAAATGGCTTTTCCTTGTAGGGTAGAAGAACGATCACTCACTCGAATGATTAATTTTATACATCTGGTTCAATTAATTACAAATCTGACTTGAACTCAGTCCAAGAAAAATAATTAGTACAAAGACGTATAACATTATTTTTTTAATTAAATAAATTAATTAGAATATTGCCAAGAGAATTTCGTAAAGGCGTATAGGTAGGTAGATTATTTTAAATGATGCAATAAAACTATATATATTTAAGTTGTAAAAGGTAAAGTTAATTTAATTGATACATATAATATAAAATGAATTCATGGAAACATTTCTTTAATGTTAAGTTAGTTATTATGTATTTTAATTGATGGAAGGAAATGAATATGATTTTACTAAGCAGAACTGATTTGCTTGCCTCACCAAGTTCCTTTGCTTGGAGAGGAAAAAAAACCAAATTTTTCTTTGCCTCTAAAAGAAAAAAAAAAGTTTTTTGTTTTTAATTTTGATTTTCATTCCATTGTAGAATCATTTTATTTTTCTACCGATTCAAAATTCTATTTTAATTCTGATTGAAGGGTTAATAGAGAATTTGTAATCTTATTAAGACAAAGTGAATAACTTTTCTTAAACTTAACAAAAAATATGTAAAACAAATAGGTTAGTTTGTGAGATAAAGAGAAATTGAGAATTTCTCTGGAACATATTGTACATTTGTTTCTGGTGAAGAAAATTCTTTAATTGCGTTAAATTAAACGTACAAAGGATAAATGGTTCAATTTGCTATATAATCTAAAACCAGCCATTTACGGTCCAACTTGATCGTACGACACTCACTCCAACGAGCCAATGTGATACAACAGTTGGACTGTGAGTGGTCTGGTTGGCAACATGACGTACAACCAGGCTCGTTTTTGACGTTCACTGCGCCCTGGGCCCCCGTCACGATTATTATTCTTTTTGGATTTTTCCTTTCAGTTACACGGCTATATCTAGAAGTGTGTACCAAATTTCAAGTTTCTAGCTATTTTGGAAGGCACTTATAATTTGGATGATGAGTGAGTGAGTGAGTAACAAAAATTAAAATTTTGAAATTCTCCCCTGTTGTGGGGAAGGCTGAATATTAAGGGCTAAATATTTTACAGTGACCTAATCTGTTTAAAATTTCAAAAGCCCGTCGTCTGAGGAAGAGATAGGGTGAGAAAAAGCGGGGGAATTAGTTCAAGTATAAGTTCATAGTATAAGTTCAAAATATACATACAGCATCATGCTTACTGGATCTTGGCCTAGCGCACAGCCTTGCGCTCAGATAATATGTTTAGCATAATAATCTAATATTGCTATTAAATCTTTTATGGTAAAAATAACATTCATATAAAAAATTAAGCGCAATTATTAACATTGGAGTAAAAAGATAATTATTGAAATACCAATAAATTGTTATGCTAAGGTTATGTATAAATAAGGGGTATTTGGTTTACTTTAAACATATTCCCATTTATATATTTGCCCTTGCAATGTTTAGCTGTGCCTCCCCCCCCCCCCCCCCCTCTAACCTTTTAAGTGTTGCGCCTCCAAACCTCTTGTGCCCCTGGGCACGTGCCCATCGTGCCCCTATAGTTAAATCGGCCCTGCGTACAACTAGGTCGAGTCGGATCCAACAAGCCCCGCCCCGTCGTACTAACTTTGTCGTACGACAAAGTTGGACCGTGAATGGCTGGTTTAATGTATTGATTAAAGAAATGCTTCCTTCAAATTTCACCCAAAGTGTGGATTAGTGGGCGTTTGAAAGAAGGAACTTACCAAAGTAACACGATTAAGCCAAATAAGTTATATTTTGCTGATATCGACACACACACATGGAATTTTCTACAAGTAATAGGCGAAAACACATAAACCGATAAACGCATATAGAAACAGGAAGCAATATCATACACATGATTGGGCCAAAACAATCAGTAACTGATTAATTCGTCACACATATTATAGTTGTAACTAGTCAAAGACAAAGGAACTTACTTTCTTTGGGTCAGTGACAGTGAGCGTACTGAATAGAGTACTATAGAAAGTTAATTTACACCGTGTCTGGACTTGTAAGGTCCGCCTTAGTAGGTAAAGGTCTTATATAGCTTCGTACTGAAATCCCTCGAAAAAAATGGCAATCAGGAAATAACACACTTAATGTTCGGCCAAATAAGTCAGCTATAACTTAAGCTAAAAGCAATTTATACATTAAATGACATTATAATAAACAATACACTAAAACTTAATGTGCTTATGACATCAGTGAAGTAAAGTTTCTTTTACCCGAATATTAAATAATTTCTACTATTATTAATAATCATTTTTAATCTTGGTTTAGTTTATAGTTATTATTTATAACATTATTTGAACTGAAACATTAATTGAAATTAATTGGTAAAAAAAATAATAATAAATAAATGTACATTTTCCACCCTTTATTGCTTCTTTTTATAAAAATAAATAAAGAGCTATTATTTTTATTACCTTATATTTATATATTTCATATCTCAAAATCTTTTTGAGTAAGGGAAAAAAATAAAAGAAAACTAACTTTAGAATAATTCAGTTTCATAAACGAGTTATTTTTATATTATATTTATTAAATATGTTCTTTATCTAACTATAATTATATAAAACTATGAAAATAATTATTAAAATAATTGATATGATACTCATAAAAATTTCGCTGGTTTAAACAAAATAAAATTGGTGAAAAAAAAATACATATATGTAGCAATTATACTAAAATAATTAAATAAATTACATAGTTATTAATGAATAAAATACAGAAAAGTAGTAATTAAAAGATATTTAAAATCAACTAAAAGAAATTACCATTATTATTATTATTTTATATAATTACTTATGATAAATTATTAAAGCAATTAACTAAAGACTAATAAAGAAATTACATAAGAATAATTACGTTTGTCGGCAATAAATACAAATTATTATTACTTATTAATTAATTTATAGCTGATCGAGCTATAAAATTGTCTAGCTTAATTAAATAGAATTATTATCATAAATAAAGGAGATATAGAAAATGTAATTTTTTGCATACATCTTTTGCAAACTTTTTTATTAAAGGGTAATGTGTCAAAATTTATATATTTCTTTTAGATTATTTAATATTAATTGTGCGATTTTTGTAATTTTTTTACTGTTCTTAAGAACATATTCAGGGGAAGCAAACTATAACTAAATGGATTGTAAGACTTCGATTTGTCAGGTTTAAAAAACATGTAATAAACAAATGTTGTAGTATTTCTCTTTAACAGATTAGACGTCATTTGAAGGAACTATCGGTTTTGTTTTGGGGTATCTTAAAGAAACAGAAATTAAAGAGGTAGAAGGAACAGGAATTGCTGTTGAAAAAGAGTTGGGTAGGATTTGAGATTAAGGATAGTTTTGAGGTAAATGAAATAGAAGAGTCTGAAGAAATTGTGACTGAAATTGTCTCAGTCTCAGAAGAGACTGAGGGTATTGTGTGTGGGAATAAATGTGTGAAAAAAAGTTAGAGAGATAGAAAAGAGGACGATTGGGAAATTTTAGGAGAAAGTATAGGATGAGATTAGTAAAGAAAGAAGGATTGTTTTGGGCTGAGGGAGTCAGAAGGTTAGAATTGTGTTAACCTACAAACTTCAGTGCATGCAGCTAATTGTACAAAGTAACACACCTAGAATGTAATGAACAGGTAAAGATTGCGAAGGTCAAAACATGTCAGACCCGAAATAGTAGAAACGAATTAATAGAAGCTTAGCCTAGAAATATATTTAACAGTAAAAGAGTAACAGTATTATTCAACGAGTAAACTACATTTCTTTTTTTTTTATTCTCGAAATATTATATTTTCTTTAACAGGTAATTTAGAAGTAAGTCTTCATTAATGTAAGAAAACAAGATATAATACATGCAAGAAAAAAAATCTAAACGAGTAAATATATATTCTAGGGCGGTACACAGGAAGTTATTTTATAAGGGGAAATGATTAGTTGACTAACCTACATTGTACAACAGGTATATATAAGAAATAATATTTCGAGCAAGATAAAATAAAAAAAAATAAAAAAACTTGACTAATTCCGAAGAAACAACTAAATATGACATAAAATCTATTATTATTTTAGCTAAGATTGTTGACCAACCTTATTAAAACAACTCGTCTTAACATGTCATTTGCTCATTTATATGCAAATCATAAGAGCGGAATATTGACAAGCTCAGGTACAAGTATAAAATACATTTTCTCTCTTTTATGTAAAAAAAAAAAACAAGGGCTGTAATTAAATATGGACGAAGTAAAAGCCTTCATTGACTTGTCGATGATATTTTATCATTTATTTATTGCTGTTCATAAAAAAAGTTCTAATTAAGAAAATAAATATATGTATAAAATATAATTAAAACGTTTTACCTTATTTTATACACATATATATATATATATATATATATATATATATATATATATATATATATATATATATATATATATATATATATATAAATATATATATATATATATATATATATATATATATATATATATATATATATATATATATATATAAGTGTAAAACGTCTTTTACATTATTAAGAATCTAATATATATACAATTGTAGAGATGTATACTGGACTTCTTTAGAATTTCAAACTAAGGCGAATTATAACAGTCATTATTCGTCAGAATTATCATAACAGTCTGTGGTATCGTCACATATCTTACTCTCTTTGATACAGTTAATGTTGGTCGTACCTGAGACATTGTATATTGGTGAACCTGTGCGACATGTAACGTAACCTTTTGGACAATCTTCTCCGATGAATTTAAAATGGAACAATCTTTTTTGTGTATTATAAGGACAATACATTGATTTTAAATTACCCTTGCAATTCCATTTAATTTTGCATAACCTGCCAATATTTAAGCATTTATTTTGACTATATCTTGGTCTTTCAAAAGGAGACAAAACTTCATCCGACTTACATGGTCCCTGTGTATAACGAAATGTGAATCCGTCTAGCCCATAATTGTAGTTGTGGGGGCAGTATTTCTCATCTGATCCGTCAGAACAGTCCATTTCATCATCACAAACATTTTTCTGATGGATACAATGTTTCGTAGTGCTGCTTCTCCAGTTGTCTCCTAATATATATATATATATATATATATATATATATATATATATATATATATATATATATATATATATATATATATATATATGATTATTAGACTTTAGTCATAAGGTAGATCCATTTTTTCCCTAATTATTGCAAATTGCAACCATAAATTTTCTTCTTTCTGTCTTTTTTTTACATCATATTTATAGAAACGAAGGGTTAGGAATATGTCATCATGTTAAGGAAACTCATTAGATATGAGTTAGATACACTGGATAATTACACCAGGTTTGTGCTATGTTAGTTGTGACGTTCACCACATTTGTTCATAATAACAATAATTGACTATAAGACAACTAAAAGAGTTAAAACCAGTCTGCTCGAGGTTTAAAGAAAAACCTATCTCTCTTCTTCCAAATGATTTTGAATATTGTTTCAGCGCTCAATTTATCGAATTGCCAAACATTTTGCTGAATTTTTTAAAAAAAAGTAACATTAGTATACTCTAAGTTACACAGGAAAGTTATTGTTTAATTTCTTTATACCAATTTTTCATATTTCAACAAATAATATGTAATGTAATATTTATGTGAGTATATTGTAATGTATAAGGTACAAACAATTTCTATGTATGATTTCTTGTTATATTATCCTAAATAAATAAATAAATATTATTAGAAAGTAAATTAGGATAATCGTGCATCAATAAGTCCACTGACTACAAGGAGCAGTTTAAATTGAGACAACTTGTAAAAATACGATTTGCCATGTGCGGACACTTTATTGAACCGCAGAGCTATGTAGAGCAGTTATAATAAAGATATATTTACATTCACTAACGGGACAGATCGGCTTAAATAAGGGTAGGATTGACTCACTTCAGAAATGGGACTGATTAGGGGGAAGGAGTAAATAATAGATAAAAAGGTATATCGGATTATCGAAGAAGGGCTGGGATATAGAAAAAAAGGTGTTGAAATAGGGAGGCCGAGGAAGGGATATAAGTGGCGTGATAAGGGAAGGAGTTCTTGTCAGAGGTTTTCTCACCTAGGTGATAAGGTTAAGGGAAGGATGAAAAAAACTTAGGGATCTTTATCTCACGTAAAGAGTGATAAGTGATAAGGCAAGTGAGAAAGAAAACCCAGGGGAGCTTTTAATAAATCAACTGAGAGGGGGTTGAAATAACGTAGGGTAAGGGTAAAGGGGGGTGGGATCGAGTTGGCACGATTATGACTCAGCCACGGATGGGGGGGGGGGGGGGAGGGATAAAGATCACGAGGAAACCAGGGAGGGGGTGGGTGAAACCGAGGCAAAACTTAGAATGAGAAAATCTTTAATAATCCAATATATGAAATAAACAAACAAACAAGGGAAAAACTTAGCAAAACAAAGCCTGTCTCCTTTATAACAAGCAACATATTAAAATTGTACTTTTACTAGGGCCGACAAAGAATATTAAAATCATATAGTTTGGGAGTAATTGGATTAATATCACGATAGCAAATTTAAACATACATTTTCTAAGATGTAGATTTAGCTACATATTATATAAATCAAGGATTAAGAACAATCTTAATAACAAAGTAATAGCGTACTGTCAAGAATATCATTGAGGACAACACTATCAGAGATGACTAGGATTAGGATAACCCAGATTAGAGGGAAATATGTTACAGATTGTTAAAAGGAAAAAGGGAAAAGAAACTTATCCAGCTAAGGTCGGAAAAGGATCCGACGGATATTCGAATATCAAGGTTCCTTTTGGGTAGTCAAGTCCTAATTTCTAAGATTCGGCCAAGGCTAAATACTGGTTTTATTCTACACAATCATTTAAAAAAATCTGTATGAATCTTTTTAAAAAAGTGCAGATATAATCCGAATGAATCAATCAACTGAAGAGATGCTATTTTACAAAGATACGTGAAATAGAATAAAACTCCAACAAACAATGGAATAGTAAGTAGGAAATACAAAATTTGAGGACACAGTATTGTGACGCGATTCGATCAATTACATAAAATGTGAAGATTCTCGGACGTTAAGAGTTATACATCACATTTACACAATGGCATTTTAAAAAAAATTGAATGGTCCTAAAATGCTCCTCTCCGAACCAATCTGTAATTCTACCTTTGAATTAAGCAGACACAACAAAAGATCGAATAAATCAAGGTTTATAAGTTTGTTTAGAATCTTTAAAGATTTCAAACAATCCTGTGAGACTATTCCAATAGTAGAAGAGATGGAGGAAGCGCGAGGTCAGACTGATGTCACGATGACGCGACCAGGGTCAATTACCTGGAAGGTCGAAAGCTCTGCCTCCTACTAGAACACTTAACACGGATCTTGAAAATTAAACTCCTATAAAAATAGAATTTATTATAAAGTTTTTACGGAATAGCAAATTGTACTTCGTAATCATCTTGGTTATTATTAAAACAATTTAGAGGATCAGCACCTCATGTAAAAGAGGCCCAATCATCATCAAAATTCTAATGGTGGTCATTTACTCATTCTACTTTAATTAGTGATCTATAATATTCTGTAGTCCTTTAAATTTATCCTATAACTTTATAAACAGGATAGTAAGATCTACTTTTTCCATCATACTAAACAAATTTAACCAGAATCTGGTGGTGGTTTTATGGGTGTGGCAACGTCTGGGGTTGGCAAAAAGGATCCAAATGTGGTCTGTTTGCCTACTATGTGGTTCCTACTACTACTACTAATCAGAATCTCGTCTTAAATTGTATATTTTAACATAAAAAAATCGGTTTGACAAACGCGGACACAACTTTCTCAATCAAGGTTTCTAACTATTTAACACAACTAAAAGATTAAATTAGTCATCATGAATAATAATAACCTGCTTTTACCACTGATAAGCAATATTAGTTAACTTCCACACAAACACTCATAAGTATAGACACAAATTTATAGATCTAATAATTTTTGTTTGGAAAATAACTAAATTTACGATTTCTTTAGTAGGTACTTCTTTAATAGCGATTAAGTCTAGAGAAAAAATAAATTGCATATCATATCAATGCATGTATAATATTGCAGTGAATTTCGTGCAATATATGAACGGATGAAAAGGCTTAGAAGGAGAGGTAGGTTGAGCGTGTAAGCCAGGGCAGAACTAGACGAGCCCGTCAACACAATATCAGGCAATTAGGCTCGCACTCCCACCCGGATAAATGGCCGGCTAACGAACCAACAAAATATCCATTCAAAAACCATTATTTAATCCAATATTATTGTTTCTTCTCGTCGATTCACCCTTTCCCTTGCACACTGTTCCCGGTACAAAAAAAATTGAATATCATATTAATGATAAGCTATAGAATCGGTAAAACAATGCGTTGAGGCAGAATACACAATTAGTAAAAAGCCAACATACGAAAATAATTGTTTAAGTTTAAATAAGGTAAAAACCTACAAATGGATTTTAGTAAAAATAGATAAATAGGGAGAGTGAAGTATTATAGAACAATTAAAGAAAAAAGTTTTTAGCAGGAGAGTTGATCTGGGAAATTTCAATTTGGTTACTTATTTAAATGCTTATAAAAAAGTTTCTTAACACTACGGTATACAGCAGTATCAGCCAGAGATTAAGATATAAAACATTTGTTGTAGCGATCAGTAGGATGAAATATGATTAAATATATATAGAATATTTTAATTAGGTAAATTAAAAATGTAGACAAGTAAGCAGAATATTTTATTTTGGAAATAACTTATTTGATGCTTTTGGAAGCATCAAGTCATAAATATCAAAATGTCAATTAATTATCTCTATATACAGTATAAAAAAAAATTGGTAATCAAATACAACCCTCTTAAGAAAAAAAAAGAAGTTATGTGTAAGTGAGAAGCCGCTTCAAGGCAAGAATATATCAATAAGAGAATTAGTGAGACAGACAGGGGAAGAGCTCAGCTAAAGGTGGCTGCCACATATAGGTGTGAGAGGATGTACTCCCTAAGAGCGGTGAATAGTTAAACCAAGTAAATATTATGTGGAAACACAAGTTGACGGCTCCATTAGCCAGAGCCGGGGAGAAGTGATTACAGTTTAATACAAGTAAATGCACATTGCTTGTAGGGATAGCAGGAGGGTCTGAAGGAAAAGGTGTGCTCTCGATGTATGCGGGCACTCGCGGCCAGAACCACTCGCTGATAAAACCATTAGCACTAAACTCACTAGGGCTCCGGCTCAAATCACCCCGAGCCCATTTACTGTCCGGCCTAATAACTAAAATGTCATTCACCATTAAAAAGCCTGAGAATGATATTTCAGAGTTAACAGCATAAAACCATCCAGATATAACTCTTTCTGAGTACCTCATCCGCACTTTATCAACGTCAAATTTCAACCTGATTCCCAACAAAATACCCGATATATGTAATCTACTAATTTTGTAACAAACTGCTTTTTATCTAAATGTTAAATCCAAAATCATTCGATATCGTATCCTTTTACATTTAAATAATTTACCAAGAAACATTTTATGTTAATCTGAGTGATTTATAATGAATTTATCCGTAGATCATTGGGAAGGGGATCAACTTGTTACAATCACAATCAAGATGCTAAGTTCTATTAAAATTAATATTAGTCATTGACAGCATAACGATCCCCACCTAGGTGACCTACAGAAACATAGCAAAGTCAGCTAAACCATTAATACTACATGTTCCCACATTATATGTGAAAGCCAGCTTAAGTTGTAGACGAGTTGTATAACTCCAATGGGCCAATAACTCCATCTGCTATTACTCTATATTAAGTAAGTTTGGGTGTATTACCACGTTTTAGGAAACATTTTTAATTCAAAATCATGAAATATAAATAAAATAACTTTAAAGGCTTAGCTAAGTGCATAATAATAAAAACCTCCCCACTCAAAGCTGCATGTAATTTGGAACATTAAAATTTTATTGAAATGACTATCCATTCACCATTAAAGGGTTTTCTATAGTCTAAAAGAGTTTAAAGGAATAGGGTGTAACTTTGTGCTAAGGGTTTACCGAGATGGATATGCGGACATCAATTGGAAAGATTGAATGGATAAAGGCTTTAGACAAGTATGATGGGAAGAGTTTAGAGTAGACGTCGCGGCGAGGCAGGGGATTCGATCGAGCCCTCAGGGAGGGGGTAAAAATCCGGCACAGCGTTATTTTGAATGTAAATTATGGTAATAAGGGGGGAAGCAGAGAGGGCTGCCTTCCCGTAGGATGCCAGACTCGGAATTCCTACAAGTCGAGGACAGTGCAACACAGACACACTAAGGCACATCTACCCAGTGCCACACCGTACTTACACTAGTAAACATGCTGTGTTACACGCGCACATATACAACCATTCTAATATACAAAATGCAACACGGAAACACTTATAAAGAAAGAACTATTCACACACACACACATACAAAATATTTTAGTACATAACACAGACACATTTTTTACAAGTAGTTACTACTGTTATTTCTCACACATAAACAGATCTAGCTCTTAGAAAGGGGCATACATACGGTAAATAAGTAATAGGCATATATAAAGAGGACATACAAAGGCGTAACAAATTATACAAGCGGCAGTAAACAGAGAGCGAGTCTCAGGGTCCGGTTTGACTATTTATAGCATACCTAGTTATCAGAGGTTAAACGGAG
Source organism: Gerris lacustris (assembly GCA_951217055.1). Taxonomy (NCBI): domain Eukaryota; kingdom Metazoa; phylum Arthropoda; class Insecta; order Hemiptera; family Gerridae; genus Gerris; species Gerris lacustris. The sequence goes on from OX578278.1 coordinate 61,198,987, forward strand.
ACCCCGACAACTATTTAGTACAAGAAATGTTTCACGGGTGCCTCGAGAGAAAGTCTACGTGTGAGAGAGTGAGAAGAGTGCAAGGCAACACTGATTATTAGACCTTTATAGAATTCTACACTAGTTGAGCCCATTTAAACCACAAACACTAAGTTATCTTCCTTTGTATCATCGATTTGTTTCCTAACTGTACAGGATTGATGATTATAATCTTTGAACTAACAATAATGTAGTAAAAAATACTTCTAATAAGAATAATACCGTACAACACTAACAGTTAAAAAAAATTAATTGAATAATCCTATTTATTCTGACGAGGCGGATTGAGTGTGAAATAATTTTCAACGCAATCCTTCTTTGTTCCATAGGTGCGAAATACAAAGGACCACCCCCAAGTCGGGGGCAAAGGAATAAAAATAATACCAAGAACTAATAAAATTAAAAAGGGAGTTATTCACTGACTGCTAGCCACTAAAGTACAAGTTTAGTGTAAAATTAATTTAAAAATCGGGTAAGTGGTACCTCGGAACTTTTGTGGCCTCTCCTGCTGCTTCGCAGAAGGAGGAAGCAGTATTAAGCGTGGTCAGTTCTTTGGTGGGTGACCGTTTTGAACTAACTGATTTTTTTATTTTATCATTTTCAACAAAAAGTATACATTATTTTATATTTATATTATTTCATTTATTTAATTATACATATTTGAATTTTAGCGGTATTTTGACAGATGTAAACAAACTTTGATGTTTAACAAAGGTATCGCACTAATTAATAATTATGTTCGGTTGTAACTGTTAAACAAATTCATAGAATTTCGTCGGGTTTTCTTTATGTTGGTTCCTTATTTTTTACCGGTTGCAACGATATGTTATATATATGAAAAACGTATTTATAGTTTCGGTATTATTAAACGTCAAAGTTTAAAATGCAAAAATCGATAAATTCAAAATGGCGGCCAATATCAAAATTATCAATATTCAAAATTAATTACAATATCAAAGAGATGTACATTAGTGTATGTGTAAGATGTAGATAGGTGATAGGAAGGCTAGAAGAGGTAACAGAGGATTAGCTGCTCAGCAGTATAATCCAGATGAGAATAACCAGGAAAATACTTGTGGAGTGAGAAAGTGCAAAGGCTTTTTTCCGAGATGAATATGCGGGCATCAATTAGCAAGATTGAATGGATAAAGGCTTTAGACAAGTGTGATAGGAAGAGTTTAGAGTAGACGTCGCGAGGAGTTATCAGAAGATATTGACACCTTAAGGTCTAGAGGCAGACTGACGAAAATAAGGAGAGTTAGGCCGATAAGCAGACAACATTAATTTAATTGAAGCATTAGTAGAAAACCACGACATTTCTAAAAGTAATGCAAGACTCCTTCCCTATATCTAGACCGATACTTGGCTTCTTTATTAGGTTAAGAAATTTGCCATTGAATCGAAGAATGAGAAATTTGTACACTAAACTCAACACAAACAATAAATAAACGAAAAAATAAGCTTGGCCAGAACAGTATCCGGAGAAAAATCAGATTTAGAGATGAAATGATTTTATGTCAGAGCTTTCGTTATACTTTAACAATCATTGAAGTTTCTCATAAACCGAGTTTCATCCCTAAAACTCAGACTTAAATTCAGTGGCGGATTTACCAATAGGCCGACTAGGTCACGGCCTAGGGCCGCGGTCTTGCTTGGGGGGGGGGGGGGGGGGGGGCGCAGATATGGGCAATACATCGATATGACTTGCCGCTTAGCGCCTTTGACACATTATATTCCAAGGTGTATTTCTTATTGATAGGTTAGTTATTTAATTAGTACTCCAAATAAGAGTGGTCACTAACTAATTTTAAACTCAGGATCATAAAACCACACTGTTTACCAAAATACCGGGATACATCCTTGCCGGGACATGGCCGCTTTCTATCGGTTTTTTTTTTTTTTATTATTATTTTATTTTGTTTTCAAATGCCTATTGCCAAGCTGACGAGCTTATGTTTCGCAGACGAACTTAGCCGACCACATATTTTTTACAGGCACCAAAAGATTAACTTAATGTTAGTCACACACTCTTTTGCACGCTATCTCCTGAACTATACATTTATATTTTTTTAAAAAAGGTCACTTTTATATTTTTCTCTCTAACCACCTTTACAAAAAAATAAAATTCAATAAAAAGTGTGATTTTTATCGGTCAATTTATTAAAACCTAAACACATATTTTTTAGTACGTAAAACCAATTTAAAAAGTATTTCAAGAATTAAAAAAAATCATAATTTACTATACTTTTTTGACATTAGTTAAGTTAAGTTAGGCCTACGAATATTAACTTACCATAACGGTTTTGTAAAACAATTCAAAGAAAACCCAATTATATAACTTATAGTTCATAAAAACTAGGATGGAAAACATTGTGGGGGAGGAGGCAGCTAGTAAAATTTGGCCTAGGGCCTCAAAAGCCCTAAAACCGCCACTGCTTAAATTCCCAATCATACCTCCACAATATAAGATTGACAAGACTACTTAAGTCCTTTTAAATCCTATTTAAAGATTTTTTAAGACTTCAACTTTAAGAGTAACAAAATTACGAATCGAATCTTAACGTAAATTCTAAGAGATAAGATAAAGTTAGATAAGCTAAAAACAAAGTATTTTAAGAAAGGGTTACAGAGTAATGTGTGATATTATGACGGTTTTTAGTTAACAGATATTTTAAGATACGATATTCTTGTCTTATTCCTTACAGCTGGAGTAATCTTCAACTCTAAAGAGTTTTGCAGCAGAGGATATTAACAGATATTAAGTCAGAAGTTTCATTACTCTAACTCAACATCCCGCACCTTTCGTCAACAAATTTAATATATTACAAGTTTAATATGGATTATTTTTGTTTAAGAAAATTTCTAAATATATTATATTTGCCGGAAGTGATTACAAACCATGAACTGTGAAAGAGAACGGAAGAAACTGCGAAACGGCGGAAATGGAATTGGATTGGTCCTCAGGGTAGCAAGCTTCAAAGAGGATAGCAAAAAAAGAGAGTAAGGCAAATAACTATCCAGATTCAGGCATTACTAGAAGGAGATTTTTGGGCATCTTAAGTTCCACAAGGGACGACAGCTCTAATCCTTAGGATGTTAAATATTATGGAGTTAGCCCGGAGAAGCCAAAAACTGAACAGGAATAAGTTTAAGTTTCCGCATTAGCACGATCATCAATATACCCGAAGAAAATTTCAATATGCTAAACGAACCGACTTAATAAGCACGGTTTTTATTGAAAACTTATAATATCGAAGTAGACATAGATTAAATAATCTATATTATACGTTAAAGCGAAAAATTCGTTCATTAAAATATAAGATTAGTATTCACAACAGTTATTTACATCAATAATTCAACAGTTATTATTCTATTTTTCTTTATGATCTTTATTATAGAAGTAAGGAAAAAGTAATAAATCCACTTAAGAGGTTATAAGGATATTAAAATTATTCTAGCAGTATAACATTAAAGCATTATTTAATATATACATATACAGAAAACTACACATTTAAAAAATCTTTTATGAGAAAATATTGAAGTAGAAACTGCGGTTTTATATTACAAGGTAGATGTATAATTACGCTATACAGTATTTATTAGAAAATTCCTCTTTAAGGTAGAAGCAAGCTATGGGGTGAAGGTATAACTCCTCCGGTATGAAATGTCGCTTCCCCCGTGAAATTGTGCATTAGTAAATTCTTGGGGTAGCATAGGGAGGGAGGAGGGTATTCTTCTGACGATATTAATCTGTGGATGCTAAAGAGAAAGAGCAGGGGGTAGAGAAACCGCTGCTAATTAATAAGGCCTCCCATAATAATCACATTAATTAATTCTTGGGGGATGGGGAGGTCGCTATCTAGAGCGATACAGGTCCTAACAATTAATTCAGGGGGGAAGGGGGGGGGGGTAGCGTTATCGTCCTGATTTGTGGCCTCCCCCCCCCCCTTTCCACCACCAACAGCGCCACCCCCTTGAAAACTATTCATTCCCTAACTATGCGGCACCCCTTTCCCATCGTAATTTTCATCCTCTTTATTATTATTAATTCTAACCCCCGCATCCCTTAACTGAAAATCTTTGCTGTTAGTTATAATACAGATTTTGACATTCCTTTCGATATCAGTAGAGAAGGGGGGAAATACACCCCCAGGGGAAGCTTGGTAGCTGAAATATGATTTCATTTTCTTTCGATCAATCACTCCGCCTGGAAGGATTTAATTTAAAAAATACCACTCTTTCATATCGGACAAAGTTATTTAAATAAATTTATTAATGAATCAGCTTTATTATTATATTTATAAACGAAATATTGTTTCATCCATCATTTAGGAGTATTTTCTTTCCTCGAATAAAAACATGATTTATACAATATCGTTTATTAAATTTAGTAAACTAGTTAAATGGGATTAATATATGTACACACACACACAGACATATATATATATATATATATATATATATATATATATATATATATATATATATATATATATTATATGATTATTAGACTTTAGTGTGTGTGTGTGTATACAGAGTGTGTGTGTACACAAATATTAGAGATAGACACAGTAATAAGTTTCAGGAATAAGAGCATTTATGGAGGTCATCTTACCGTATACAAAAGAAACTGTCTCCTCACATAAAATTATATTTGTTTATTTATCAAAGCAGCCAATACGTGGAGAGACAGTTTTTTTTATTCGATAATAATAAGTAAGTAATAATAAGTATGTATATACACATATATCAATCATTAATGTTAAAAAAAATATCATTAGTTTTATCATTAATTATAATATAAATGTTTATTTTTCAATAGACTTTATCTCCATCATTAGCGAATTATATGAATAGTACATATATTACTAAACAACATTTTTATAATCTACAATTTGTAGATACATATGCATTCTTTAATATGTTCATCGATAATTATAAAATAATTGAGAAAAAAAGAAACATACGGTCTAAAAGCAACGACAGAAAACCAATTTTGATTTTTTATTAACAACTAAAAGCATATGCAGACTGATTTACATTTCAACCTAGACCTAAGTAAACATTATATACGTTCGACAAATAACCATTAAAAAAGAGAGACTTCATTACAAATTGATTAAACAATTAGACTAAGTAAAGAGTTGGTTCCTGACAAATAAAATGATGTTGAAAAACAAGGAAGAAGGTTAAGTATAAAAAATTGTTAAGCATATGATATTACGTCAATAAAATAAAAGTGCAAACAAAGATGAGAATTAAAAACACAACTTAAAAATCGTTTTATAGCCGCTTTATTGTTTAATCATTTTTGCTTCTTTTTATAAAAAATCTACTTAATTTTGTTTTAGTAATTACTATATTGGATCAAAGCCATATCTAAAACAAACAGTAAATACATAAATTCATACGTGTTTATAACTGTTATATAGTGAAATAAGGATGTGGCAATTGTGATAAGAATAAATAATTTTTTAATTTAAATAACGTTATATACACATGGTCGTTTAAATAAATAGATTTTAACTTCTTATATTATGATAAAAGATCCAGCGAGTATTCTCTATTTTCTCTTAAGGTTTCATTAAGCAAGCATAATAGTTTTAATCAGTCGAAATAATGTGTTTCTTCTTTCGTCAATATTTATCCCTGGATATCTACTGTTGCTTGGTGTTTAGATAACCTCATACAGTAAAAATAAATTGGTTATGCGTGAAGTTTCAAGTAAAAAGGGTTCCGTTGGTATTATGAACATGAAATTAGTATAAAGGAGGGGGCGGGGGTGCGCCAAATTGTGATGTTTTTTGAAATGGCAAGAAAAATTGAACACTTTCTACAAGCGTTATATATTTTTGTAATCTATTCTTTAATACCTTTCATTTGATACCCCACTCAAAATTTAAAAAAATATTTTTTCCCCTTGACAGGAATTAGCAGCCATTTTGGATTCCCAGTTAACCCGATCAAGTTGAAATTCTTATATTTTCTTTAGCCCATCAGACTGCACATTTTGCATATTTCTATTATATTTTTAGCAATAGCAGAAATATAGTTTTTTTGGGGGAGGGGGGGGGGGGGGGGGGGGGGGGGGGGCACGCAAAATTTTGTTCAAAATGTTTTTTGACAAAATGGCGCGGAAAATTTAACACTTCCCACAAGTGTTATATATTTTTGTAATCTTCTCTTTAATAACTTTCATTTGATACCCCACTCAAAATTTAAAAAAAAAATGTTTTTTAGCTTGACGTGAATTATCCGCCATTTTGGATTTATTTGAACTGCTGATAATTTTGAGTTCGCTATATTTTTCCTGTGTGCGCGTCAAAACGATCTTTAATACTGGAAAGTTACATGTTTCTATTTTTTTTTATTTAAAAGTTATTGGAACCTTACAGAGTGACAGACAGACACAGGAACGAAACTATAAGGGTTTCTTTTTTTGGTTTTACCAACTAAACCCAAAAAAATACTATGTGTCAATTGGTGTGGCACTTAGCTTCGTCACATCCTGTCACGTACTTTATTGATTTTATGCTTTTACGAGCCATTATTGTCTATTTTGTTTAATTTTTCTCCCAGAAGTAGTTTTTAAGTATGATAGTCACCAAATATGAAAAACGAAGCGAGGTCAATAATGTTGTCTTGATGTCTGAAATGGATTTCTGTCTAAGAATATTTCAATCGGAGTCATAAAAATATTGTTTTTCAGGATGAGCACAATGCTATTTCCTCGGTATACACGGAAGCAATAAATTATTAAAGTATAATACAACTGTTTCAGTTTAATTTTTTTTTGTAATTTAATTAAAATGACATGAACTAAAAAAAAAAGAGATGTCTGTGACGAGACGGAATGACACGAAAGGATTTGAATCAGAGGTAAAATGCAATATAACACAATCTGTACGGTTAGAAGAATGGAAGAAATGAAAGACAGTAGGAAAGAGACGGGGAGGGGATCAATTTCATTTTACGACAGCCGTAAAAGTTAAGGTAATAGCTTTTAAACATTGAAGTGTTAAGGTTTAAAAGGGAGACGATATATTGTAACCTGACTAGGCTACAAAAAATTTTAAAAGAGTATTCTTCCCTTGTTATATTGGAAAAAGAACGACCTTCCTACCATTATTATAAAGTTTTGAGGCACTAAGGCATGAACCTAGTTAGATTACAGCATTACACTAAAATCACTAACAAAGTAGGTAATAGATAACTTTAATAAAAATTTAACAAAACAAAGAGCGTGGTAAACTGGTTGATTTTTTTTTTTTTTTTTTTTAAGAAAACCTTTCTTGGAAAAACAACAAGCTTGGGAATTAATCAAAAGAAAATAATTAAATCGCTTAATAAAATTTAATTTAGGTCAGAATGATTTGTTATTTGAATTGAGTAGTCAAAATAAATACTCATACAAGTAGGTTGCCATATTGAATAATTATATGTATGCGAATCGAACATAGGACAATAGCTTTGAAATGGTCGATAGTTTTTCTGGTAGAAATATTGGCCCTAAGGAAAGAGGAAAACATACTACCTCTTAAGTGGCATCGTCGATGGACAGGTAAATTACTATGGGTAACCGTAACGTCCGAGGATAATATGATGCCAATTTCCATAAACTGGAACCATTCACACATAGTGAGATAAAATTACTATTTTTCTTCACTAGAAACTCCTTTAGCAAAGATCAATCTAACATATAGCTTACATATTTTTGAAATTCGACTGTACGCTTAGAGATTGCCTGTCGAAGAAAACATCCAAAATTGAAGAATCACTCAAATTTTCAGCATTTTAAAGGCAAAGCATCCAAGATCCTATATGATTTTTCTTAATTCTCTAAGAGAAAAATAACATTGATTGTGATGGTAAGATTTTGAAGTATATTTTGTTGCAATCTCCTTCACTCTTCTTATACATTCTACAAGTCCACATAAAAAAAACTTCTTCAATTATATTTTGTTGTTTCGTCAGACCATAATTTAAAATATATTTTTAATGTGGGGTCAAATTTACTCTAACAGTTAGTTTGTAATACAAACTTAAAAAATGATCGGTCATTAAAGCAAAATATGTGGTATAATTAGTGGAGGACTTTAAAATAAAAATGGTTGTGCGTAAAGTTTCACGTTATAAGGGTTTCGTTGGTATCGTGAACATAAAATTAGTTAGTATAGGGGTGGGAGCAAAATGTGGTGGCAAAATGGCGTGGAAAATTAAACAATTTACACAAGTGCTATATATTTTTGTAATCTACCTTTCATTTGATACCCCCCTCGAAATTTAAAAAGAATGTTTTCGCGTGACATGACATGAATTATTCGCGATATAGGATTATCAGTTATTCAGACCAAATTGCTATTCTTATTTTTTCTATAGCCCAGCAGACCTTTTTTTTGGTATATTTCGACTTATAACGAGAATAACAAATATTTTTTAAATTTTTATATATTTTTGTAATCTACTCTTCACAATTATTTAATTATTTGATACCCCACTCAAAATTTAAAAGAAAAAACAATTTTCGCGTGAAATTAATTATTCGCCATTTTGGATTTGAACAGGTGATAATGTTAAGTTCACCACATTTTTCCTGTGTGCGCGTCAAAAAAATCTTTCCTACTGCAAAGTTTCATGTTTTTATCTCTTTTGATTCAAAAGATATTAGAACCGTACAGAGTGGCAGACAGTCACAGGAACGAAACTATAACTTCTTTTGGTTTTACCAACGAAACCCTAAAAAGGTAGTTCATGGGTAATCTCAATCCCATATAGATCAACTTGAAATCGAAGGCATAAAATAACAATCGAATGGAAAAGATTAATAAAACCAAAAAAAAAAAAAAAACTCTATCCCTATATCTTTAGATATTTATAAGTAAGCAATATTCGATCAGCAAGTCCTTGCCGATGCTTGATTAAGAATAAAATCAGAGAGTTCTCCCAGGCTTCCCGGATTAAGAATTTAATATATATTTTAATAAAACACAAGAGCGTGTGAGTTATAAATCACGTAGCTCCCTTAATAATTGATTTTTTATTACAAAATAATAAAAGGAAAAGAGCGGATGATTTGAAAGGTAGAGGGGTGTTATAGATATATAAGGGAGGGAGTAAGGCGGGAGTGTGATGCCCTACACCGAGCAGACAATATGAGACTGAGATGGTGAGATAGGGCGAGGCTTCAATATCCGGCAAGCCCTACCAGATAATATTGAAACATGTTTTAATTATCCGTGGAACAAGAGCAGACAGATGAACCTTCTAAATGGGAAAGGATTTCATTAGAAACCTTGCGAACCTTCTATTGCTCTCTCCCACTCACTCCAACCTTCTTTAACTGTTCACACACCAGACAGAGAAACCTCGCCAATCTCCATCCTCCACAACAAGCACACTTCTACCGGCTATGATTACATCTCTCGACTTTAAAGATTAAAAATATTTTTGTGTATTGACATAAAAAAGAAAGAATCAGAAAAAGGTTAAATCAGACGAAATCATAATACAAAATAATGCGGAAAAAACCCTTTATTTAAAGGAATAGGTTCGGTTTGATAATTTAGGTGGGAAAAAGAGAAGGGGTGGTTCGAGAAGGAGGATAGAATCGAATTCTGGTAGAGTTTATTAATTCGAAGAGCAATTTAGATAAAGGGAAGCCCGAGAGCCTAGTATCCTACGAATACTGGCGCACCGAAGTAGGGGATCGCAACATTAATTAACTCGTTATCGGAGTGATATATATCTCATTTCCTAAGAGAATTAATGAATGAAGAGGCCTCTGGAATCGTTCTCCTGCTCCTTACTCCCTCCCCCCGTCCAAAACGGCGAATTTATACACTGGGAAATTAAATTCCGGCACAACGGCTTTTTAACCCCCTCCCTCTCTTGTTAAAATTTTAATATTTACCGAACATCGGAATACTCTAGCAAAAGTGAGATCTAGAAGGAAGAAGGAATATAAGCGCAACTCGAGAAAAACTCATAACTTTCGGAAATACATCTCCCTCACCCTTGTGTTTATGAACAGCCCCCCCCCCCCCCCAACCATCAGTTATAACCTCTTCTTATTGAGCTTTTCTTTGCCGAGTTATCTTCTTTATATTAATATTGTTTTCCTTTTATTTTTTCTTAATCTGTTTCCTCAGAGAGGCATCGATTTCTTTTATTATTCAATAAACGCCAAGACACAAGAAAACCCAAGGTGGGACGGTTAAAATATTTCCATCATTACCCTCAACAATGATTGAAAATATCAAATCAATAAAAACATTGTTTAATTGTTGAAGATCTTTAGATTGATATGTTGAACACACAAAAAATACTATTCCCTTAAAGAGCAACAAGTTGATGCACATAAAGGTAAAATGTTATGAATAAAATAAATCTTTATAAATAAAATTTATAATTTATATGCCCGCCTTCTTTATCTGTAAGCCCAGGCAATAAATACGTGAGGTCTCCTATTAAACAAAGTGATTTTTCGTTTTCTAACTGACTTGTTAGAGGAACCTAACAAACTACATACTTAATTAATACACATTTAACATTAAATATGTATATTCCGAATCGAACAAGCACTATTTTTATACGCTTTCATTTAACTTCACTAAGAATGCTTACAGAGACTGACTATGTATTTTTTATGACAATATAATAATCGGTCATTGCCTAATTAAATAATTTAGTTGAAATTTCTATTGCAATTATTGAATTAAGAAAATCTATAAAAGAGTGTTGTCAAAATTATTTTTTTAACTCACTTGCTTATTAATAGACAAGAAACTAGACGGTTTGTGTATTAATAAACAAGTTGTTTAAACTTACTTAAGTACTTACTCTTTATAAGAGAGAAAATTCACATTAATTAAAGTAATTAATAAATTGAACTATTGGAGTCCATAATCAAAGAGAATAATTCTCTGATGAAGACCTATTAATACTTTAAACAATGAACAATATTTTTAAATGAAGTATTAGTTTATTTTAATTGATTTTTGTGGTTGATATAAAATATAAAAAAGACGTGTGCATTGCTTCCAAAATGAATGTTTAGGTTAAAGGTTTAAGAAAAGTAAATAGTTCATAAAGATATTTAAGCATTGACAATAAATTTGACTAATATGATAAAGGTACTGCATTCAAAACCATAATGAAAAATCACTCAGAGTGCATAATCTAAATCTTATTTAGAAAGTAAGATTCAATATAAGGTCAGGTGTATCAAGAGTAAATAGAGAGAGTGGTCAAGTAATGTCAAAGGTAAACCACTCACTCGAAGACGTGACGCCTAAGAAATCATTCGATTTCTGCAGGCAGCCTTAGCAAAGCCTTACGCTCCATGGAATTACTTAACAGCTTTAGATCTTTTAAAACTGTAAGATTACCTACTTTAAAATACAATTTAAAAGAAGTTTGATTACTCCTTAAAGTTAATCTACATAAATGCAACTTTTAAAAAATAAATTACGAATAACTTATAATTTGAGAAATGTATTAGCAGTGCTGTTTAAACAACACTAGGGAATTTAAATATCACACCTTCTAGTTTAACATCTTCCGCATAAGATAGCAGTTGTACTGATAAAGGGGTTAGGGAATGGATCAAAGAAAAATATTAGATAATCGTTTATATAGTAGCAGTAGTAAATTAAAGAACAATGTGAAAATAATTTCCTAAATGTTGGCTTGAAATGAATAGTCCTTAGAGAAATTTAATGTAGCAGCTGAAGTGAGCAAGGGTAGAGCAAATGGACATTGGATCTAAAATCTTAGTAGAGGCGCTAAAAGGTAAAAATGCATTCAAATTTTAGATACTTATGAAAACTCTCATTACCGTTTTACATTCTCATATAAAAAGTAGAAACTATTGTGATGGCCAAAAATTTGATTTTGAGATTTTAATAGATTTATACGTTTTAAAGTCCCTTGAGTTCAAAAATTTGGAGTTTTAAAAAATCTGTCTGTCGTCTGCGCAGACATAGGGGCCAATTTTGACGAAATAAGAAATAAGGCGTATACAATCCTTAGAAAACTCACACACCGAGGCGAAATCGAAAAATGAATTTTAGCTCCAAATTTGGGAGCGCTATACACAAAAACTCTTAAAATAAATTATTTCTCAAACGGTTCCAAAGATTTTGTTTAAAAAAATGATAAAATCTATAGACCATTTAAATACGAATCTAACGAAATAAGCCGTTTTCCCGGGGGAAATAATCTAGTTTCCGAGATATTGATGAAAATAAATCTGCGAAAACAAAAAGTCTCTGGGATCTGATACCGAGATTGTATGAGAAAGTTTTAAACTATTTAAAAATTGTTGCTAAAATATTTTTGAAACACCAAATATTAAAATAGACTTAATTCTTTTACAAGCCATTATTGTCTAACTTATTTAATTTTTTCCCTTTTTTTTTAATATGTCCCTTGTTTTTATAAATTATGTATCAATTAAGCAAAAGTATCAATTGCAGCGCTTGGAGTTAAAGAGCGCAGACGGTCAAAATATCAGACGAGTACTTTTGAAAATAGAGTAAATGGAAGTAAGTTTGTGCGGATGTTGAAGAGAAAAAAATGGGCACACAAGGTTGAAACTTATATGGGACCAACAATGGGCTAATTATGACGTACTAACAAATTTAATTAAAATAGAACGTGTAGTTTTACCTTTAAGCTCAGAAGCAAAATATTAAAACCAAGGGTTTCAAAATATTAGAATACAAATTTCAAGAGTATTTTCACAATTCACTCAAAGTAAGAAAGGGGACAGAAAGAATGAAAGTCCAGGACCTAATAGTAAGCTGAATTTTTATTGATGAGATTATAGTAATTTTTATCCAAAAACTATTACTTCATCTACATACCAGTTTTATGGTGATTCAGGGTTAAACTATTTATCTCTAAATTAATTCTGTAAGAAAGAAGAGCAAGAGAAAAAGTGAGGGCTATTACTATATAAACCTTATATTATTATTTGAATTGAGAATACTCTATTCATCCAACTCTCTCCATGACTAAAAACAGAACTAGAGTATACTATGGAATGAGAATAAAACAACAGGGTACCACTAATGATTATCTCTTATAATACCAACTGAAAAGTTTATGCTGGCTACGGAATTCAACTCACTGGCGACCTTAACGTGTCCGAAGTCAGGTAAGGAAGAGGAATGCAGCGTTCAGTTCCTCTATAGGTATAAAGTGGGGGAGCAAGTTCTTTTTTTCCTTCTTGTTGTTCATGAGGATGGAAGCAGACTCAGAGGCTGGACAGAGTTTGGAGGACACATCCTCCCCTCTTACCGGTGTCCATGGACTTGAGAGATTCCCCAACCGTTATCTCTTAGCATCTCTTCAGTATCTTCCCCCCTTCTCCCACATTACACACTCAGGCGTTACCATCTAACTAAGGAGGGGGACAAAAAAAACTGTCTCCATAAACCAGTATCTGACCGAGCTATCCTACTTTGTCACATTGAACTAGACTGACAGATAGACCTAAATAAAAAGTCGTAACTTTAAGCCAAGCCATCGAATCATGCATATTACATATTACGACCCACAATAGTAATTAAAATTAAAATATCTTGATGAATATTTAATATAACGATGAAAATTTAAATATAATGAATAATTAATTAAGACTGTTCTATATACGTAGTTCCTAATTCTCCAAGACACCTGTCCTCCCTCTTTCAATAACAGAAATACTAACACTTTTGTTTTCTACCATTTAAAATAAAAGCTTTTTCTAATAAATATTCAAATTAGTTCAATAAACATTGACGATATTTATTGATAGATTTGAAATTAACAATCAGTCATAATCAGTTAATATTATATTTTAAACTTTATAAGCTGGTACCTGTTTGAACATCGTCAGTTTTCTAGAGTTAATTTTGAAATATTAATGCTCAAGATCCCCCAATAAAAGTATCGACGAATTAATAATAATATAAACATCTTCAAGAGACAACGTGAGTAGGATCAGTGAGACAAATATACAAGCTAACACCATGGTTCCAATCATCAAGCTTACAAGCTTCACATAGGTCGGCAAAACAAGTTTTTACACTAGTTTTTGGATTCTATTGACAAATTGGATAAGAATTTGAAGAAAAAGCTCATACATAAACATGAAGCACTTAATTAATTTATACTCAAAGGTAATTTTTTTCATGAGAAGAACGTATTAATCTATAAATGGAACAATATGACGCTCAAGCACCAGTAAAAAAAACTAAAATCAATAATGCAACTAAGAAAGATTGGGGCTTAATAATTGTACAGTGGTTAATTAAAAGACGCAAAGTCTGATTAAGTATCAAACTAAAGTAAGGAAAGTGGTATTAGGACCTTAACTATACTAACTAACCACAAGATAGAAGAAAATATACAAGTCTTGCTTCTGTGGCTTTACCTTTCTTTCTTAACATCCTTCTACTTTCTTATGTTAACTTTACTTCTTAAGAGACTTCTTAGAATAAAAAGCCACATTTATCAAATAGAATTCTAAAGTTTTTGGTATTTGATCATAAACTTAACAAATGATACTTGACTATAAACAATGATACAATACCACAAATTAAACCCGCTATCTCTGTCCCAAATGAAATACTTAATATGTCGAAAGCATCTGTAAATCAAAAGGTATTTGATTTACAGGTAAGGTTACTTAGGTATTTGATTACAGGTAAAGGTTACCTAGGAACATAAGTATTGATATTACTAGTAAAAATTTCCTTTTTCACTCCATTTAGTTGATTGGAATTCCCGAACAAATAAAAACAAACAAGCCAAAGAATAAAATTAACGTTTACTGGAAACTTTTGATACGTTTATTACTCATAATCGTCGAGTCAAGATAATGAGATCTAGATTGTGATTGGACTTTAGTTATGGTGGAATTATTCCTACGCCAATATTCTAAAAAAAAAAACTATTTAGCATCAAGTGTATTTACTTTCTCATTTTAGCAAAAGAAAAAAAGCCCTCCATTGATGGATAGTATTATTAGTGCCCACAAAATTAGACAGAATGTTTAAATTTACTCCGACTCACCTCAACTTTTGCTTAGCTATCACTAAATACCCTATAAATATCTGAAACAATTTTGGGAAAAATTTGGGCCTTCATCTTATTATTTATACAGACGGATCTAAAATATACGAAAGCATTGGTAGTGCTTTAATTTAATTATTCTACGAGACGGTGTTTTGGTCTAAAGATAATCCTCTTTGCTCGAGCTTTACATTGAATTAATACCCATTTTAGCAGCGGTTAAACAATTTTTAACTTCAAATCACAACAAATTCGTAATCTTAACTGATAGTTTAAGCACGGTTGAAGCGATAAAAATAAAACCATCTCTTTACTTTTATTGTAGACGATGTGGCTAAAGAATGTGGAACTAACGAAGAACTCGCAGTTACATATTGCAGAAAATATAAGGTCCTTGGCATCTTTATTCAGTGATTAACAAAGCAGCTTTAAAAGGTTTTAAACATTTTTAAACTTCTAACAAGATGGTATTAAAATGAAGTGTATTATGACTTTTTGTTGAAAGAAGTCACTTAGACTGGCAAATTATAAATAATTAAACATCAAGTAAAATACATCTAGTTAATGCCTGGAAAATGCCTCTGAGAAAACAGAAATCGACAAAACTTTATTTAATTCTTAGACCGGGAAACATTTGTTGTGTCTGCAATTCTCCGTTAGAAAAAAAGATCAAATAGTTCTTTCGAAAAACAAAATAATAAAAAATAAAATTTATAATACTTAAAAAATCATAACGAGGCAACAATTTTCTTGTGAATATAAAATTAGGAAAAGAAGATAGAGTGGTGGTGGAGGGGGGGAGGGGGTGCTGGAAAAAGTTCTTTAATGTTTTAATGAAGATGAAAGGAGGCAATATCGAGTGTATAGGGAGAGAGGAGCTGGAGAGGGTAACGTTGCCTCAAGCCTCTGACTTAATGCCTTCAGGCCTACACAATAATTGAGTTAATGCGAAAATGCTGTTTAAATCAAAAACTTTAATATGACCATCTGTATGAAATGGGAACCCATTTCAAAACTGGGATATCTACAATCCTTTATAACTCTGTTATAGTACCTTTTAAAATAATAAATTACAGGATGGAGGTATTAAAACTAAACCCAGTTTCAATTAAAAATACGTAGACTAAAGAGAAACAAATGCCTTTTATTATAATAAATACATAATGCAACTAAAGAACATTTATTATTTTAATTTGTCAATTTAAAATAGTAATGAACGTTTATTATTTTAATTAGATAATTTAAATTTAAAGAAACAAAATAAATGTTTACAACAATTTTTTCAATAGTTTACTATAGTATATAATGTCATTAGTGTAAACAACATGTAAGAATGCAGATGGATGGGTCAACAACGATAATTAAAAGTTCATAAAATTAAATGGATTAGCAAAAGTTGAGTCAACACCATGTGGTGAGACTCCGATGACGTATGACTGAGGCATTCTGAGGCTAAAAGCTGCGTGCAGGTATTACTTTACATGACGAGACAACTAATTATAATCCCTTATGGATGACCTCCTTAGACGCTTCTAAATCGGATATGAAAGACCTAGTTTAAGATAACAAGGTGGCGTCTATTCGTATCGAGGGATTAGTATAAAACATCTCTCACCTCATCACCTCTCGGGTGTACGAAACGGATACGTCGGACAAACTGGGGGTGTCGGGATAGAGTTTATAGGCGATTGCGTGAACCTTCTTAGATAATTTAAAAATTTTGTTAATTTAAGAAAAATTTTAGGCAGTCAAATATTTTTTATCTCACAATTATAATAACCATCTAAAGAAAAAATGATAGGTGATTTTTTTGTAAATACCAATCGAGTTTATTCTTAGTTGTCTTCTAAGTCGGAGTCTTATTTTCTTACCTTGTGGAAAAGAATGGGAGTAAAAGAGAATATTTAAAAAATAGGATATTATGTCAGGTATGAATATAATGGAAGGAACAATTAATAACGCCGCACAACTCCAAGTCAAGTGGAGACAGAGGAAGTAACTACGGCTCGTTGAGTTCTTAAAAAAAAACCTTGCTAGACAATTACTTGCAGACACACAAGATGGGAGACTAGAGATAACCAGGGGTAAACATGACCAAAGCTACAATGAAATATTGGGACGTATTTCTCACAGTGCTGTTCACTCCCAGAAAGAACAACAAAATTAAATCTTTTATAATATTTTTATACATTCACTCGAGCTTGGGAGGATCTGTCATAGAGTAACCACAAGAATGACGAATAATATTAAAAATCAGACAGAGAGAAGAAAAACTAACAAAATAAAATAGTGATCAGATCAAGAAGTTGATGGAAAGTTAAACATAAATTTAATACAAGAATAGAAATACTAGACGTAATGACTTTATAACATTAAAGTTATGCCCTATAATCATATATTTTGCCACTTCTTTAGATTGTTACTCCCCTATAAAGAAATCTAAAGAAGGAGTACGGAATGTTCTTCTTCAGTCTGTTACTCCCAGGCAGCAGAGTGATATTCCTTTGTCCCAAAATACATTGGACTAAACACCACTTTGTCAAAATAGTTATTTTGTTAAATAATTTATACTGTAAAAACACATAGGGGATTAACAATCTTACGAAGTACCACTATTTATTGTATACATAGTATATTCTATGACATATATAATATATATGACTTCGGATCGGGTTGCCAATATGTGAAAAATGACAAAAACAATTTCATTTTTCGAAGAAAGGTTACTCTTCATAAAATCTTGTGCTTGTTCTTAAATGAACACTTATAGTATTACTTTTTGTTTAAAATGTACCGAGTACCCAAAAATAGACAATTTTTTAAAATCTTAAAAGAGGAAACCAGTCCAAATTTTGACTATTCAAGAAAAAAGTATTCTATATAATCATTTTTAGATACCACTCCAAATTTCTTTTTCCAATAAAAATGTCGAAACTCGAATTTCAAAGATTCCCCCGCCATTTATAAAAAGGAACATTAGTCTGATTCTAATAAATTAGAAGTACGGTTTAAAGATTTCGTTGAGAGAACTAAAAGTTGAAGTATTGCTTTTTTAGATAAAAATAATATGAAAGCTATTGAAGGGGAAATCAATTAAAAAAAAAAAATTATGAATGTTAAAAATTATTCTTATTTCTAAATTTGGAATAGTACCTACCTAAAATGATAATAAAGAATACTTTTTTTCTTGAATAGTCGAAATTTCACACGTATTGGCAACCAAACAAAAAAAAGGCCGCCACTTGTGCACATTTAATATTGAACAAAAATAAATGGGACACCATTGAAAATCGAAGGTCCAAACAACTACATCTTTAATATATATATATATATATATATATATATATATATATATATATATATATATATATATATATATGTGTGTGTGTGTGTGTGTGTATAAAATAAAACATAATTTATCATTTTTATGATACTCTTATATTTCTCAAAATTATAAATAAACAATTTATAATGAGTAAAATTAGAAATCATTAAAAAAAAAAATAAAATAAAATAAATAAATAAAAACATTATATTTTGCTCAACTACGCGAATCTATCTCTCTATGTAAATTATAATTGCATTTTAATACAATTTTTTATTTATTCATAATATTGTAAGATTTTTATCTACTTGCAGCGCGGCAGCAAAATGATGCATTATTAAACTGATTTCGGGTTATAATTTTTTTTTTTTTTTTTTTTTTTTTTTAAGAACCATTTTATTTTAAGAATATAACATTATAAAAATAAATATACAATTAAAACATTTGTAATTAAATACATATGTATAGCTTAAATTAAATTTGTAACATGGTTACTTCTTACGGTAAGACAAAAGCCTGTGTTGTAAGAAGGAGTAGATAATTAATTCTCAATATGTTTAGTTTATAGAAAATCATATTGTTCTTTCATTATTAATTATTTTTATTTTTTATATTTAACTAACTAGTATGTTATTTGCAGTTGATATATTTATTGTATTATTTTTATTTTATTATAAAATTTTTATTTTATTTTTATTATTCCAGATAATGGATTATATAATGTTTAATTTTATTTTTGAAGAGTTTGGGTGAGTTTGTGTAATTAGTGATATTTTCGGGTAGTTTGTTGTACATGGAAACACTGGTATATTTCCAGTATCTTTGAGCTGTTGTTGTTTTATATTTTGGTATTTGGTATTTTTGTTTATTATTGGATCTTGTAATATGATCATGTTTAAATATTGGTATGTTATGTGTTTTATTGCATAGCTTAATTATTGCAGCTAGTTGGTATAGTTGATGTAATTTTAATAAAAAATGTTCTTTAAAGAGATAATCTGTAGGTTCTAGTCTATCTTTATGGAATATTATGCGTATTATTGATTTCTGGGCTCTTAACAGGGGGACAAGTGTGGTATAGGGGGCAGCTCCCCATGCTATGATTCCATATCTGAGTAAAGATTCAACCAAAGCATAATAAAGCATTTTAAGTTGATCTACATTTAGAAAGCCTCTAGTTGTTACAAATATATACATTAATTGCCTAAGTCTTTTTGTAAGGAGAGCTATCTGAGGTTTCCAGCTAAGTGTCGAGTCTACTATAATTCCTAAATATTTTACAGAACAACTTATTTCTATTTTTGGGCATTGGCATATATTTGGGTAAGAGGTGTTGCAGGTTTTTGTGTGAAGACTGATTTTTGGTGAATTTTTTGGCTGTCCGTATAAGTTCAATGAAAGCGTTAAAGCTTTAGTTTTGCTTACATTTAAAGATAATAAATTTACGCAAAACCATTCATATAATTAAAAAAAATATATATAATTAAATTTTACTAGGCAACAATTTGTTTATTGTTATTATGTTGGCAATATTAGTTTTATAAGGGGAGTGACGGTCTAAAGAACATTCCCTAAACCTTCTTTAGATTGTTACTACCCTCTGTTTTTTTTGTTTTTTTTTCATAAGGGGAGTAACAATCTAAAGAATTGCCTATTACTCATTCATAAGTTTTGTTTGCTATAAATGCGTGTTTTGTATTTGATAGTTGATTGTTAATATAGATTTAGTTAGCGGGACAAAAACAAGGACAAAGGAACAAATTATATATCTCTGTAATTAAATTTAAATTTATGGTCAGTTATTATTGGGGGGGGGGGGGGGATCAAATCCTGCCGTAATAAAATAAAATTAAAAACCTTTAAGGTCATTAAGAGGATGATGCTAAAATATTGTATTTTTTTAAAATGTACCCAATTTTTATCGAGACATACATAAAAATAAACTTTATAAACATCAATAACTTATGATAATAAATAACTAATTAAAATTATGTAGTTAAGTATTATGTATAATAAAAATAATTTTAAAACTAAGAAAATTTACTGACGATGATTAACTTAGCTAAAGATAAGTCACGCCATGATATTAATTCGCCAAGGTATTAAAAACAAAAATAAAAAATCTATCCGACAAACTATATAATTACATTGCATTATAATTCGAGAAAAAAAATGTAATCAATTTATAATTAAATTATTATATAATTAAACATATTTAAAAAGTGTCCACAGGTGATTTTTTACATTATGTCTTTGACTTTCAACTAAATCCAATTTATTTAAATCAATATCTCGGAAAGAGACTTATATAGTTAGATTTAGATATGCATAAATTAATGTAAGCGGCAATATTTCTCCCATATATTGTAATATTAGAGATAAAATTAAAAAATAATTTACCAATTCTTGTCAAACTAATTTAATCATTCTTCACAAATATAAAATAAAATAAATATATAATAACTTACAGAGTAATCTTCTTATTATTTTGAGCACTCACCTGAAAATAAATACAATAAATAAATTAGTAAATATATTACAAAAGAAAAACCTACTTAACCACTAAACCATTATTTAAAAGCCATTTTAACAAGTTAGACTAAATGAAAAATTACAGGAAGAATTAATTACAGTTAACAAGCTTTTTAAGATATGTCTTCATATGAATAAATAAATAATACCTATATAATAAATAAAAATATAATTAGCCAACAGACATGTGAAATAGTACACTCATTCGTTGAGGAGTTGGTAAAATAAAGTTAAAAGGATAATACGTATAATAAATAATTAGAGAATTATTTATTAAAAGTACCGTTAATTAAAGTGAAATTAATTTTATATATCATTTCAATCTGATTTCAGTAAAATAAATTTATGAATTTAAAGCAATCTTTTTCATATAAAGAGAATGTATTGTGATGTCGCGAAAATTCTATTTTGATGGATTTACACGTTTTGATGTCCCCTGAGTCCAAACAAATTGTTTTTAAAAAGTGTCTGCCTGTCGTCATTGCATATACGCGTGGAGCCTAAACTACAGGGTTGATTTTGACGAAATATGGTATACCTACATGTTCAGAAAAATCATATCCCCAAGTGAAATCGAGAAATGAATTTTAGCTCAAAATTTAGGTGCGCTACCCTCCAAAAATCTCTCTTTCTCGAAAACGGGTCCGTAAAAAAATCTAAAATCTAGTCCATTTAAATACGACTCAAACGATAAAAACCGTTTTCCCGAAAAAAATCTAGTTCCTGAGAAAATAGTTTTAAACTCGGTCGGAGGGAGGCCGGGTTCGATTCTCCGCCGAGAAGTTATTTTTATGATACATTTTGATGAAATAATAAGATAGAATAATAATAAGATAAAAATAGTTCAATAATAATGACATGTACCAATGAAAACTGATTGAATTAATAAATACCTTTACGAATTTGTATATATATATTGCATGGAATGTAGCTCACATTACTTTATAGCAGTAATTTATAAAATAGGAGAGAAAGGGAGAAACGGCAAATATTACACACCATAATTATATATTTAAAAAATTATTTTTACTAACTATTCAAGATACTAACAGTTATTATATATGTCAATTGTTGTTAAATTATTATCGCTCCATTACATTTTTAACAGTTTTAATTATAATATACGTAGAATATATAGAGAAAGTAAAGTACAATTTTGATGGACTTCCACGTTTTAGGCCCCACGAGTTCACACGAGCTGTTTTTCGACCGCTTAGCCGCGGCGAGGAAGCAACCGATTTTATTTAACACATGGATTATAATGGAAGCGTGCGCACGAACGGCAGAATAACCACGGCAGTTTTAAAAATGCGACAGGTTCTATTTTCAAGGCGGCGCGTTAACTATCTGCGGAGTAAAACACCCGCAAATATATTGAAGCGTTCACACGAGCGGTTTATTAGCCGCCTCTGATCCTACATTTAATTCAGGGGAGCAGTCTCTCTTTCTCATTTTTCGTGGTAATTTGTTCTTTAATGTTTTTTTAATACATTCTTTAACAAAAAGCTTTAATATTTAATTTTATATGCGAAAAGGCATTCGCTCTCTCCTTATCACCGATATCAACTTCACTTACTTGCCCCCAGTTTATGAAATCCAATTATATTCCTCAGAAAAATATATCATAACCAAATATATAATTATTTCTTTTTCAATCGCCGTTCCATTCTTAAAATTTTCACATTTTTTATCATTCTATTAAATCTAGACTTGACACTAATTTATTTATTTATGAATACACCCAAACCTTTTGTTTACGCTTTCCCCTCCAGACCACTAAAAGCACCTAAAGCAACTAGTTAGCGATACCTATTCAATTTATTCATTTACAAGGCAATTGCGAAAACCGACTGAGCAGTGTGAGGCTAAAGAGGTTTTTAGCCGCTCGGCGCACACCCGACTTTTGAAGCGGTTAAAGAGCCGCTGCAAAGCGGCTGTCGAAATACCGCCCGTGTGACTCTTGGCCCCTGATTCCAAAAAATTGGTTTGATTTAATGTTTGTCTGTACAGCCCTAATATCGATGAAATTTAAAAAAAATCATACCCCGAGGCAAAATTGAGAACTATATTTTAGCACTGAGTTTTGAGGCGTTAACCCCCAAAAAGTGAAGTTTTCAAAAACGCAAATACCTTTCTAGGTATTTGCTAAGTGGGTCAAATTTAGGTTACAAGATTTGGAGGCAAGTGAAATTAAAAACGAGTTTAATGAAAAACAGTTGAAAATGAAAAAACAGCGCAGAAGGTTGTAATGCATGTGGGGCCTACAATGGTATAATTATGACATACCATCCAAATTTCATCAAAATCGGACGGAGTATATGATATGTTTGAAAATTTTCCTTGGTGTCTGAAACGGATTTATATCCAGGATTTTTTTAATTTGGATTTTCTTCAGCATGATCACAATGCTTCCGTTACCTTCGGAAAGCTTAAATGCAAAAATAAGTATTTATAGAAATAGCAAATCAAATGAATATAATATAAAAATTTATTGATATCTATTAACCCTTATAATCAACGGTTCCACTATTTCGAATCCATCTTATTTTCTAAAACCTAATTGCTCTGCCAGGATGAAATGCTACTGATTACTAGCAAGTCAACCTTTGTCTACACTTTCGGTTCAATAAAAAAAATCAAGATATGAGATATGGTTTATCGACCAACACTTTACACAAATGTGAACAGTTTGGTCTTCCTACACAGGAATGTTCAACGGACGTACCTATGTGGTCTGCGTGTTCAGGTATGTAAAAGCCCCACGGATATACATGTACAAAATAAAAAAAAAATAAAACCTTGACTCATAATAACAAATTTAGGGACCATAAATGAGATAAGACATGAATACCCGACTAACCACATATTCATGTGGAATTCAAAAGTAGGAAATGGATTATCCGAGTGTAATCTATATCTATTACTTATTAGGTTTTATTTGCAAGGGAGGGGGGTGAGAGAGACATGAGACCGCTGGGAAAGGACCGGAGACAAGATGATGATCGGTTTCTTACTTACAGACTGAGTGAAATATGGCTAAAATAGAGTAAGATATGAGACGAAGAAATAAGAAATACTATCGTCAAAATTGCTTATAATGGGAATATAGTTTAAAGGGGCGTAGCCGCAGTACCCTTTGGGAACACACATCTTTTGAACGAAGTCTGTACAAACACACACTGACAGATGAGATTGTGTCAGAACACGGTAAGGCTGAGAAGAGTGTTGGTGTGCAGAGGTCGTGTGCTGCCCCGCCCCCACGATATGACCCCTAGGGGCCAATTATTAGACCTGGAGTTCTTAAACATTAATAGCCCTAGGCTGAGGTGGGAGGGACGACCGGACCAAACAGTTTATTGTTTTAGAGTTAGCCTTATAAAGAAATGGATAAATCGAGATTCAATACTATGAAAAATGAAGACCTCCCCCTTCATAAGGACGGATCGTGGATCGATTCCACCGGACTTTGTGATCTATACAAACTATTCTCAGCCCAAAGTAATCAACCTTCATAACTATACAACGAATATAATTTTGCGGATATTGTTTTGTAATAACTAAAGCCATAAACGAAATTGATAATAAAAAGATAAAAGCCCATTCTCTATTAAGATTCAATCCTCCTTTAGTGTCAAGTTAAAGATTGAAAGAATTTAATAAAAATAAAATATTTCTTTCCCCTATGTAAGATAATTAAAAATTGCTATCAATATCGAAATTTAATATTGCTAAAATTTCTATGCTAAGGTAACACTTTAGCATATAATTTTGTAAAACACAATAGGCAATGTTTATTTCAAACCAGTTTTGACCATTTTTTATGGCCAATATCAGTTTACAGATGACATTCATACAAAAGTTCTATAAAATCTCGGTAGAAAGTACTTATGTTAAGATTTTATATTTATAGTTAAATCATGCTACGGCTGCCAAATTGCCAATGCTTCTTAAATTATTTTCAAGGCACATTAAAACCAAGTTCAATATGCAGATTTTTTTACCAAAGATAATACTATAACCCAAAAACAACAAAACGAAAATGTAAAAGAACCGTTTCACAACATATTGAAATGTTTTATCTCATCTTATGTTCGAGTAACTTAACTACGCACTATTTGGAGTGAAAGATTAGGCGGTTGATTTCTACATTCTAATGTTTCATACCATACCCACTGCTAGACTGACGTCATATTGACGCTTAACCCCCCCAAGACATACTTCCAGAAGCTGAAGCGAAATGACAGATTTACCAACACATGGCCTTTCCCTGAAAACTCAATTGCTATGATAAAGAAAAATCAACTAGTTTACACGGTTACCATTTGTCACGCCATATACCGGGACTTAGATGCCGACACTCTCTGAAATTCGCGTTAACAACATTTTTACTTTTTCACATACCTAATGGTGGCACAAAAATCTATTTTGAGGTTTAAACGATTTATATGTTTTAATAGGTGCCCCGAGTCAAACAAATCATGGAGCGTAAACTACTGGGATGATTTCGATGAAATTTGGCATATGCCTATTCAGAAAAGTCATACCCCGAGGCGAAACTGAGAAATTTATTTGTGCTTCAAATGAGAAAAAAATTTGGGGGGGGGGAGGGTACCCCTAAAAGTACAAATAACAACGAAATAGTTCCGTAAATTTTTATTTAACAATTCTGAAATCTAACCATATAAGTCGTTTTTCTAGAAAAATATAGTTCTTGAGAAAACAGCTATAATAGCAAAGGATGAGATCTATAACGGCTATTCGAATATCCACCGGGGAGGAATTATTTTTATGGTAAAGTTGATGAAATGTTCAATAATAATAATTAATCCCAAAAAACAACAAATGGAAATCATTGGACTAAGTAATAATGTACTCGTAAATGAGAACTTGTATCTGACAAATTTTTTACTTTCTCATATAAAGAGAAAGTATCATAATGGGTCGAAAATTCGATTTTAATAGATTTATACGTTTTAAAGTCCCTTGAATACAAAAAAGTGAATATTAAAAATGTTTGTCTATCGTCAGCACAGACGCGTGGAGCCTTAACTGCTGGGCCGATTTTGACGAAATTTGGTATACATGTTCAGAAAAATCATATCCCGTGACGAAATTAAAATTTGGGGGCACTCCCCCCCCCCCCCAAAAAAAAACCTGAAAACAATGGCAAAAATATTTCTCGAAATCGATTCCGACGATTTTGATTAAAAAATTATAACATTTAGTGTCCCGCAGATGGCCCTAACTTAATTTTAACCGTCTGCGCTCTTTACATTTTCTAAATTGGTTCCCTTTCAACCATCCAAATTTCATATTAATCAGTTAAGTACTTTTGAAGATAAAGGTCGAAATAAATGTATGTTTGTGCGCATGTGCAAGATAAAATAATAGGCACAGAAGGTTGAAATTTATATATGATCAACAAAAAGCTAAGTATGGCCTACCATCCGGATGTTCATTAAAATCAGATGTGTTGTTTTTAACATATCTTGATTCGCAAAATAAAAAATTGGATTTTTAATCAATAATATCTCGAAAACGGTATGTCTCACTTTAAAAATGCATAGGACCTTTTTTGTGCAGAATTATGTGAGAAATATGTTTGTTAATAACACTTCTCTTCAAAAAATAAACAGTTTTGCGTAAAAAGTGAAAAATAAGTAAATTTTGAACTTTAAGATGGGGTAGAGGTGGGGGAGAAACAAGGGGGAGAAGTGGGGCCTTTTGAGAGAATGTACCTCTTATCATGGTCTATCATCAGGAAAAAAATCCAGATTTCCCCTAATTAGTTGCAGGTAAAAACCTTTATTAACTGGGCCATTATGAGAAAGTTTGTCTGAATGGTCTCGGACCAATTTTATATCAATAAACATGTATATTTCAATGAAGCATTGATTGAAAAAACACTCTATAAAGACTAAATTAATTTACTTGATTATGACGATTAATGTTGTAAGCCCTGTAAGAGGTGGCTTGACTTAAATTTTTATTACGGGATTTAAAAATATTAATAAAAAAAATAATTTAAAGAATTTACAGATTGCTAATCGTATTTAAATATATTATATTGACTGAAAATTATTATTTTTAGAGAGTATCAAACTACAAATCAGTGTCGCTTAAAGATGAATCAAAAATATATATTTTTAAAAGTAATCAACTCAAAGATATTTAAAAGTTTATTTTAGGGATAATTGAACGTTAGCTCACGGTATACGTACTCCTTCAATTATAAACCAATCTAAAAACCCGTTAATTATTATTCTTTTACAATCACTTTTTTTTAACAATTTTTTTAAATTATTAAATGCATTATAATCACATTAAAAAAAGTTTCAATTAATTGTACATAAAATGTAAATTTCTTTTTATTATACAATTTCTATTCAAATTAACCTGAGACGTTTAAAAAAGTATATAATTTTAAGTGGAAAAAAGCTTTGAAAAAATATACAAATAATTAAATTAATTACTGGTGAGTATAGAAATAAAAATTCATTATTTTTTTGTATCAGCGCTAAGATTATGTTAATCTATAAGAAATTAATTTATAAGATAATTAACATCGTGACACAAGAAAGGCTTTAGTAACAGCATTAGAGAAAGGGAAAGTAATATTTATAAGCCATCTATACTAGTCTTAAAATTAGTGTTTACTCTAACAGCTCAGATTGGCCAACCTATGAGAGGAAAAAATAAAACCACTAGGCCTGTAGGACATTAGTGACATTTTCATTTGCCTATAGTTAACACTACCTTCAAGACCTAAAAGTCTCATTGGATCCCTCATCCTTCCCAAATTATTGTGATTTTCCTACGCTATCAGAGTAAACTCTAATTTTAATACCAATATAAAAGCAAACGATTGTCTTCTTTTCTTTTTTTCTTTTTTTACTAAATACTTTTTATATAATAGTCTGCCAATTAGTGTGGCACATGGCTTCCTCACTTCCTATATTGTATGTCCTAATGATTTTATGCTTTTAAACCCTATTATTGTCAAATTTATTTAATTTCCACCTCTTTTTTAAATCTATCAAAATTGATTGATTTTTTACAAGAATTTAAGTATCAATTTATCAAAAGTTAAAAAGCGCAGACGGTTGAAATTAATCAGGGGCTATCTGTGGGGTACTTTCGACAAACCATCAAAATGTCATTACAAATCAAATAAGTGCTCTTAAAGATATAGGTGTAAATACATGTATGCTTGTGCGCAAAGCGTGAAAGAGAAACAAATGGACGTAGAGGGTTGAAACATAAATGGGACTAACAGTGGGCTATAGTATGACCTACCATCCAAATTTCAATAAATTCGGACGTGTAATCAATAGGATATATTGGTTCGCAGAAATTGAGCGACAGACCGACCGACAGAGAACGAACCAAAAATGTTCCCTGATGTCTGAAACGGATTACCGTCTTGGAATTTTTGAAATCGGAGACATAAAAAATGTTTCGTTCTTCAGAACGATCACATGGATTCTGTTACCTTCGGTAAGCTCGAAGGGAAATATATATTTAGTGAATTTTAAAGAAAAGTTAAAAATCTGAGGGTTAATACATTTTTAGGAACTGATTATGGTCAAAATGAGTGTAGTACTAATTTTCATTAATCAACAAGTACTCATCCTTTTATATAATCTATATAAAAAACGGTTAATATAACCAATTCTTATACCAACTGCGAAGAAAAATATTTACACGTTTCTGATAACCCAGAAAACCTCAATAAAAAATAACTTCTTTCATTGTTTCTGCATACTTGTCAGTTTAACAATAGTTTGAGAAGTTGATTACCAAATAAAATTTAAATTGTTTAACTTTTTCGTTATTGGCTAATCAATTTTAAGCTCATACATTACTCAATATTAACATAATACACAATTGAATGTTTGTACTCGATAAAACAATACCTTCAAAGCAAGTCAATGGATTGGGATGAAACTAGGCATGATTATAGATAGCCGTAGTAAATAAAATATTAGTGCAATATTAAGCCCGTGCAATACAAAAAAAGGTAAAATTAAGTAAATTAATTTAGATATCTATTTAGATAAGTTATCATATCTATTTGAAGGCTAACAAATCAATACAAACATTTATTTTTATTGGAATAAATGTGGTTGCCTTAACTTAGCAATAACCAATCATTTTTAGGCGAGTCGTCGCCGACGTCGGGACACTACTCGATTATAAAAATGATATTAAAGTATTCAGATACATAAACATTACATTTCAAACTATTATAAAGCAAAGAAGGAATTATAGCATCATATTTTTCATTAATTAATTCTTTCTTTTTAACTTAAAAAATGTAGTAGACTTAAATATGCTTTTATGATATTTATTAGTTTTATATTTAAAATAGTCCTAACACTTCACCAATCTAAACAGCTGTACATTTGAAATGAAAGTAACAATAAATTGAATATTTTCTTTAACCATTTATTTTATTAAAGTAATACAGACTGATTTTTCAGAGAAGTAAAAAACCACCACTAGTGTAAAGATTAATGATTAATGAATTTTTTAATGTTAAGAATTAAAAACATTTAAAAAATAAACCATAATAGAGTAAAGTAAATGAAAAAAGCTAGATTTTCATCAAATCCTTGATTTATTATTGTACTATAAATATTCCTTGAAAGATCTAGACAGCTTTCTTTTTCATCTCTGTAATTTAGTTCATGTTGTATATATATAATATCCTTCTTTTTCGCAGTAATTTATTTATTTTTATAGAGTCTATCGTATAATAATTGATGAGTTTTTGTTTCCTTATTTTTCCACTTGAACTCTCTCATTTCTAACAAAAACGAACTAAACGTAATAATAAAAAAAATAAATGAATAAGATCATTGATACAAGGTTTAAAGAGAAAAAAGAATGAAAGGGGAAAAAATAAAGTGATGGTAGATAGAGAGAAAAAGAGGTGTCCTTTTAGTTCAGGTGGGATGTTCCGTCTAGTTGTGACAAACCAAGCGGGACAAGAACCCCAGGCATCAAACTCGACAAGACAAGAATGGGAAAGAAACGACAAGACAAGTTCACACCTCAAATACGAATTAAAGAGCCGGGAGTCGCAAGAAGACAGCGGACAGACTGGACTGGGACATGATGACAGCCTCCATTTACTGACAAGTCAGTACACCAATCACACGAATAACCACCGACAGATTTCCCTTTCTTAAATGACAAACAGTTAGACAAAGAAAAGAACTGCTCTATAGAATTGTATAAGCTTTAAATATTAAACTTCGACATAACCTTATAATACCCATTAATGTATACCTATTAAACTTTAAATAATTTAAAACGCAATAAAATTGTGTTATGACACAATCATTTGTAAACTCGAGAAATCGAGACTATATCCACATTAATCACAACTGTACTGTACAATAGTTTTCAATAAAGTTCACACACACAAATTACAACACTTTTAAGGAACCTCTGTTACAAGGAAAATGAGTTGAAGCCTAAAGTTATTTTAATATCTGTATATATATATATATATATATATATATATATATATATATATATATATATATATATATATATATATATATATATATATATATATATATATATATATATATATATATATATATATATATATATATATATATATATATATATATATGCATATATATATATTATGCGTGTTTAAATTTTCAGTGATTTGTAATCACTAATAAATCCTTATCAAATTGTAAATAAATCGGGGGATTTTTTTCTTGCAAATACTATACATGTAACTTGAACCAATAATTTAAAAAAAATGATTGGTTCAAGTTACAACCAATATAGCAAAAAGTTGAATTCACCGTATATGAGATTAAATTAAACGAATAAATGATATTTCTTAGTTCAAAAATATTAAATTAGAAATGTTTTTAACTTATATTACAATTTCTGCTAAACATTATCAAGGAGGAATGAACTTATACGGTTTTTTGAAGCGAGATGACATGTATCCCGATGAGTATTTTCTTCTCAGAAGTTGGCATTAAATAAGGAAAGTTCTTCTATTTCTTGTTTGTTCAACTGACAATTTTTAATAACGTGAATCCTTGAAAAAAACTTACATGAACTATATGAGAACATTCTTTTTTATAACACTAATAGTAGAATTTAATATGAAAATAAAAATATAATGAGAAATTTTAAACTGAAATTAAAAACTAAATATTATATTTGTAAGTGAGTATAATGATCTCCTACCAAGCTAAGCGAATAATATATTATAGATATTTTTAAAGATTTTGCTTATCTCTAATATATTAAACTTCTTGGTTATCA
Organism: Gerris lacustris; assembly: GCA_951217055.1. NCBI lineage: Eukaryota > Metazoa > Arthropoda > Insecta > Hemiptera > Gerridae > Gerris > Gerris lacustris. The sequence continues at coordinate 61,230,248 of OX578278.1, forward strand.
TATACAGAAGTACATTTTCCAAGTGGAAATTAATTAAATTAATTGTAATATAAATTTAAAAAATCGGGTACGGGGTACCTCGGAACTTTTTCTCACTTCAGAGGCCACTAAAGTGGCCACTCCTGCTGCTTCGCAGCAGGAAGAAGCTGCATTGGACGTAGTCAGTACTTGGATGGGTGACCGTTCTGAACTAACTGATTTATAATCATTCTTAAAAAAAAAACACCTTATTTTTAATACCTATATTTATTTAATTATTTGAAGTTTGGCGGTATTTTGACAGATGTAAACAAACTTTGACGTCATCAAAATTATCGCACTATAAAAAAAATAATAAATAATTATATTCGCTTATAACTTTTAAACTAATAAATGGAATTTCATCGGGATTTTTTATATTTGTTTTCTTAATTTTTTCCGGTTCCAACAATATGCTATACGTCAAAAACCTATTAATACTTTCGGTATTATTAACCGTCAAAGTTTAAAAATAAAACATTGATAACTTCAAAATGGCGGCCAATATCAAAATGAAATTTTGTGGGCTTGTTTGTCATACAGAGAGGTATATTCGTGCCAAATTTCAACTCGATCAGGACAATTGTTGATTTATTACGATTTTTTAAAATGTTTGCTGACTCAACAAACTGGGTTCAAGATGGCAGAAAAATTTTATTTTGCGGGCGGCACCACTACAGGTAAGGACTGATTTTTCTGCCAAGTTTAAACTCTCTAGGTTAAATACCTTGGGCGCTACGATGAGAACACACATACATATACGTCATGCTGAAAACCACTCAGGAGGTCTTAAAAACACCTAAAACAGATAGTTCCGTTGAAATCTCGAAAAAAAAATTGTTGGTGAAAACAATACTTTTCCTACTATTAGTAGTGAGGAAAAGTAAAAAATTGTCTGATTTTTTATACACAAGTACATAATTACTTGGCCAATGTTTTCAATGTGTTAGTTGATTCGCGTTTTCGTGCTTACATTTAATTGTCATTGAACATTTTATCAATATTTACCATAAAAATAATGCCTCCCTTCGGGGAATTGAACCCAACCCTTTGCGCTTAAAGCTATTTTCTTGAAATCGGCCCTGTAGTAAGGTTCCACGCGTCTGCTCATATCAGAATATATATAAGATAGATTTTTAAAAAAAATATTTTAGAACAATTTTTTGCACTCAAGGGACCTTAAAACGTAAAAAACTATTAAAATCTCTAAATCAAATTTTCCCGATATCCCTATACTTTCTCTGTGTGTATACTGCGTGTTTGAGAAAGTAAAAGTGAGATAAATTAGAATTAAAAAGAAGATATTTCTACTGGTACTAAAACAAATTCACATGGTTTAAAATAAAAGCAATACGCAAAAGTGGTATCCCCTTTGTTTTGTTTCATTGTACAATAATTTCTATAAATATATATCTTAATTTAGTTTGATGCCAGGAAAAAAGACACTTCATGAATGTTTTTTATTTATATGATCAAAACAATGCTAAAAAAGTACTCTTCACGCAAATACTACAAACTAAATTATTGAAATAAAATAGTTTCATTTGAATTATACAATTGGGAAAGTTTGCCCAACAAAGCGATGAGACTTTTACGTTCGATATAACATGTTCTTTTTTTCATCAATGCATCCGTCCTTGGAAAACATTCCTAATTTTCGTGAGGGGGAAAAAGACGAGCTAACTTTCGAAATAAGAGCCAAGATGTCTTTTAATATACAAAGTTGTTGGAGAGGAAACATCTGTTGAGAGGGGATGGGGAAGGACGGAGGGATGAAGGGGGGGGGGGAGAAGTTGGAAGCGGCTTTAATAGATTTACCTGTGTTAAATTGTTCCTCATTCTAAGCGGACGACATCAATGGGAAGAAGCTGAAATGTCAACTTAGCCCACTTATCCGAGTTTACGCCTGCTACTAATTATTCAAAAGCACATTCAATTAAGGAAAAGACAGTCATTCACATATTTGTAGAAATTTCTCCCTTAAGTTTCTTAATTGAATTTGAGGAAAATTAGACGTTTCTACAACGGGCAAAGCGATATTAAACAATGTTATTTGAGAAAGTACTGCATAACAAGTTGAACATAAAAGGAACTGAAGCAAATATTTAAACTTGCTTCTAGTTCCAAACTTATCATTGTAAGCATTTAAATATTAATTATTCATATAACTCTAGAACTATCTAAATGTACACATGTATACAACATATTGTATTATTTAATTAATTGAAGAGAGTACACATAAAATTATAGAATTATATTCCTGCAAAACCAAAAGTATAAGTAAAAACATAAATCTATAACACAATAGCACAGCTTCTTTCTTCAATAATGTTGCATGTAAGGAAAAATAAATCCTGTTCTTAAGACTTATTTAGAGATGAGGTTGTTTATAATTTAGCAGTTGTTATTAATAATATTATTATGATTTCTTAACAAAATTACATAAATATATGTATAAATATATTCATGCATATGTGTGTGAGTGAGAAAGTAAAAACTAAATTTGGTCTGCTTATATTCTCAGTAAAGACGAGCTAACTTTCGAAATAAGAGCCAAGATGTCTTTTAATATAAAAAGTTGTTTGAGAAGAAACATCCAAGTTTATACAAGTAAAATTATAAATTATTCTGACAGATTTTCTTTATAGAAAAAAAGTCGAATGATTTTATGATGACTCAAAGTTAAAGAAATAATATAAATCAAATTATAATTATTATTAACAACAGGAGATATACAGAGAAAAATAGACTCCAGCGCCGGGACTCGAAGCACGGGCCTCTATATTTCCAGTATATTGCTCTTGCCAACTAAGCTACACTGAAGAATAATTTCCTCTGTCAGTAACGATACCTAGTCCCGAATTAAGCTTTCCATTTTCAACAAGTCTAGGAGGGGACATTTACGACAATAGAACTAGACCGAGAATTATTGCTTATATATTATCTATCCCTCTCTTATAGCGATCTCCCGTTGTTAATAATAATTATAATTTGATTTAAATTAAAATTTAAACTTTCCGTAGTATGAATACTACCAAAACTTAAAAATGAAGAAATAATATAATGGAGTGAACATTTAAACAGACACTAGAGGATAGTTTTTAGTTCCTTGTGAACCGAGTATTCAAATTGGAAAATCGTCTATTCCAGATTGTGCTGTGATAAAGAAGCTATAGAATGTGGCCTCCTACGATGTCTTTTTTACGTATTTTTTATTTATCTGATAACCCACCAAAGAGAAAGATCATGCAATAGCACATGTTTACGATTCTTAGGCTACATGACTTATTTCATGAGCAATGTAAAATAGATCTTATAATAAATCAAATAAGATTAAACAAAATATTGGTCATCCATCTGTCTATATTGAAACCATAATAGCCAGGAGATAAAATTTTTTATCACACTTTTTTTTCAGATAAATTTGTTTGCTTTTTGACGAGTAGCAAAGGTAGCGATTGAATACAAAGTGGCTAGTGAGTTAGGCCGAATAATATGGTACTGGAGCAGATATGATGGCAGAAGGTATGCCAGCTTAGGTCTCAGGGTATAATGCTGCATTAGAGAGTGCGCGCGAGCTGTGAGCTGGACGTGGTGTTGGAGGGGGAAGTGCCGGACCGGTTTCTTCTGGAGGGTACTTAATTAGAGGAGAGCGGTTTTATAACCATCCCCGCCTTCTCGCTCCGCTCTCAAATAGCCGCTTAATTCTCTTAAATAAACCAATGTCCTCTCCACGGCTTGGACCGGCCTCGAAAAAACTCTTCAGGGAGTAACAACCTTCTGTCTTCACGGTCTCGAAGTTTATTTCACCTCAACACTTAGTACGCTATTATGTTCACACCTTTTACCTTATCCTATATTCATTCTTAAAGCACTGTCAATAACCAATAGCTTAGACAGACCTTCAACTTCAGGGTAATTTTAGCTAAATTGTTGTTTGAGCAATTTTAAAGGAAGAATATCTTGGGCCAACTCAATCATATTTTGTCTTGATTGTGAAGAAGTTAACTGTTGTTATTGTACTTCCGAATAAAGTAATTTAGGATTTCATTCATTATTACTTTAACACAAATATGACAGTGTACTATACATATAAATCTTTAGTATCAACAGCCTATGACATAAACACTGATTTAAAGTACATATACAATACGAGCTAGTAACAGTATTAAGTTCTAGGTCTTCCGATGGTGGACAGTCCACGATGCTCATCGCTCAAAGCAAAATGTACAACCTTGAAGATGCCTCCACCATAGGAGGCGAAACGTCGGAATACACATCAAACATAACTCGGTCACCACCGGAAGACCTAGAATTAATGATGACATCAACCGCGGAAGCCTACGCAATAAAATAGTAGCAGTATATTGTACACACCACATATAAACAATGTTTTAACTAAGTATTACCGTGTGCCAAACAATGATTTGAAATTTAGATATCATACTCTTTCCTGGGAATTCCAACAGAAAACTATTAATTTTCAAAAGAGAAATCTAAGTAATCAATGCCAGTATAATAGTATTACGAAATAATTTTATATGGAAAATATAAAAGCAAGGAAATGCTTACTGCTCCTTTTTATGAAAGTGCAGAAGTAAATGGTATTTCGAAGAGAAGGGCACCGAGGTTACGGGACCCCATGGAACAATAGCCTACAGGTAGACGAAGGATGCAAGATGGTAGGTTCTTCAGGTGTAACCAAGTATAAAACCGGCCTTTTGCAAGATGTTTTGTGTCGGAAGGTCACAGGAGCAATAAGATTACACTCCAGCTGGACCAAGGGGGGTCCGACGTCTTTAAGAAAATTGGAAATGAGGCAGGACAGGTATGATGAAGCTGAAACAGGGATTGTAAATCTGAAGCAGGTATCATGAAAAAAAGAGAAGAAGGTTCAAGAGAAGGAAATGACAAAAGCCTCGAGGACGCGATTCATTCATCTCCCACTTGTGAAAGGTTCTGAATCGAACACCACCGGTTAACCTCTTGTCCCACTCTAATAGGCATTCAAAATAACTACACAATATGAATTATTGAGGAAGAAAGTTTAAGAGATGCTTTAAACCTTTAACAACTAGAAATGGTTACTTTAATTTGAAGACACAGAAGTTTCTACTTACCATAATTTTACTTAGCACACAACTAGTTCACACACTCAGTACACAAGTAAATACTGTTTCACTAAGCTGTACACCATCTAGAATCCAAATATTCACAAAAAAACTAAATTAATGTGAACATGACTTTGCTTAAAAACCATTTAAAAATTCGGTCAGTATGAAGAAAGTTTTCAATCAGCATAGCATGAATCAAAAATAATTTCGAATAAAAAATGTAATGCAATATTCCCAGCAACGTTACCGTTCTTCTACAAGGTGTTTTGAACGAGATTATGTGGAGTTTTTTTACTTATAAAAAATAAAACTCAAAAAGTAAAAATGAGTAATTATCAAACTAAAATAAAATATTAATGTTATACATATAATCGGCAACTAATATGCTATAAGTGAGTTGATTCGGTGACCTATTGCAATTTGAAACAGATTTAATTAAGTAAACAAATTTGCTTCCAAGCTTACCAAAGATAACGGTAGCAATGAGATGGATCTGAAGTACAAAAAATTGAATGTCTCCGGTTTTAAAAATTCCAAGAAGAAATCCGTTTCACACATCAGGGAACTTTTTTGGTTTCGCGCCTGTTTGTCGCTCAATTTTTGTGAACCAACATATCTTAAAAACTGTTCGTCCGATTTCAATGAAATTCAAATGGTAAGACAAAATCAACCCATTGTTAGCCCTATGTAAGTTTCAACCTTCTGGGTCCATTTGTTTCTCTTCCACATGCGCACAAACATAATCTTCAAAAGGACCCATCTGATTTTTATTAAATTTGGATGCGGTTTTTCGAAAGTAGCCCACAGATTGCCCCAGATTAATTGTTTTTTTCTACATTAATACATGTAAAAAAAAAGAAGAAAAAAAAAATCAAAACAGTAAGTATGTGCCGCACTAATTAGCAGACTTTTTTTATATTTCACGAAAAATATTAATAAAAAAAACAACTCATTTTTGATTATTAAGAATAATAAACTACCAATTAGTGTGGCACATAGCTTCTTCGCATCCTATTACGTACTTTATTGATTTTATGCGTTTACAAGCCATTACTCTCTAATTTATTTGATAGTTCCCCCCGGTTTTTTAATACGACCAAATTGTTATGATTTTTTACATGAATTAAAGAGTAAATTAAGTAAAAGTTAAAGAGGACAGCAGTTGAAATTAATCTGGGGCTATATGGGGGTCAACTTTCGACAAACCATCCAAATTTCATAAAAATCAAATGAGTACTTCTGACGATATAGGTGTAAATAAATGTACGTTTGTGGGCATGTTAAAGAGAAACAAAAGGGCGCAGAAGGTTGAAACTTATGTGGGACAAACAATGGGCTTATTATGGCCAACCATACAAATTTCATTAAAATGGGACGTATAGATTTTAAGATATGTTAGTTTACTAAATTGAGCGATGGACAGACACGGAATCAAAATTGTTTCCTGATGTCTGAAACGGACTTCTGTCAAGGAATTTTATAAATCGGAGCCATAAAATAACGATCACATAACTTCCTTTACCTTCGGTAAGCTCAGAAGCAAAACAGAATCACTCACTGTACATATTTATAACTCTGTAACTATGTACATTTAATTACGGTAATTTCGAACATAACTGCAGCCAACAAATTTTTACTTTTAGAATAAAAGATAGTATACTTAATAGAAATTGTAATAAGGTACATCATGATGGTATAACAATCTGGCTGAAACTGTTGTATTGGGTAAAAAGTAGGTCTAGGGTCATTAATTCGAACAAAGGAATAATTGGACTTTTGAAATCAAAGAAAATGTGAGACACGTCTGGAGTGGGTAGGGAGTAGGGGTAAGGTGGTAGATGGGTCTGCCAGGCCGTGTGGATTGTAGATGAAGAAATACTAGAGATGTCTCCTAGACAGAGTGGCTGCGAGTAGTCGCCAGCGCGAGGATGTTGACCCTCACCTACCTACCATCCCAAATATTTTCACAGCTCTCCTTCTCCCCTCCCCCACCCTCTTCTCCCTCAATGTCCTTGACATTTCTAGACCCACAATACAAAAAAAGACACCAGACCAGATGGAGATGGAATGGGTAACCTATCTATTTACATGCGGGCAACCAATCAAACTGTTACTATAAGACAATTAGAACGTGTATGATGATTATAATTAATAGATAAATTAGTCACACATTCTTAAGATTATTTCATCAGTTTACTTAAAAATCAGTTTAAATAACCATTTTTGGTCTCTTTAGTAGTGAATTGTAATTCTTGTTAATTGACAATGTACAATTAAAATTAAAACTGTTGCAAGTTGTAGATGAATGGTGATCCCTCAATAATTAATATTTTTTTGTTGCTTGTAGGTCGTAGGTCTTTAAGGATGCAATATAAGCAAACTCTCCTATATAATTTTTGCTATATTTCGACTCTGCTTTGAGTCATTTTTAAGCACCATCTACATTAGCTAATATCTTAAATCTTTAATTACTTCATGAAAATCGTCAATTAAAAAGATTACGTACTTACACAGCTACTTGTGTCATGCTCCAAGGTATCAATAAGTATAAGTAGGTAACAGTAAGAAGGAAAATACTCCAAACCCAAACATTCATAATTATTGAATTTCCTAATTATATAATTGTTAACATTTTTCCATAATAATACTTTTTAAAACAAAACTACATAATAACATACAAATCGCACTAATTATAATAAAACAAATTAAATTAAAAACTATGTCACAGCTCTAGTATTAAATTGTACAAGAACAAACTTCGGTTGGACTAGCCTATACGGGGCATCATGTATAGAAATGCAAAAACACTGGCACATATAATTAAAGTCTTTTCTATATATTGGTAAAAAATTCACCAATTATGGATTCTTCTTCATTTCATAAGTTTTCTGTTAATACAATTTCTATCTTCAGTCCTCTATTTTGAGACACAGCTGTATACAGGACGATTTTGGGAATCTTGGGCGTATGTACCTGTTATAGATTACCTGGGCTTCGATGTAGCGTGTTTGGTTTTTCAAGAGAGTATGAAATGAAAAAGAATACATAAATAATGCAATTTATATCAATATACAAGAAACACTTTAATTATGTATGCATTATATTTGTTAGTTTTTGCATTTCTATACATGATGCCCCATATAGGCTAGTCCAACCCAAACTTCCACATATAAGGCCACAATTGCTACCTTGGCATTTTCCTCCTTAAGGAACAAGACATAAAGTAGCTGTGTAAGCACTAAAACTTTTTAATTGACGATTTTCATGAAATAACAAAAGATTTAAGATCTTAAGAACATAATATTTGAAAATGACTCAAAGCAGCATCCAAACGTAGCAAAAATGATATAGGAGTGTTTGTTTATATTACATCCCTAAAGACCCACACCACAAGCAACAACAATAGCGTTGGTATTTTAAATTTAAACTTTGATAACATGATTTTTACTATAATAATTGAAAGTTTTAAATTATTTAAAATAAAAGAAAAAAGGCGGATGAAAATGTTCCCCAACTAATATTTGTAAGAAAGTGTACATAAATTTGTTAGCTTGTTCCTCTGATGGAGCATACAAATAATGCAAGGAGAAATATTAATATGGCTGCGAATATAATCAGTAAAGTAACGACAAAGTAAGAGTTTTAGAGGTTTAGGCTTGATAAGTAATAAATAACAGCAAACATATTACAGACTATTAACTTCTCCATGTAAAAATTCATAGTGTAAACAGGAAACATTATTTTATACAACAATTTGTCGGGTATATTCTTAATATAGTAGACTTATAGAATAGGATACGACATAAATCAAAAGCATTTATTCGAAATGCGCTAACTGCCTGACTTAAAAGTCCTTCAAGAAAAACTAAAATTCCGATAAGGAAGCGCAAAAGGATAATAATAACACGGGAACGTCATTAATTACTTCGACCAATTTAATCGTAACTATTCAGCCGATAAAAAGACAGGGTCCGGCGGTTTGAGCCGACGACCCTAATGAGATGGGCTCGAAGGCCGGACCGCCAGCTTTTGTCATGTAAATCTCTCCGGCTATTGTCTATATAAGGCTTACACACGCTCGCCCGATACCGACTGCATTAATAACTGCACTTCAATTAACTGCACGTGAAATATGTACATTAATTTATCAAATGGTTTTTACTGTACTGGGGTACAAGGGCCAGCGGTGATCCTGAATATGAATAAAATCTAAATATATAAACAACGAAGGGAGGCTCTCGTTCCACCCTCGGCTTTTTGACATTCTCCGTCCTTTTGTTTTTAATGATTCATCCGATACTTCCTCAACAACCTCTCTGACTTTGTAGATTGCTCACTCGCAGTAATATATTATTACTCTTTTTTCATTAACTCTTTCTGGACGGGATAGGATATTAAAAAACAAAAAAAAACCCTAAATCATCCACACTTAACCAAACAAAACTGAGCGAATACAATCGGAAATGGTAGCTGCAAGCTGCATGCCGTCACATTAAATGTGAAATACAGGACACTATATCAAACCTGAATAAATGCAACACAAACTGAGTCTACTTTTCTACTTTCTCATTCGAAGTAGGGGAACATAAAAGTATGGATAGTAAGTAAGTATACATATTTCTGTCCAGGAATTTTTGAAATCATTAACAAAAATAATTATTATTCTGAATGAAGCTTCGATAAGCTTTAAAGGAAATTTTTTGAAGATTTGATCATTTAATTAAAATTTAACCTACTAATTTAATCATATATTTATTAGGTATTAAGTTGAAAAACATAAATATTTTCATATCATAAGTTATTCCAATAAAAATACATATTATTTTTAAAACAAGTAACCGAATCATTTCAATTAATCGGGTTAATTTAACACTTGGTGATAATTAATTGTAAAGAAAAGTAGTTATCACATTTAAAAAAGGCTTTAAGAATAATTGTGTAAAAACTTAATTTCCTTTGAAAGCTTTTTTAATTGCACGAGGTGTCTTCTTTAACAGAAACCTATCAGTAGAAATAATTTACAATCTTAATTAAGTAAATGAGAATAGCTTTAGCAGTTAACCTTGGTTTTGCGCCCGAGCCTTTGCATAATTTTGTTATCAACTGTTTTCAATTGACGGAAATTATGTTATTCTACTCTGCTTTACATTCTTATCAACAGTTGTTTATCTTTAGTTTTAAACTTACAGAGTAATTAACTGACAATAAACTAGTAATTAGTAATTAATTATAACAGCTATAGTTAATTATTTTTATGTTTGCAGTTTTCAGAGTACAAACAGTATAATATTTAAATAACACTAATATAAATATAAATGCATTTTTTATACAGCTGTATCGATTCAACAAACATATACAGGGTGTATCAATTTCAGATGGTCATAGCATAAGGGGTATATCTACAGGTTATTTGGAGCAAAAAAGTTCATATAAGCTATAGTCCAATTCTCAATGGTGTAGGAGCTATAAGCGAAAATAGACTGAGTTAAAAACAATCGACCTTTACCTTAAAAAATGGAAATAACTCAAAAAATATTAATCTTGGAACAGTGAATGAGCAATCGTTGGAAAGAGCAGGAAATTTCCTATAAAAGTATGTATGTTTTAGTTGACTTGTTGCCTTTTTAGGATGACCCAGAGCTGTTTGAAAACAAGAAAATAGATTTTTTTTTTAAATCTGAAAAACTTTGAGCCCACTTATCGATATGACACGAATGGAAGAAATGCGTACAAAGTTAGGAAAAGTTGGCGCTTTTAATAAGCTTTAAACGATACCAAATACTTCAAAATATTCCAACTCTAAATGGGTAAACAAACCGTCGTTGTAATGAAAAACATGTCATGCTTGCAGCTGGTAAAGGGCAAAGAAACGTGACATTACCAGCTGTGGCATCTTTGACAAAAATATGTCAAATGTGCATTGTTCAAGGTGGCGTCCATTAAATTGAAATTTTAGTTCACTAACTAGAAGATCTATTATTGTAAAATATTATTACCATGGTATCTCAAGGTCGAAGCTGCTCAAAATGGGCCGCCACCTTCAGCAATGCACATTCGACATCTTTTTGTCAAAGATGCCACAGCTGATAATGTCACGTTTCTTAGCCCTTCACCAGCTGCAAGCACGGCATGTTTCTTTCTACAACGATGGTTTGTATGCCCACTTAAAATTGGATAATTTGAAGTATTTGGTATCGGTTTAAAGCTTATTAAAAGCGTAAACTTTTCCTAACGTTGTATACATTTCTCCCATTCGGGTCATATCGATAAGGGGCTCAAAGTTTTTCAGATTTTTTTAACAAATCTAGTTTTTTGTTTTCAAACAGCTCTGGGTCACACTAAAAAGGCAACAAGCCAACTAAAACATACATATTGTTATAGGAAATTCCTGCTCTTTCCAAAGATTGTTCATTCATAGTTCCAAGATTAATATTTTTTAAGATATTTCAGTTTTTTAAGGGAAAGGTCGATTGTTTTTAACACAGTCTATTTTCGCTTATAGCTCCTACACCGTTGAGAATTGGACTATAGCTTATATGAATTTTTTTATTCCAAATGACCTGTAGATATACCCCTACCCTATTTTTCTATGTCCATCTGAAATTGATACACCCTGTATATTGTTTTATACAATGTATCCGTTTTGTTTCAGTTCAATTCATAATAAGAAAAAGTGTCAGCCTTTTAGCCATTTATATTTTATTTTATTTCATATAATTAGTTATTTTCTAACTAAATCTCGTTTCTCGAAAATTTCATTCATAAATACGAGTAGCTTTAATAACGTCTGATAAGCCCTATATCTCATCTTCTTGATATGGTATAGGTCCAGAGTTGGGTGGGCATCGTCGGGCCCCTGATGAGTCGGACGCGACGAAACGATGCAGGACATAGCGTAATGCCGAGCCAACATCTTAATGACGTAATGTCTGATGTTGGAACAGATCCTATGTGTCACGCTTGCGTGGTAAATTCCTTGGTGTCTCTCACAATTGGTATATATATATATATATATATATATATATATATATATATATATATATATTATATATATATATATATAAAATATATATATATATATATATATATATATATATATATATATATATATATATATATATATATATATATATATATATATATATATATATATATATATATATATATATATAGGACTCCGGAAGCTCAAAACGCGTAAATCTATCAAAATCTTAAATTAGGATTTTCGTACCTATCACAATACTTTCTCTTTATATATGCTACGTATATGAGAAAGTATAAAGTGGGGAGACAGTTATTACTTTTTAATTCTTTTTTTTTAATAAAAAGAATTGATTAAAAAAAAAACTTTTCCTCGATTAGTTTTTTTAAATATGATTAGTTTTTTTAACTTTAATTGCACTATCACTCTATTCTATATCCCTTTTTTGTTTTTTAGTCATTCCAGTCTCTAGTATTATATCAATCAGTCTGGGGATCCTTCTAATATCTCAAGATTTTCCCAGTAACGCTTAATGAAATGAACCGACTATACAACACTCGAAAAAAAAGAACACCAGACAACAAGAAAAAATCTATAATAGAAAAAGCTACAACAAGGAAAAAAATGAAGAAGTAACAAGAAAAAATAAATATATATACACGTATATATACAAGGAATAGAACGTTCTCCTTATTCCCAATTCCCAATTTTCTTTGGGTCACGTACTTCATCAGTAGAATCTGTTATTTCTGAAATGGATCCCCCTCTCCTTAGTCTACTTCTCCTACTCCTTGTTTTTATTATTTAAGGGAGAACCAGGGAAGGGGAAGCAGGTTGTTTAACTGTCCTAGGAATGGAGAATAAAAATAAGATACGGGGATAGGGAGGCGGACCCTTTCGGGGCAATTGTTTTAGAAACAATCTATTGCTTTTTTATTCTGGGTTGCAATTTAAAAACACCGGTGAGGAATAAAAGACGTCTTACAAAGAATTTTTGAGGTCTTAGAACTTAATAATTTTATTCAGTTGCCAAAGCTAGTTTTATAAATCAATATGATCTGTTAAAACAGAGATTATTGGTTCGACCTTAAGAGTTTACTTACTAAATCAACCAGAGGTTTTCAGAGTATTTAAAGGTGCTTTATATGAAGGTACTTCAAGACACCTAAGGATTTACAATGTTAATTTTACAAAGCTGTATAATCATTTAAAACAAAAATGATTTATCTAGTATCGCATAAGAAATTGATATTGTCCTAAATTTTGAAACATGTTGATGAAGATGTCACATCACATACGTGGAGACTGGTGTTTAAACCTATAATGCTTGATCTCAATATGTTAAGACTTACATGTCTTCTTTTAGTAAATCAACAACAACCTAATTTCAAATTACCAATGATTAGTATCATCACTAAACTGCGATAAAGTTTTAGGTAGATATAGATTTAAAGCAAAATGTCAAAATAAATAAAAAAGATAATAGTACACTACAGGGAAAATAAAAAGCTATGCACATAAACGATTAGTTTGGTGTATCACATTGACAAATCGGTCGATCGTAGAGTTTCATCGAAATGTGTTCGGTGGTTTTGGTTTAGCAAGGTCAATAGATGTTTCTTCAGTTTAGGTTTTATGTGAAAAACTGAACTGACTCCCCCTAAAATCTCACACCGTTTCATGGAATTCCATCAGTCCAAATGTGTGACACGAGCTAACATAATCTATTTATCTTATATATGGGCTTTAGTGAATTTTAAGTTTAGATTCTTAAAACTCCAAACCACGTATAATTATTTATAGCAAGGCAGTGGCCGTATTTATTCAGTTCTTTAAACTTTTGAACAATAGCTTTTGATAATTCACTAATTTCATTTCAATTAGTGTTCAAGAATTTGTAATAAGAAGAAAGTCTCTTAAAACGTTGAATGGAATTCAGTTAATAGAAAAATATCACTTAAGTAAAAAGGGGGACTCATGCATTATAAAAAGGCAATGTCAAGAGTCCTATGGTATCAAGTGAATTAATTACAATGAAAGAGGGTCAAGATGTCTCATCTAGAGATGTCATAGTTCAAGCACGTCTAACAAAAAAAGGGTCGTAATATGTCAAGGAACCCAAAAAAAAAAAATATAAATAAAAAAACGCATAAATTAACCCATAAAAGATCAAATAACATGTAGCCATAACCATAACTTAACCCGACTCTACAGCATTTATTTTTTTACTAATGTAGCAGTTGGAAAAAAATGTTGACGAAATATATTTAAAAAATTGTATTTTTGTAAACATACGTTTCTCGATGAAGGGTTATTATTTTTTATTTTTATAAAAATATTCTTTTGGGGGAGTGGAGGAAGTCAAGAGCTAATTGATAGAAAGTGAAATCGGGAGAGTGTGTTGGGGGGGGGGGGGGGGGGTAAGTCGGTCCATTAGGATATACTCTGCCCCCTCTCCCCCCAAAACAGAGTCAGTGCACACTCAACCCATTAGTCACCAAGCAACAACACATACTAAGGGGTTTAAGAGTGAGGGAAACAGTAAAGCATTCCAAAAACCATCTCTCATACAAACACAACATCAATCCCACCACATCTATTAACCATAGAGACATTAGGAAAGTGGGTGAATTAAAGAACATAAAATACAAAAAATAAAAATAAAAACATTAATAAGTACAGGGAGCCATTCTCAGATACAGACATACATTAGAGATTAAGTAACTCTTAACATATTTACTCAACAACATAATAAACAGAAATTTAGAATCTAACAAAGGACATTTCCGAAAGAATTAATTAATGTGATGTGTGATGTGTTCATGAACACTAAAATAATCGAGATTTGATTCCCAAGTAGGAGAAACAAGTCCACACTATGTTCACATCGATAGATTTATAATTATGTACGAAGTTAATATTCTATTATAATTTTAATCGTATGTGAAGACAATAAAGGAATCGTGCTTTCACCGCGACCCATTAAGTATATGTTTTATTTTGAAACACTACTTATACCTTTCTCTGTTAAATTCCGGTTTATGAAAAAACATGTTAAAGTAGACCGGCCTTTGAAATTGGATTCAATTAACCGAAAACTCGATTATGCACGTATACTGAGATGATTGAAACGCTAAATATGTTAAGCGATACGATCAGCGAGGTGCTATAAGTGATATAATATTACTGAATAGATGTCTTTATATGGGTCATGTAGATCAAGGAGTCTAATAGTCAGAGTTGGCCATTCACCATCACCCCGTTCATTTACCCAGGCGTATTACTGAATAGTTCATATACAAGGTGCGGGTAATACTCGAATCATTCTACTACTTACAATATAAATTTCTCGCTATGTGTAAACATCGTTTAATCAATTATTTAATATAATGTGAAGGAAGATTAAGCAAACAATGATGCAACATGAGGGCAAATTGTATACAAGGCCGCGCATTGTAGCAGTTCCTATTAAACCGAAGCAGTTAAATATCATTAGTTATGATAGCAGTATTTCTGAACAGCTTTAGCAAATCCGTGATCACAGGTTCTAATAATGTAGAGGAACCGCATAAGTGCTAATGCGATAATAGGAAATAACACCTAAAAGACAATACCCAAACCAATCATTAAGTAGCTTTTTAAGAAGGTATCGGAGAAATGCCCTGTCAAATTCTATAGAGGTGCCGCAGTTAAACTTATAAATAATAAGGAAGCAGTTCACTATAAAAAGTCGGGAAACGTACTAAGAACTGAAAGAACAAGAGACTATGGAACTAGAAAGGTGGAGTGAATAACTGCGGCATATTCTTTCCTTAACAGAACAAATCTAAATATAATTTTACAACGATTCAAATATATTCGTTATAGTCCGGGAGATAGCGTGCAAAAAAGTGTCTAATTACCATCAAGCTAGAAATTTGTGTATACCATAGATTACTCATTTAAATATTACTCCAAATCGAAGAGGTCACTTATCAAGTAACAAACTAACATCAATTTGATATTCGGTCTTCCAGCTAATTTTGTACTCAGGATAATGAAAATCACATTGTCCGCTATAAAGGGCGGGACATGGCTGCTCACAACTGTTCTTTTTTTTTTCAAATGCCTTCAAATGCCCTATAGCCAAGCTATGTCCCGCAGACGAACTTAGCCTACCACATATTCTAAAAAGGTACTAAAAGATTACCTTTTTGAACGAGCGTAGTGAGTTCTTCATTTCAGAGACTTGGGATTTGAAAAGTTTGTTTGTTTGTTTGTTTGTTTGTTTGTTTGTTTGTTTGTTTGTCTAACGATAACTGGAGTAAAAATTGATCAATTTCAGCGAAATTTGGCACGTAGATGGATCTCAGCATTTTTGAGAACTGTATAGTTTTTGAAAATTCCTCACTAATTATTTCCAAGATGGCGGCCAATATGGCGGACGACTAAAAAAAAAGTTTTAAGCCAGCATAATGTGTTATACATCGTTTTGAAGGTCTTTAAGAGAAGGAAAAGAATATGTAACTAATCAAATTTCACACTTCATATTTTCAAGATGGCGGCCAATATGGCGGACGACAAAAATAAAAAGTTTTAGTCAGCATAATGTGTTATACATCGTTTTAAAGGTCTTTAAGAGAAGGAAAAGAAAATTTAACTAATAAAATATCACAGTTAATATTTTCAAGATGGCTGCCAATATGGCGGACGACTAAAAAAAAAAGTTTAAGTCAGCTCAAAGTGTGTTATACATCGTTTTAAAGGCCTTTAAAAGGAGGAAAATAATATTTAACTGATAAAATTTAATACTTCACACTTTCAACATGGCGGCCAACATGGCGGACGACTAAACAAAAAGTTTTTAGTCAGTATGACATGTTATACATCAATTTAAAGGTCTTGAAGTTTAGGAAAGGAATATCTAAGTATTAAAAATGTCACACATAATATTTTCAATATGGCGGACTATTAAAAAAAATTAGATCTGCTTGGCATGTAATACATTAATCTAAAGGTCTATAAAAGTAGGAATAGAGTCAATAACTTTTCAAATTTCATAATTTATATTTTCAAGATGGCGGCCAATAAGGTGAATGACAAAACGTTTTTCGTCCGTATGGCATTTTATACATCGTTTTAAAGGGTTTAGAAGTAAGAAAAGAGTAAATAACTATTAAAATTTCACTCTATATATTTTCAACCAATTGTAGATAATTATTATTTAGTACAATTATTGCATACTAAGCAGTTTAAACTGGAAATTTAGTTGAACGTTGTTTAATAGAGGTATTGCAGGCTCGCTATGATCGCACGTTTATACAGGAGTTGTAATAATGTTATTGTTGGCTCGCTGCGCTCGCCCTGTATAGACAACATTTAAAATTAGTTTTCATTTAACTGGGTATATATTGAAGGTTCGCTGCACTCACCAATTTATTTAGTATTTCTAGATTATGTTATGCTGTATAAACTTGCGAGTGCAGCGAGCCTGAATTAATTATATTAAATAATGATTACGTACAAATACTTTATAAACAGGCGAGCGTAGCGAGCATACAATAACTTTATTTAATTATATTTACTACAAATTCTGAATCAAACCGGCGAGCGTAGCGAGCCATCTTTAATTTTATTAAATAATTACTATATCTACTGTATAAACAGGCGAGCGTAGCGAGCCTTCTTTAATTTATTTTATTAAATAATTAGTATATTTACTGTATAAAAAGCGAGCGTAGCGAGCCTTTAATAACTTTATTTAATAAATATTTACAACTAATTCTGAATCAAACAGGCGAGCGTAGCGAGCCTTCTTTTATTTGATTAAATAATTACTATATTAACTGTATAAACAGGCGAGCGAAGCGAGCCTGCAATAACTTTATTTAATAAATACTTACTACAAACGCTAAATCAACAGGCGAGCGCAGCGAGCCTACAATAAATTTATTTAATAAATATTATCTACAAATGCTAAATCAACAGGCGAGCGCAGCGAGCCTGCAATAACTTTATTTAATAAATATTTGCAACAAATTCTGAATCAAACAGGCAAGCGTAGCGAGCCTTCTTTAATTTGATTAAATAATTACTATATTAACTGTATAAACAGGCGAGCGTAGCGAGCCTACAATAACTTTATTTAATAAATCTTTACTACAAATTCTGAATCAAACAGGCGAGCGTAGTGAGCCTTCTTTATTTTATAAAATAATTACTATATTTCCTGTGTAAACAGGCGAGCGTAGCGAGCCTGCTATAACTTTATTTAATACATATTTACTAAAAACGCTAAATCAACAGGCGAGCGTAGCGAGCCTACAATAACTTTATTTAATAAATATTTACTACAAATGCTAAATCAACAGGCGAGCGCAGCGAGCCTGCAATAACTTTATTTAATAAATATTTACAACAAATTCTGAATCAAATAGGCGAGCGTAGCGAGCCTTCTTTAATTTGATTAAATAATTACTATATTAACTGTATATCAGGCGAGCGTAGCGAGCCTACAATAACTTGATTTAATAAATATTTACTACAAATTCTGAATCAAATAGGCGAGCGTAGTGAGCCTTCTTTATTTAATAAAATAATTACTATATTTCCTGTGTAAACAGGCGAGCGTAGCGAGCCTGCTATAACTTTATTTAATACATATTTACTAAAAACGCTAAATCAACAGGCGAGCGTAGCGAGCCTACAATAACTTTATTTAATAAATATTTACAACAAATTCTGAATCAAATAGGCGAGCGTAGCGAGCCTTCTTAAATTTGATTAAATAATTACTATATTAACTGTATATCAGGCGAGCGAAGCGAGCCTACAATAACTTGATTTAATAAATATTTACTACAAATTCTGAATCAACAGGCGAGCGCAGCGAGCCTGCTATAACTTTATTTAATACATATTTACTACAAACGCTAAATCAACAGGTATGCTCAGCGAGCCTGCAATAACTTTATTTAATACATATGTACTAGAAATGCTGAATCAAGAGGCGAGCGTAGCGAGCCTGCGTTAATATTATTATTAAATAAAGATAATGGACAGAATCATTTTAATGATATTTTCAGGTTAAATAAGAATGTCAGGTTTTACTGAAATATTATTCTGATATCATTATTGAGAACATAGTATGGCTGATATAAAAGCACCTTTCTACGCGAGTTCTTTATGCACCGCATCACTAGTATAAAAAATTCTAGCTTGATATTAGTCAGACACTTTTTTCCACGCTATCTCCTGGACTATTAGGGAAGTTATAATACATAATTACACATCTATTTTTACTTTCTCATATAAAGAGAAAGTATTGTGATGGCGCGAAAATTCGATTTTGAGATTTTGATGGATTTACACGTTTTGAGGTCCCCTGAGTCCAAAAAAGTGGTTTTTAAAAAATGTCTGTCCGTCGTCTGTCGTCTGTCTGTGCAGACGCCTGGAGCCTAAACCACTGGGCCGATTTTGACGAAATTTGGCATACAGGTTCAGAAAAATCATACCCCGAGGCGAAATCGAGAAATGAATTTTAGCTCCAAATTTGGGGGGCGCTACCCCCCAAAAACTCTGAAAAAACGAAAAAAAAATATTTTTCGAAAACGGTTCCGACGATTTTGATTAAAAAAATTCTTAAATGTAGTCCATTTAAATACGGATCCAACGATATAAGCAGTTTTTCCGGGAAAAATCTAGTTCCTGAGAAAATAGCAAAAAACGTGGACGGAGAGATCCCGGGTTCGATTCCCCACCCTGGAGAAGTTGTTTTTATGGTAAATTTTGATATAATTTTTAATAATAATTAAACGCACTTACAAAAACTAATAAATGGAAAACATTGGCTAAGTAATTATGAACTTGTATATGAGAAAGTTTGTCTGAGTTGTCTCGGACCGATTTTTTTTGTTAATCCTGTTACATTAATTTTCCAGAATTTTCAAAATAAGAAGTCGAGGAAAGGTGTACTCCTAAATAGCTTAAGCTTAAACTTACTCATGCTTAAAAACCAAAATTCCACACGAAAAAAAAAAAAAAATTATTTATGGATGAGAAAAGACCACCCATCAACACCTAAACGAAAATGTTTCCCAGTCTCGTGACCGAAGTAAAGGAAAGGCAGAACAAAATTAAGTAAATAAACATTAACGTTCGGAAATACCTGTGCATTTCATAAAACATAACAGATATGAAACATTAAAAAAATTTATAATGTAAACTTAAGGATTAAAAAAAAATCTTTCACTTTTTACGACTTCATCTGTATGGGAGGGCTTGATAATTATGGACCCCAAAAAAACTTTAGAAAAAAAAAGTAGAAGAAACCGTCAATTAATGAACAGTAAGCATGGATAAGTTTGACAGAGTGCGGTGAGGTCCAGCCAAAGCCAACATTATTCATTACGTTTCTAGCAATTTGCATGAAGAAAACTACACAACAATTATTTCAATTACGAAGCCCAAAAATAACAGCTCCCGCGGGGGCAATTAACCGCTGACGCTCTTTCACGCCCCCGCCGCCTTAATTAAATATTTTCGGCCATTAAATATAATTAATAATTTAGATTTCCTGTGTTTTTTGTTATGTTTTAAGGGCCAAAATGATAGTTTAGAATATTAACAATTCCTATGGATGAGAATATAGAACAAGATAGGCAAAAAACAGTAACCTGTTTTTAGAAAAATTACTAATAAAAAAAGTTAAATTGAACTAACATATTAAAAGTTAATTGTTTTTTTGTTTACCCTATATTCAATACAAGAGTCTGGTAAAATATAAAATAATTAGACTAAAGTAAAGAGCACAGAGTACCTCGTTATGTTTGGATTAACTCAAAAAATTCTCATGTTAACAGCTTCGATAATATTATATAAATAAATAACTTTGACTAATTATTTTGGTTAAATACTTAATTGTTTAATAACAATAAATAATTGTAGAACTTATAGTAAATTAAACAATTTTTGGGCTAAAAAAAAAACACTATTACATTAAAAAAACCTTTGCACGGAAATCCGTGTAATTAAGGTTAATCTTCTTGATTATAAAAAAAGATCAAATAATGTAGATATCTTTCCTTAATTCCTGAATAAATATCTACTTAGGGCGAAGGATGTGACGATTTGACACATGTCTATTGTGCGTGAAGGTCTAATATATTCTGAAATTCCACATAATATAGTTGGTTCTTTCTTTAGCTACTAAACAATACATATATAAAATAAGAAAAATCCATAAAATATATTTTTTATATATACTGATAAAAAAAACCCTAGTCTTGGAATTCAACAGAGCTTTAAAACCGTATAGAAAATTATATTCATATCTTATAAAGAAAATTGCCCAAAGAGGAAAAAATGTAAAATCGTTATTCGTCTCAGTGGTAGGTACTATACAAATCATCAAGTTAGGGTTTATTATTTAATGGGAGGGCGAAGCGAACTTTAGCCTTAACTAGGTTTCTAGATTCCTTAAAAAGGGAACAAAGTAACAGAATTGAATTGACAGGTAGTTGAAGAGTATTATATTAGTAGTTAAATTATGTACTAAATGTAACATTATAGAAGAGCAGGTCAGTCTGTCAGTTTCATGTTTATGACAGGAAGGGTGGAATCCCGTTTGTGTAGATGAGATGAGTATGATGGGTGTATGGGGGTTGCGGGGTGGGGGAGGGTATGAAAGTTAACTAAAGTCAATACCAATTATTATTATCAAGTAGACAGAGCCAGGTAACTGATATGAAATGTACATAATTCACCCTAGAGCGCATTATAACAGAGCCTCTAAATAATCTAACATTATAATTTGCGGAAGCCCCAGAAACGCCCGGAATATTTCGACATTTAAACAATACGTAATTACATCCGTACGACTATTATACTATTACGAAGTGATGTATTACAGAATTCCAGGATAATTCAAATTTCCTCATCTAGATGAGGGGGTCAGAAGTGGATAAGGTCTATATCCTAACTAACCAGATAATATTTATGTGTGGGTATGTAATAAAATTATAAAACTGACCGGAATCTATACAATAAAGATTAGAAAACAGTTTTAATTTACCATTAGATATAATTATAATATTTATATCATGATAGCTTATTACAATTACAGCATAGATATAACTATTACGATTATTATCGGATAATTTAATTATATGATTAACTATGTGGTAATGGATTATAATTAACATTAACTCTGGTAATTGGTTAAAAATGTTTTACTGAATTGCAAACAAATTCGAGAAAGCAATACAACGAATAAAAGAACAAGTATGTTGCTATATTTCAACGCAATAAACTTATTAATGTGAGTAAATCTCAAAGAACACACTTAATTTCTTTTTCTATTTTTTACATATTTCTTCACTTAAATTTTTATTTTACTTTGATTGAGTTCCACATAATTTTAAAAGATGAAAACGAACTTACTTAAACTTCACAACAACCATGGTTTTCCGGTGGTTGATGATAACATCAGGACATCAAGATGCTCCATATCTCTACAGATCATCACCAATTGTGGAAGTGGACATCGGACTTTCAAATTGGCGATCAAAAGAGTTAAAAAAAAGTCGCAGACGTTTAAGTTAAAGTTATAACTTCTTTTTTTTTTTTAAATAAAATTGATAGTAAAACCACAAAAAATAATAGTTTAGACTGTTAGATAAAGTGCAATTTGACTGTTAGATAAAGTGGGGATTATCATAAAGTGGTCATCATAACCAATGGACTGAATCAGCTGCCTGGTGAAGTGAACCAATTCGGCACAGATCTCGGTTAAATACATAACTTAGAAACGCATGATATTTTAATTAGAAGACTCTAAGTGAAATTATACTGTTTTGAGCAATTAGTATATTCATGGGTAAATGGTTTGTGATATAAAAAATTAAATACTTATAGAAGGAAAGAATTATTTAACAAATATTTTGATTATAACACTGCGTATATCGACAATCCAAAATGTGATTTATGAATAGCTTTCATTACTCTAATGAATTTGCTTAATTCTCAATATACCTTAATAATTTTTATCAATTAAAAGTCCATTTTATTTGTCTTTATAAATGAAAGTAAGTGTTTAAAGTTACCATCGGTGGATTTTGTTTCCACCTCGGATATGGGTTTTATTACGCGTCAAAATGTTAACATAAAATTGAAATTCTAATTTCAATATACAAGGAAAACATTTTAGTGTCGGGAACCCCGGGAGTAATATTGGTTAATGCTCTTTCAGACAGACGGAGTGATGAGCGTTACAACGGTGTGGACGAAAACAAAAACTTTAAGAGGGAAGCCGAGTCACTACACTTTCCACTTTGGCAGATTTGAAATATATGTATTAAAAGTATTTTCTCAAACTATATATCTAATCTTAATAGAGTGGAGCAGGAACGACAGGAGGGAGACAACAAGAAATTCACATTAAGCACCACTTTAGCTTCACTATTAATCTGGTTTCACTTACTGCTCCGTGTTACGGACAGGTAAATCCAAGTTTTGAAACCAGTCCGCGTAGCTAACACACCTACGTAAGGGAGGCTCAGGAGATAACGCAGTATCTCTTCTGGAGCATTTACGATAACAGAACAAGACAAGTCCGACGGTGGGGCCAACAATTTTTAGTGGTCGATAGCCTCATAAATATTTATTATTGGTTAAAAAAAAACTTTTAAACTAATTATTAATTATTATATTAAATTTAAGTGTTAATGTCTATAATGTTAAAAATGCCTTAAAACATGTTAATGTGACCCCTTGTAAAAGGTCACCTGGTCAAGTTGGTAGTCCCTGTGGAATCATGTCATATGTCCTAATTTAGGTGAGGTGGCCACTTTTGGTTCATACCTCCAATAGTCACTTTATAGACGTTTTACTGTATACTATTTTAAAACATATAATTTACACAATGAAAATGATAAAAAAAATTAAATTAATGGACAATTGCATTTGTTGCTGATAGTAATTTAAGGTTGATAGAAAATTAAAAAAAAAGGAAACATTGTGGACTGGCCACGATGTTGCACACACCCAATATTCAAAAAGTGCAACTCAAATTCCTCCTAGCCTAAGGAGGATTAAATATTTATTACACATGTTGTTCTAACGTTTAAAAAGTATTCTCCTATGTTGAATAGCAAGTATAAAGAAAATATTTGTTAGTGACATCGATTTGAAAGGCTCTAAATATATATATATATATATATATATATATATATATATATATATATATATATATATATATATATATATATATATATATATATATATATATATATATATATATATATATATATATATATATATATATATATATATATATATATATATATATATATATATATATATATATATATATATATATATATATATATATATATATATATATATATATATATATATATATATATATATATATATATATATATATATATATATATATATATATATATATATATATATATATATATATATATATATATATATATATATATATATATATATATATATATATATATATATATATATATATATATATATATATGTATATATATATATATATATATATATATATATATATATATATGTATATATATATATATATATATATATATATATATATATATATATATATATATATATATATATATATATATATATATATATATATATATATATATATATATATATATATATATATATATATATATATATACGTATATATATACATATAAATACTGATAAATAGTTATCATATCAGTCACAATGGATGCTTAAGTTAAAAAAATGTTTAATAAATTATATAGATTTTCAGGCATTAGTGAACAAGTAAAAAGTCTTATAGGATCAAAGTTGCCATCCTTGACGAAACTCGGTGATTTTGAGTGAAAACCAAGTCACACTCATGCTATTAGAAAGACCTAGAGGAACAAGAGCATATTTAATTTCCAACGAACAGTAACACTTTAATTCATGTGAAGTCACTGAGAATATGCTATTATACTAACTCTCCCTGTAAATCTTAAGATGGTAATAAGATACTAAACTCGTTCCGGTAATGTTCAATCCAAAAAAACTTTTTCACATTGATCACAAAGCAGAACAAAAGCTTACACATTAGACAATTATAAAATATCACGTTTAAAAGTGTTTTTATTGTTCGAGTTAATGCTCTTCGTTATTCTGATAGATTATGTTACTAAGGATTAAAAATTGTGTTTTATTTTACCTTGAAGAATGTTAAGAGTTAAGATAAGCATATTGTAAACTTAGGTGAGTCTTTAGGATTTTGCAAGAAAGTTACATCAAATTTGACTACAATATAGTCCAACAAAGAATAATTTTATTATTATGTATAGCATTTAGTTATTTACAATAAAAGTATTTTCTACATTGAGTTTGACTGAATAAAATTCAAATAATTTAAACTGTTCAGTATTATAACATGTTCAAATGATTAATAATAACAATGGCGAATTTGTAATGAAATATCGCTCCTAATTCTATTAGTTAAATAATCAATCATTAGTCAATAAATAGTCAAATGAACTGATAACTAGTTTAGTAATTATTAATATTATACACACACACACACACATATATATATATATATATATATATATATATATATATATATATATATATATATATATATATATATATATATATTATAGTGGCACATCCCATGGTGTCTCTCACTATCACAAATTGTGTACCTTATTGCAGTGTGCAAAAACACGGTATTACATTGTTAATATATATATATATATAACATAATATAAACAATAAACATACATAAAAAACTCAGGATTCGGTCACAAAAAATGTTAACTCTATATAACATTTTTCTATTGTTTTGCTTAATGTTTTTTTTAACAGATCATCAACTTTTACTCTTTGTAAGTTTTAAGTTCTCAACGAAGAATGTCTTGTTTCTTTTCTCCTTTATAGCCGAAACGTCGGGTTTTTTGAGAATGTTGTGTTATTGTTATTTTTATGGCCGAACCCCTGGGTGTTTCTAAAATTAGTTGTTAATTAAATATTCGCGGTATATATATATATATATATGTGTGTGTGTTCTATAAAATCTCTGTTAAAATACATACCTACATCGTTTTATACTTCAAGCAAATTATTAGCATAATTTTCTCTAATGAAATAATTGAATAATGCACGTGTAATACGATAGAATTTAAATCCACTGTGTGATAAAAAAAAGTTGGGTAAAGCATGTCAGAGCTTAATGCCTTCAAGCTATACAAACAATGCCGGGAGGGGAGGGATGTAAACTTTTTGCCACGGTTTTACAACTGCACGATTCCTTTGTGGGAAAATTCTAGCAGCTCTAATGAAAAGGTACACATTTTGTAATGTATAGCAGTCAAATGATTCTTTAGTAAATGAGGCTTAGTTTTCAGAACAAATATCATGTGTGGGTATTCTACACGTGCGAAACTATATTTTTCAAACCAGCATAATTATTAATTTTCATTTCAAACTTCGTATATACGAACTTTCTGCATTACATTTAGGGGCTATTATTATCTAAGTTAGTAATTGTGGTCGGGATTTTGAAGAATTTATTCAAAGTGAATAAAATTACGAGTTAAATGTTAACATTATTATCGAAATTTAATTGTTGAATTACATTATAATAAGACAAAATTTATAATAAACCAAGCTTAGAATTCAAGTCACATTAAATTACTATCCTCGGCTATATTTTTCTCTAATGAGTAATTTCGACTGACTTATCATAAAAGAGGTGCAGTTCAAGAACCAAACAATGTCTTCACAGAGAATAATTATTGTACTTAAACAATTGACCGATCTCGGCTGTTCTAATGCAACCTTCTTCAGATAATCTGATGGTTACAGAGTGACTTTAAAAGTGCAAGTCATATATGTGTAATTAATAATGTACGTATTAAATTGAAGTAATGAAGTACATAATAATCAAAGAAGAAGGGAAAATGAAAGATAAAATGTACCCTCCTCTCCGCTGGTAATAGCTTATGTTTATAGTAAACTTATTAATTAAATCGCGGGTGCTTGATTTCCAGGAGTTAATTTTTATTTCTATTTTTCTCTCATTCAACGATGATTAATATTTTTTTAAACAAATAAAGTCAAAAATAGTATGATATGTTTTTATAAATATATTGTATTGTCATCGGAAATACATAATCTGTTCAAGTTTCAGATTTCAAGATGGGCGGGAAGTGGGTCAAATTAGGTTACAAGATTTAGAGACAAACAAACATAAGACAAGTTAAGTCAAATAAAAGCGTGGCAAAAAGATACTGCCTCTACACAATACTCTAGGTAATTTGGCGGAAAACGCTAATTAATATAATCAGCTCAAGTAATATCTAAGAAATCATCATCAGTAAGAGAGAGCAAAGTGTAAGCAAATATAGCAGGTCACTTAAATCAAGTTAATAAAGAAATTACGAGGAGATAGTAACTTACTTCCTAATCTATTCACATTTCACATTATTCTTAGTTTAAATCTTTAGTTACCGATAATGGCCATTAAAAAATTCAACCACATTTTTAAACTTGCTAATAATAACAATAAAACTTTAATTTTAAAAGGTTTATTATTTTAAGTTTTTTTTGAGTTATAGGTTGTTTTTCTTTAATAAATGTATAGTTTTAAAATGCATTCAAGAAAAAAATCAATTACAAACTTTCATTTTTTTAAAAAAATAATTAACTGATTAGAAAAGCTATTAAACAAAGTTATTAAAAAACAATGGTGTACACAGCACAGAATCCATTATAAGAGAGCACAAAGAGGGAGCGTGTGTAGTTAGTATTAAGACAGAGTACATATAAGAGAATCTAATGAATATAAAACAGTGAAAATGCAGTAGATGTAGGAGACCTCTGTAATGAAATAGGATAACTCATTTAGATAGATTAGAGTTGGGAGTAATGAACAGATCATTATCAGTAGAAGCTATATAAAGCTTAGAAAAGGCCCATTAAAAACAGTGCCGAACTCTCAGCCGAGAAAACTAACCACTCTACTATATAAGAGAAGCTATAAGAGTCTGGATATAACAGGACTCAATATGCCAGTTATGCTTATGCAATACCTTAAATTACTTTCCTCCCACTAATAAATTAGGCTAATGTTGAAAACACTAACATACTAAACAATAATATAGTTAGAAATTAAAATTTAAAAACACACAAAAGAGATTCTACTATTAAACAATAATAAAAGCGGTTCATTTTAAACATTTCATTTTGAGTAATGACAATACATATGTTTAACTATTTGATTTATTTAATAAGTATATATTACCTAAATATTATGGTTTTACAAAATCTCAATAACAACTTTTAGCTTACAATTTACTATATGACTGTATTATGTTTGAAATTACGATTGATTACGATTAGGTATTCCTAAGATTTATTTAATATTTACATATAAAGATTAAATAAATCTTATTTGTTGAGTTAACAGTTAAAGATTTTAGCCTTAGTTTATTTCATGTAACTAATTCCCTTGCTGAACCCTTCACACAGGTAATCATACTTCCCAGCTCCAGAATCCATATTCCGTAGGCTGCAGACTCCACACTCCTCATACAACCTACTTTTGTATTTATTAACGTGTAATAGCCATTCAAAATAGTCGAAAGAATAAAACGATTATCTGAGCAGATTATTTAAGATTAAACCACCAGTGAGTATTAATTCATCAATATGTTTTACTACTACCTACTATCGGCCAATAAAACCAATTTTTTAGGTAAGAAGAGTCGGATTGATTGTTATATTGCCAAGAAACCAGGATAGCTAATATTTAACCTTATGATTAACTAAAGTAGTCATCAAAGAACTGATGATGACTAACTAAAGAAGTCATCAAAGAACTGATGATGACTAACTAAAGAAGTCATTAAAGAACTGATGACGACTAACTAAAGATGTCATCAAAGAACTGATGATGACTAACTAAAGAAGTCATCAAAGAACTGATGATGACTAACTAAAGCCGTCGAAACCAATCTGCATTAAACAGCTATTGTGGATTTTGTGACAATAAATTAATCAATTTTGCTCTCTGCGTTTCTAAGAACAAAAAGGAAAATTCCGTAAAATATCGGTAAATACAACTAATTTTATATTCGACAAGAAAGATAAGTGAGAATCTCAGTTCAATCCATAAACAAAAATCAACAGGCAACAACTAATAACTGCTAAGTAAGTAATGGTCATAATTTACCCAATTTATATTAAATCCTGAGCGGTAAGCGGACAGTATCTCTTTGTACAAGAGCTACAAACAAAACTGCTTCTACATTATAAATAATACAAGTTAAGAGATAGATTGAAAAAGATAAGGATATTTAGCTTTGCTTGATATTTCCAAGACGATTAGAGAAGTCCGTCATGCGTGCAACTGAGTTTAGTCTCCTGTGTAGATATAACAAATTTGTCTAAGGCCTTGTTAGAGGCGCCAACTCTCGGCCCGTTTTATTCCACACTACTCAAATCCCTGCCCCGTACCGAAACTCACCGACTTGAGTAATTATTTGTAAATGTAATATACAGAGCGATCGTTATCTCCCTTTACTTTAAACTCTCTCAGAGAAAACCATCGAAGTTATTTTACAACAAATATTTTACAAACAGCTTTTTTAATATTTTAATAAATCCATCTAAAAAAAATAAATGGGAGGTAAGATGGCTGATAACTGATAAGGTGTACATATAACATAAAAAACAACTACTATTTCATTGATTGAAACTTTTCGACCCTTATTTGAAGATCATCTTCACAAAAAAAAAAAATAAATAAATAAATAAAATAAAATAAAATAGTGAATAGATTGTCCACACCTTATAAAAAAATGGTTAACTAAATTAATATGTTTAATTATCGGTAAATTGTGGGAACAACTCGGCTTAATTTATGATTATTATATATTAAAAGCTACATTTTGAAGGATTTAAAATGGACGAGAAATTACAAAAGCATAACTTAAATAGCTAACATGAATTAACAAGCAAGTTAACGTGCATATGTTCACCACAAAATATATATTTAATTATTATTATAACAATTAAAATAATTTTAAAACTATTTTTCTCTTACATTACACAGAAACCATGTTAACAATACAGCCAATTTGCTTGTAAAAAAAAAACAACTACCATGCGAGAGAGAAATTACCGTCTACAATTTACTTCCTGGTTTAAAAAAAACATAAGAAAATGATCTTAAAACGATAACTTGGATAACAGGGCATAAAGAAATTGCTTAAACAATTAAAACATATTTTTTTTTTTACCTTAGTGATTATTTAGCCGATAAAAAATGGTATAAAAATGGGAAATCAGTCAAGCATTCGTGTAGGGATTTTTAAATAATAAAAAAAAAATGCTATCAACATAAAAAATCGATCTGACAAAACTTTTATTTTAATTTTCACACTGAATTTAAATCTAAACCTTTTATACTTGGGCTATGTGACCAAGCTGTATACCCTTAAAAAAAAAACAAATAACTAAACACTTAGTATTTTTTTTAAATAATACCAGGTGATTGCCATGGTATTGATAGATGACATTGACTGGTTTCGTTTTCCAAAGGGATGACATTATTATTATTTTTTATTTTTTTTTTTCATTTAAATTTTTTTAAAACAAGAGATCGAACTCAACGGATAACATACTACACTTTTGATGTGGGTATTAAGAATAATTCCAGGTAAAATTCAAGAGCTATTTTCCAAACAAATTGTTAATTATGGAATTATCTTTAGAATAACACTTTTCAGTTGGGACTCTTTACAAGAAAGAGTTTGGGATTTATAATTAAAAAGTTCTTAGGAAACGTAAAGAAAATTAAGACTGAAACAAAAATAAATGAGAAGCAAGATTAAGTAGAGGAAAGGTTACAAAGAGTGTAAAAATAATTCTCACCATCATTAAAAATAAAATAAAA
Organism: Gerris lacustris; assembly: GCA_951217055.1. Taxonomy (NCBI): domain Eukaryota; kingdom Metazoa; phylum Arthropoda; class Insecta; order Hemiptera; family Gerridae; genus Gerris; species Gerris lacustris. The sequence goes on from OX578278.1 coordinate 61,261,323, forward strand.
ATATTCCATTTTGAATCTAAATCCCTTTAAGATAAAAGCATTTGAGAAATTTGGTTTTCCGGTGAAATCATCGTCTAAACTAAAGGGTTTAAAGTCCAACGATTTGCTTCCGCATCTGGAAAACTCTTCAGATGTGTGGAGCATCGTTATGTTAACTAGAAGCTAATATAAAGTAACACAACCATTGTCACAAACAAATATTGTCACCGCAATTTTATATTGATTTTAAACAAACTTTCGACATTTTATATCATCTTCAGTGTGTCTTCGCATAGTAAATGAAAGACTACTACTGAGTAGTCTTTCATTTACTATACAAACGTTCATTAACTTACACTGAAGATGATATTAAATCTCAGTCGAAACAACCAAGCATTTGTTAACTTACAGCAACACGTTCGTTTTAATGATAGAGCTACGCGAAGCCTATTTCTTTCTTTTTTTTAAAGCCTATTATTAATAAAGTTGTTATAGCATCTTCCTTTGCGTGTCTCGAGGACAGGACTTTACTATTTAGTGTCTTATTTTTAAAAATACAAAGTTGTAGTCACTAATACAATTATTATTGCTTAACTAAGTAATATAATTTAATATTATTCCTTAATTTGAAGTATCAAATAGGACTATGAATGTAAATTTAAAAAATCGGTCCGAGACAACGCAGACAAACTTTCTCAAATACGAGTTCATAATTACTTAGCCCAGTGATTTCCTTTTATTAGTTTTCGTGATTTCGTAGGTAATTTTAATTAATATTGAACATTTCATCAAAATTTACCATAAAAATAACTTCTCCAGGGCGGGGAATCAAACCCGGCGCCTCTTCTCTCCGTCCGCGTTTAAAGCTATTTTCTCAGGAACTAGAATTTTTCCGGGAAAATGGCTAATATCGTATTTAAATGGACTACATTTTAGAATTTTTTAATCAAAATCGTCGGCACTGTTTTCTAGAAATAATTTTAAAAAAAAACATTTCTCGATTTCGCCTTGTTAAGTTATATATTATTATTATAAGTTTTCTGAAAATGTATGCCAAATTTTGTCAAAATAGGCCCAGTAGTTAAGGCTCCACGCGTCTGCACAGACGAAAGACGATAGAAAGACATTTTTTAAAAACCACCTTTTTGGACTCAGGGGACCTCAAAACGTGTAAATCCATAAAAATCACAAAATCGAATTTTCGCGCCATCACAATACTTTCTCTTTATATGAGAAAGTAAAAAATGCCCAACATACAAAAATAATGATAGTACGTGATAATTAAATATCATTTTATCAGGGTAAACTTCCATTAATTAAAAATATTATTTTAAAACTTATAATACGAGAATGTGTTTTAAGATAAAGGGTACTTAAAGATGTCTAGCAAATCTAAATGTTTCAAAGAAATACAAAAATTAAATTTTATATAGAAAGCATGTCATTGTTTTGTATTAAATTGCTTTTGTTTTACCCTCCATTTAGTAGCTATAGTTAGAAATAACTTTATTAGAGAAAAAATTTCTTCTTTTATAGATGATAGATGTGATTAAAGCAAAAACTATTACTAACTTTTATAATTACTAAACTCATAGTTTTTAATTATTGAACTTTTACCTTATTAAATACTATATTTCTTAATTGTTTTATTATTTTCATGGATGTATTTTTTAATTAAAATAACAATTAACAAAATTAATTTTAACATTTTTAGCTCAAAAAAAAAGGTGCAGACGTTAAGCACAGGAACGCGAAAACTTGGCTTTAAAAGTGTTCCGAAACGTTTTAACTTTAGAGGGAGAATTCATTAAGAAAGAACATGAACACAAAAACACAAGGCAGGTTAAGAAAAATTGCTTGTTTTAATAAGCTTGAGTAAAGCTGTTGAATAAGAGTTAGGGGAGGTCGGTGGAGAAGGCATCGATCTCAGCCCGGTTAGAAAGGAGTGGGGGCGGAGGATGGAAACAATAGAACAGGGATTTAATAAAACTAACACGAGGAAACAGGAGGGAATGAAATAGGTGCCTTGGGGGCCGCCCCATTATAGTCTTGTAGCAATAATTAATGGAAACTGAGACTGGGGTTAAAACAGCTTTGTGCTTAGTGCTTTGGGAGCGGGGCAGTGAAAAGAGCAAAGGAGAAAGGCTTGCACGGGCTTCACTGTTCACAACAGTAACCGGTAACCTTCGGATCTAGAGGCGAAGGATACGGAAGACGTTCCCTACTTTTTGCTTTTCCGTGGAATATGGCTGTATAACGGAAGAGGTTATGTCTTAAGCTCGAGTTTCCATGACTTAGAAAAATGAACGAGGAAAATGCACTATGTATAGAAAGGGTAAAAAAGAAAAGCAACTTTAAGAAAAACAAAGCATACTTAATAAGTTTTTAGAAAATAAACATAATAAATATTATCAGTAAGAAAAAAACAACCACGATATCAGGAACCATAATATTTTAGTAGTATAATAGTAAGTAGAAACAAGTGCCCTTGTTATAAATTCATTTTATTTCAAGATTATAATGTTAGAAGTAACAATACTAAACCTAAAAAATAATAAGACTAATTCCAGATCTCTGTGGCCAGACTAAATTAAGATAATAGTAAAAAATCGGTCACATAAATCAAACAAAACTTTCTCATTATACATGTTGATACTGTATAGATGACATTGATAACTCATTTAATTGATTTATTTTAAACATATTTAAAAAGTGTTCAACAGATGGTTGTATACTTTTTGTTTTTGATTCTCAATAAAATAAGATTAATTTTCATCAATATTTCGGAAACTAGATTTTTCCCAGGAAAACGACTTATATTGTTTGAATCGAATTTAAATGGACTACATTTTAGAATTTGTAATCAAAATCATCGGAACCGTTTTCAAGAAATATTTCTTTTTTTTAAGTTTTATCAGAGTTTTTGGGGGTTAGCGCCACCAAATTTGGAGCTAAAATGCATTTCTCGATTTCGCCTCGGGGTAAGATATTTCTGATCCTGTATGCCAAATTTCACCAAAATCAGTCCGGTAGTTTAAACCCCACGCGTCTGCATAGGCTCCAGATGACAGACCCTACATTTTTTAAAAAACACTTTTTTGGAATCCGGGAACCTTATAGAACGAGTAAATCCATCAAAATCTCAAAATATAATATTCGCGCCATTACAGTACTTACTCTTTATACAGGGTGGCGCAAAAATACCGTTATGGTTTGAATGTTTAATAACTTTTAAAATTTATTCATATTTTTTATTTTTATTTCAGAATTTTGTGAAGAAAACTTGGGGAATTTGAAATGGAACACTATACAACAGAACAGCGATCAACAATTGTTGAATTATATTTTGAAAATCAATGGTCAATTGCTTATCGTCGTTTTTTTAATGTGCGCGTACTGGACCTTCAGCACCAATAAGCTGCGTCACAATTGACCGTTGATTTTAAAATAAAATTCAACAATTGTTGATGGCTGTTCTGTTGTGTAGTGTTCAATTTCAAATTCCCCAAGTTTTCTTCACAAAATTCTGAAATAAAAATAAAAAATATAAATAAATTTAAAAAATTATTAAGCATTCCATTTCAAATTCCCCAAGTTCTATTCACAAAATTCTAAAATAAAAATAAAAAATATAAATAAATTTAAAAAGTTATTAAACATTCAAACCATAACGGTAGTTTTGCGGCACCCTGTATGTCCTACGTACTACGAGAAAGTAAAAAAGTTATCAAAAAAAGATAAAAATAATTAATTCATATTATGCACATAGTCTTAAAAAAAGAAAAGAAAGATACAATTTACAAGTAGATAAATTTTCTATTAATATATTCTGGAGGTTAAAAAAAGTCGTAGTAATTTTATTGCCTTAAAGCTTTTATATAAGAACTCTAAGCGTTATTAGCGTTTATTTGTTTTCAAGATAATTGTTGTAATAACCATTATCGTTGCTTCTGATAATTATGAAGACCTTTGAGTAACAACTTTGGTACGATGAAATCTCATCTTATCTTATAAAAAGACATGTTTTACACCAAACTTCTGAAATTAATACAATCCTGGTTATTTCATTACAAAACAAATAATCAGATTAACTTAAAAGGGTTACAGTAGGTTGCACAATATCGCATTCCAATTCTGCAAATTTACATGAATCATAAATGGAAACTGGAATGGGGTGTACATGTATAATTGAATTTGAATGATTACAAGCTACAAAATGAAATAAGAGTGGAAAAAGTACTTTGCTACAGTTTATATATAACGAATTAAAGTGGAGTTTTTATCATGATAAAATAAAGAAAAATGTCCAGCTGTTTTCGGAGACTCCCTGAAAGGTTTTGCGTCAGTCTCTGAAATAATGTCGACTTTATCGTACTTCTTCCATAACAAGCACTGACGATGGCTTTAAAAAGACGAAAATCATCTTTGAAAAGAAGAAGAAAAAAATGGAGAGAAAGTTTCATTATACCCTTAGTTTACATCTATTTATCATATTACGAGCTGTAAAGCCCGTGGCAACGGGCTTAATTTTATACTTAAAAAATAGGTAAAATTAAGTAAATTAATTTAGATACCCTATTTAGATAAGTTATTATATCTATTTGAAGAACAAAAAATCAAGACATTTATTTTTATAGGTATTAGTGTGGTTGCCTTAGCTTAGCAATAACAAATCATTTCGTGGTGCGTCGTCGTCGCTGTTGGGACACTACTCGATTATATTAATGATATTTGTTCTTTTAATCGTTACATTGCTTTCTCGAATTTGTTATAGCAATTCAGTAAAAACTATTAAATGATGTGTACTCGTAATTTTTGGGTATCCACAAAACAAATTGCATACTGGATATGCCACTCTTTCCAATTTACAACTAAACTAAGTAAATAAGTGTAGATTTAAAATTATTCATAGCAAGGAAAAAATGACAAATTACCAAGAAAAAAAGCATTTTACTATTTCTTTTCGTCTTCCTTCTATTTTAAGTACAGATTATTTTGAAGTAAGTTTCCAGATTTAAAGTCAAGAGCCCAAGAAAGCCCTGTTTATTATTTATGGTTAGAAAGGATTAAGGATCATTATCTCATACATAAAACAAGGAGTTTCCTATTCTTTTGTTTTAACAGGCGAGTAATTAAAAAGTTCCTTATATTAATAGCGTTAAGGATGGGTTTTAATCTCTCGCACATCCCTTCGCACTGTTTAACATATTCTTAATTCTCACTTCCGCGTGTGCACAGCGTTAACATTATATAATTAATTCTACTATAATAACAAAATAGGAAAACTTATATACAGTATCCAGTATAATAAAAAAATCTGAAGAGAAATATTTTAAGTTTAATGAGAACCGACATTAAAGAAGAAAAAAAAGTTTCAAGGAAGTGCAATTATTAAAATAAGTACTTAGGGGGGGTTTTACAGTGCCATGGGCACACAATAAGGTCACTTAATAGACCAGATATTAATATGTATATATAAATATATTTATACGAATATATTGTGTGCATTGTGAATGAGCAATGAATAATTCATTTATTTAGATAGAATAGACTAAAAAATACCGAGTTAAAAGCATAGTTATCGCAAGATGCTAATGCAGAAAGTAACTTAAGAACTAATGCAGGGTGCTAAGTGAAGAGGTACATCAAGGGTAGACGTCGATAAGAAATTGACTCTATTGCTTTCTCAAAGCCTTACATACATTTGCACTTTTTACTTGTGCATATAATTAACAGGTTTGTTAAAAAGGTGTCTGTTAAAGCAGAACTTAAAAAGTTTAAATATTTAGTAGATTTGTTTATAAATCACAATTAAGTTAAAGAATTTCATCAGCTTCAGTAAACATTTATTCTGCTGCTAACACTCACTTGACTTCATTTTGTTCAAATGTTTTATTCATTAAAAGTTTACATTATTATATTTACGATTAGATAAATTAGGACATTCTATGAATGAAGTTTTAAGGATGTTTTAGATCTTTATTTTCTCATTTGGCATGAAGAGACTTTTCGAAGAGAGAATATAGGTAATATTCTCCAAAAAATAACACTGATTAGGATAACCTAAGCCTTTTCATTTACATTCATCATTATCCATGGTCACCAATCCTCCATAAATAATTAAAAATGTCAAAGAGTTCAAATAATTTTCTTTTTAGGGTTTTGTAGATACTTCTCAAAACCCTTATGCCGAGGGTGATGTGTCCGTCTGTCCGTCGCTCTTTGGTTCATAGGGCCCGAACCGTTTAAGCGAAAGTGCTGAAATTTGAAACACTGGTGCAACTTTTTGACCCAACCACAGGAAAATTATATAGAAGTTCATAATTAGATATGCGCATGCGCAATTCGAAAAAATGTGATAAACTCAATTTTTTTTAATTTTTGAGAGGGGTATCAAATGAATGCTGCTGAAGAGTAAGACATAAATATATATATGCTTTTTTAAATTTTGTATTCCTTATTGGTTAAAAAAATCAAAATATACCAAAAAAAATTCCCCCCCCCCTAACCACTATAGATCGGCTGGTGCTAAAATTTCGAAATAATTCATGCTAATACCTTATTGTGGCGCGATGAAAATTCCGGGAGTTCATCCTAAATTTTCAAAAATTGCCAATTTTGGGCGCGAAAAAGTTAAGTGCGCCCAAAATTTTATTTTTTGAAAATTTTGAGTTGGGTATCAAATGAAAGCTGCTGAAGAGTAGGACACAAATATATATATGCTGTTTTAAATTTTGGATTTCTTATTGGTTAAATAAATCAAAATATACCCAAAAAACTCCCCCCCCCCCAACCACTATATAACGGCTGGTCCTAAAATTTCGAAATAATTCATGGTTATACCTTATGGTGGGGCGTTGCAAATTTCCTGAAAAATTGCATTTATCTTGTCTTTATTGCTGATAAAAATCATTGTGACCCCCCGGGGGATCGAACCCCCGGGGGACTCTTGAGATCGAAGACAAAAAAATCATAATTACATAAAGAGTATGCTTACTCATCTACAAAACCCTAAAAAGTACTTGGACGCAAGTACTTCCCTGTGATTTTTTTAATTTGTCAGGCAGATAATTTTAACTTACTTGTATACGTAAGACAAGTCCCCAATTTTGATACTTTTAGTCCAATATAAATGTATAATTGTGGACCCAACCCACATCTCTTGTTTAATGTTAAGTAACCTCTTTCTTCTTTTATGCTTATTAGACCTAGCTTAGCGAAGGTATTTAAAAAATACTTCATTCTAGTATGATAACAACTTTTCATAAATGAAAATCAGCCGAGGAAGGCAAGTCAAATGAAAAACACAAATAGTTCAATGTTTACGTCCAATTTTTAAAAAATAGTCTACATTAACCAATAAATATAAAACATATTAAATAATCATCATATTCATATAATAACCCTTTATTCTAAATTATGCTTAATCTTTAGGCCCCCATATACGGTCAAAATGTTTGCGCAAACATTTTGACCAAGTATGGGGCTGTTTGATATTTGCGCAAACATGAAGTTTGACGTGTATGGCCTAAATTTGCCAGACATCAGGTTTGCGCAAGCATCATGTTTGCGTAAAAGGTTTGATCGTGTATGGGGGCTTTTAGTAAAGTTTGTACGGTATTAATAACTTCATTTCACTCCGTTTTTGCTATATATCACCTCCTTTAAGGCATCTTCAGGCCTAAAAGAAGATTTAAAATATTTTATCTACATTAACTAAAATATTGACATAGCTATTTAACAAGTATTACTTTAATTAATTAATTAATATAACACATAATTAATTAATATAACACATATTAATTAATATTACACATAAAACAATACACTAACCTCTACAAAATTCCTTCTAAAAAATAACTGTTAAATATAAATAAACATTAAGAACCCTTTTTATGAAAAGTTATGAAGAGATTTATACACACACACACACACACACACACACACACACACACACACATATATATATATATATATATATATATATATATATATATATATATATATATATATCACGGAATAATCAATTTTAAATTTGAATAATTTATTTAATCAAAGTAACTCGTTAATAATTAATTAACTTTTTATTACCATATGCATATTTATTAAGTACCATTTTAATTGAATATAATAATAATGTCGTGTCTCTTAATGTATTTGTTGTGTAAATGTTCTAGTTTAACATGTAAATTAACTCATGTATAAATATAATTGTATTTCCACAGGGAAATGTCTTAGATTGAATATTTAAACTAATCTCGATTAAAACTTGGAGATTAAATTTAAATCATGTCATTATAATATGAGCGTAGGATTTAAACAAATAAATCGGTAAATTCAATCCTGAAGAAAACCAATATGGAAATTTAATTTATATATAATACTTGGAAGTGAACAAAAAAGGCTACATTTACGTGGGGTTTATTTCTCTAATATAATAGGCCATTGTTGTCTTTTCAAATTAAATTATCTCAGATCTTTTAACGCGGAAGAAAACAGAATGGGAAAACAAATCATCCGAAGAAGTTTATTAAAGAATAAGGCAAAGGAGGAAGCAATTTTAAACAAGATAAAGATAACAAGATACTTATGTGAAAAAAACAAGCATTCAATTAGCGCCGATTCTATTAAGAAACTCGACGGAGCGCCAATATCTTGGCATCAAGTGTATGAAGTCAAATCCTTTTTGCAAGGCATGACGGTATAAAAATTCGCTATTAACATTAAAAATTCCATTTATTTCGAGACTTTAACTCGTTAAATTAATGCATGGCTTTGCCAACCTTCTTCATGAATAATGTTAATAAAACAATTCTCTTCTCCTTCCCTACTACACGACAGAAACGGTAAAATCAACCATCTCTGTATGCATAAGATTTGATTGGAAAAAGATAATTTTGCAAAATAAATAAATTAACCAGATACATTTACAAAAAGAAGTACGTACTAGTAGTAGTAGTTGTTAGCAAACATTTTTAAGTGATCCCATGAAAACAGCTATTATCAACATACAATATAGCGCTATTATAAAATAATAAAAAGTTCAAGGCAATAATAAGTTCTCTAATAGTTAACTTAACTGTTTAAGGATAAATACCAACTAGTTAATCGGAATAAATTAAACAGAATTATTTATTACTTCGTTGTAACCATATACAATATGAGAATAAATTAAAAGTGGACAATTAAATAAATAATATGTAATTTGCTTTAACGTGTAATTTGCATGACCTTGCACTGCCAACAAGTCTATAAGAGTAACAGAAAAAATACTTAAGTTTTTATTGGAGTTGATATTTATATTTAAAACTTTCAATACATACAAGTACATATGTGTATGCGACAACAAACAACACAACCAAAAATAATGAAAAATAGTAGAAAGAAGAAACACAAATGTGTGAAAACGAACTTAGAAGCATATCATAGGACTTCATCCTAGCAGAATTTATTGAAAATTTTAATTAAAAATTTATCAATAAAAAGAATAAAAAAACAACAGCTTCCTAAAATAGACTGCCAATTAGTGTGGCACATAGCTTCCTCGCATCCTATTCACGTACTCTATTGATTTTATGCTTTTACAAACCATTATTGTCAAAAAAAAATAAAAAAATAAAGATAATTTTTTTTTAATTTTACCTCCTCAAAACTAGAAATAACACAAAATAAAACGTAACAAAATTTAATCTACTATTCAAGAGCTTTTCAACGATATAATATAAAACATTAACTTTGACATTTGTACCCCTGTACTTTGAGGTACCAAAATTATATTTTTAAAAAACAAACAATACAAAAGGTAATTAAACTAATAAATAAACATAAATAAGAAACCTAATAACAAAAAAATATTTAAACCCTTTAACCTACAACAAAATTAAAAATCGGTACAAAAGTACGTGTACAAATTTTTTGAAAAATAAAACAATAAAATAGCTTTAATGTAAGTATTACTTACTAACTAAATTTCATTAAAATCGGACAAGTAGTTTTTCAGATAAGTTTTCGCAAAAATTGAGCGACAGACCCGACAGACAGACAGACACGAGACCAAAAATGTGCCCTGATGTCTGAAACGGATTTCTGTCTTGGAATTTTTGAAATCGGAGATATAAAATATTTTCGTTCTTCAGAACGATCACATAGCTTCCGTTACCTTCGGTAAGCTCGGAAGCAAAAATGGAAACTACAATATTGAAAATAATAATAACAACTAAGGTAACTAAATATCTATATTTTCATAACATTGATTATACAGGAAGTTTTTATGCACCGTCTACCTTATATTTTAAATTCGACATTCCCGTTAATTGATCTATATCACGACGATTAGTTAAAAAGTATTGAGGTATTTTAGTGACAAGCATAATAAATTATCATTTTTTATCAGTGAGATAATTTTTAAATAATTAATAATATGAAGAATCCCCAACTTAAATTTTTAAGATATTTTTACTTTTCCCGTTTGCAGTATAAACATGTTATTGCTTATTGGAAATTGTAAAACAACAAATAAAATTATTATTTTAGCTGACTTACGTATTCAACTCTGTAGTTATATGATAGAATAACATACCTGAAACAAAAAAAAAAATATATTAATATACATAAATAATACTAAAAATATATTTTAGAAATAACAAAGTGAACAATCTTACTCTGTATCTTTATCTTTATTTGCATAATAAAATATAAAATATCTTCACATACATTTTTCTGATAATGGCAGTTAGGTTCAGGCAACATTTTAATATATATATCATGGAGTCTGCATAGCGACGATCAAAATATTTAAGATTTCTAAATATTTATTTAGTCAAAATATTTAATATAAAGTATTAGAGTAAAAAATGTATAGTCACTTTGACACAAAATTCAAATTAATTCATTTACTTATTAATTTTAATAGAATACGTTAAGAGTAAGCACCTTTATAATTGAAATGTTAATGTGCTAGATGGATATAAAAAAAAAAAATAATATGCTAGGTGTGATATTAAAATAATAACCATACATATTGATTAAAAGACGTTTCAACCCGCCATAAGGTCATCATCGGTTTTTATTTCTATAATTACAAATAAAATCAGATAAAATTATAAGTCTTAAATAACTAAAAGGTAATACTAATGAAATTTAACAATACCAATTTTGGAGTTATTATCTTTCTCAGTACGAGAGCTTCATAATAAAAATTATGGTAAATATATGTAATATGTATTTTATAATATTATGTAAATAGACTGATGATGACCTTATAAGGGTCGAAACGTCTTTTAATCAATATGGATGATTAATGTTTTAATGTCACACCTTAAGATCCACCTGGCATACTAACATTTATAAATTTTATTGATATAGTAAAGCAAAAATAGTGTTTTAACTGGCTTAATTATGATCGTCGACTTTTTATCTTCTTATATGATTTATTGTATACAAGAGTTAAATCAACGTACTCATGGCACCACAAATAGACTGATCAAAAGTATCAGTTTATTGATAATTTAGGTATAATTAGTTTAGGTTAATTAATTAATGTTAATTTAGGTATAATTAACATTTTAAAAAATTCTAGGTTAATAAATTATAAACTGGACATATAGTTTTGAAAATACAGAAGAATATTTTAAAATTATATTTAAATACTGTACAACAATAGAAAAGAAATAATTCGTGGGACAAAAAGGATGTAAACCATTAGGCGAGGTATGTTTACCATGGTTGACAAGAGACTGACAGACACGTGCATCACCCAAAAAAAACTACTTCTACTCACTAATTAAAAACACACATACAATATACGAAGGAGATTCCCTGCTCATATTTTTTCCTTTCGTGAGTCAAAACAACGAAGAATGTTGAAGTATGAGAAAATTATTTTCTAAATGAAGAGGTAAACAAAATAATATTAGGATAGGAGTGAAATCAGATCGAAAATGTTAAGAGTACAACAGGAACATAGAATTAACCTATGTTATTCGATTAAATACAAATAAAGAACTATTGTTCAAATATAAGCAACCTAAACCTAAACCGAGTATAGGGTTTTATCCCTGTTCCGTCTAATACTTGGAAGGAAGTGAAGCTACGGGCACCTGATTTTAGTTGTGGTGACCTTATTGTGAGTCGCAAACGTGCGTACGGGGAAAATTGTTCGAAGCGTCTGTTAAAAATTTCTAATCGTATAATTCTTATATTCTAAACATATAATACATCGACAGTAAAAATTGTAAATTCGTAATAAATTACACTAACACGGATCACCTATGGTGCCCATAACACCATTTGTTTCTCTTAATATAAAAAATGATCTAGGATGGCGCAAAAAGGCCACGACTGTTAAAAATAAACAAAAGAAAATTAATTTCGAATGAAGATCAACTTATAAAGCACCGTTCCACTCGATATTATTTTGAGAATAATAGAGCAAGTCTGTGTTGTTTTAATGGATAGATTAATATTTAAACGTATGTACAAAAGCTTTGATTTCTTGCACTAATGGTCATATTAATAGAAGACGAGCATTTATAGTTCAACTACAGATTACTGCACCTAATTTTCTACAACAGAGGTTCAGATGATAACTTAAGATCTTAAAATAAAACCGTCTATCTATTCTATAGGATTCCGGTGATTAATTTTTGATTATATAGCTCGAGTTAATCGATCTACACATTACATAATTCTACGCTTGTTTCTGCGCCTTGCACAATATACTCACAGTATACATAAATACTAAATACTTTACAATTACTAACATGCTTTCACACACTCTAACTATAATATCCAGTAGAATGAACAAACAATATTTGTTAATGGTAAACAAGAAATATACATTCTTTCCAGTATTAGGTATCTCCATGACTAAGGAACCATATAGTCAGGACATATAGTAATGTGACCGTCAATTTAAAACAAATTGTTACAATTGTGCAAGGCAATAAAGGAATATAACCTAGACTAATGATAATGATAGTGTTTGAGAAATATAGTCTGGGAGTGTTTACACATTATTATCAAAATAACCAGTAAATCTGGATTTATAATAAGAAACTATTTATCTTCCATTTTTTAATTGAAGCGAGCGTAAGCGAGCTTCTTACATTCAACGAAATATGCATCTTGTTTGTCTGTCTGTCTGTCTGTCTGTCTGTCTGTCTGTCTGTCTGTCTGTGTGTAACGTTTACGTGTCCGACGATAACTTGAGTAAAAGTTGACCGATTTAGTTGAAATTTGGTATACACCTTTCTTTTACTAATACTCAGGCTAAGTTCGTTGGACAGCGTGATCCGTCCAGGAGTTCGCGCGCAATGCTCGCGTAAACGTGAGCTTCAAGTTTAAAATTGGAATTTCAGGACGGGAAAAAATTCTATCATCACCTATTCGATGAGACGAACATTTTTTACAAATAACATTTTTTAGTAAAACCAACAGCGACACCGCTATGAATTAAAAAAGATCGCTAAAACTATTAAAGCGGACCTAAACGTTTATAATAGAGAAAACAACCTTTTTACCGATATCTTACGTTCTAACGTAACGATTTTAATAAAACTTCATATACACCATCTAATGCACAATTGAAACAGGCATGCAAAATTTCAATTTGATACATGCAGTAGTTGTGTTGTAGCAAAGAGATACATTTTATAATAATTGAAAAGGTAAGAATGCAGGGTGGTTCCCCTACTACTAGCCGCTGTACTACTACTATACCCATTATCTATCAACTCATCATGATTCATGATTATCTATTTTTTCAATATTCAATACATATTTATTACTTTACGCTCGCTTCAATGATAGAGCCACGCGATGCCTAGTTTATCTACCTTTGTACCTATATATAGGAGAGAATAATGCACAGCCTCTCGCTTTATCGCAGCAGGCGAGCGGGGGAAATGTTAGTCTAAACTTATTTGGGGCGGTCATAGTGGACCAGCTAGGATTTCAAGGGTTCACCTCGCTATACCTTTGCAACAGCCAAGGTTGCTGCGATAAAGCGAGAAGCGGTGCACTAAGTGTACTCCTTAAGAATAAATGGCACTACGTTATTAAATTTTAAGTTCCTCCTTTTTAAGATGCCAACCAAATATGGAATAAGAATTTGTGTTGATGTTTTCCTTATCTAATGCTAACTTCAGAAAAAGAACTGCCATACGTGACCTTCGGCCTAAACAATATCTTCAAGCATTCACAAAGAAAGAAACAGAAGAATAGCAAAACAAAAAAATGATCTAAAGAACTGTTATATTTTCAAAGAGGGAATGAAGAATAACTATAAAATCATTTCAGTTTAATAAGGTTAATGAGTTTAATATAAGTACAAGAACAAATTAGAAGTGATGGTTCTTCTTTATCATTTTCTTAATGTCGAGGTAGATAAAGTTAAATGAAGGACATTTACGGTAAAGACAAGATTCCTTCACGAATCCAGGATGCTTACAGAAGAATGATTCCTTAGATAGATTAGACACTAATTAATACTTATACTTATAATGATTCGTTGTAACTATTGACTTGGGTATTGTTAAACCACTTTAAATTTTTTTCTTCAGATCTAGATTTACATGATTTTTAAGCTGAAGTAAGGACTTTCTTACAGTCTAATTTTAGAATAAAATTAGAAAAAAAATCCCTTTGCGACTATTATTAATTGGTGTACCTGAAATGTCCTTGTCACAATAGGCCCAATGCAGGTATTAATGATGAAGCATTTTCTTCAAATGAATATGAATTATAATAAGTAGTTGCTTCATGCTTTTTATTATTCTGTGGACGATATTAAAATTTATTGATTCTAGTTATTTTGATATTGGTAGCCATAAGTTCAAATTAATCTCTTACGTAAACGAAATTAACTAAAGTAGTTTAATAAATAAGGGAAATGTTACTTAGAATAGGATTAAATTGAATCCAACACCAAGATATAACTTTCATTTATTAATTAAGAAAAAAGGTCAAGACATTACAAATCTGCAGCCCCATGTTATGATCTGAATTAATTATTGACCAACTATAAGCCATAATAATCGTTTATCTTAGCTGGGTTGTTCAGTATTAAGTGGTTCTGACTTTGTAAGGTCTTAATAAGAATCTTAAGAAAGTAGAGCGTGTCGGATTCAAATGAGCGGTAGCCAAATAGGGATTTATTAAAGATAGTGATGTCGAGATGCCAGTAACATGGCGGTGGGACCAAGCCAAATATCAAGGGTGTATGTCGGATCAGAACGGAACAAGCAGGTTCGTGATTAACTTTGACTGGCGGCGGTACAAACCGTTTGATTTTTTCTTAATTGGTCGCCCAGATATAGATAAGGGCATAGGTTAGGACATGTAGGGAGATAAGGTTGTGTACGATTACCTTCTAGGAGTTTGTCAGGCATTATATCTTACAACACCCGAGAGGACGACCCGGCAAACAAAATCATCTGGTCCAGGTACCAAGTAGCAAAAGAAACGACACAGGTAGAAAGGATACGGTCCGGTGGACATAGTAAAGGATACACGGACTCTTTCAATGCCGTCAATCATACCAACCTAACAACAGGCTCTTTTAAACTAGGAAAAAAGCCCACCCAATCAGGTACAACACTTTATCACTGTTCTTGCCACAAAACTACACACAATATTCTCAACTCAAAGAATCACAAAATTCAATTTTAAAAAATAACAAAAGAATACATATCTACTTCAATTAGTAAATCGGGCTTAACTAAAATAAAATGGTTTCACTCTACAAAAACAAAAACTAAATATTTTCGAGCAAAACTTTAAAAGAAACCAGGAGCATGTAGAACAAGAAATAGTTGAAGTAAACTACTAAATTATGGTATGAGACATTCTCACTTAGTAAAATAATTTTAATGTTTCTATGTGTTAGTTGAAAAAAAAGAAACCATAACAAATAATAAACTCCACAACGAATCCAGTTAGTAAAGAATAAAAGTTAAATATTAAAGTCAATCAACTATATTCAACTCATTGTAAAAATAACAAAATGAATGATTACTGATGTATATTACTTTATTAAGCTATATTTTTTAAAATTATTGATGAAAGAACGTAGGATAAATTAAAATTTTAACACCAAGCCACAACTATAGCTTGTATAAATCTACATAGAGGAAAACTAAAATAAATAAATCAGCCATAAATTTATCTCATTAAAAACACCTAGAGGTTTTGGAAATAACCAAAGAAGTTAACGATTGCTATTATTAAAAGAACAAAATAAGGTCCTTTAAATATTATTATCCATCATTATTCATGTTTAGAGGTTCCCATAATTTGAGCTTGGAAGAGGTATATAAAATTATTACCATCCAAAGAATGATTATTAAATGCTCATAAAGACTTAAGTTAAGGTTAAGGCTCCATTAAGATCGATTGTGTGTTAATGAAAGGTTGTAAGCTCATCAAGTTAAATGCCTTAAGGCAAAGTATTTCTGTCCTTTAAACACGTGTTTAGAATCTGCATCACAAACAAATAATCAACCCCTCATAACTTCAGACTTAGTTTTTACTTTCCAACATATGATTTAAATATATATGTATATAGAGAGAAAGTATTGCGGTGGCGTGAAAATTCGATTTGGATAATATGATGGATTTACTCATTTTAAATAAGTGAGTTTTAAAAAACGTCAGTCATTCTGTTTGCGTAGGATCGATATGTATGAAATTTAGCATACATATTCAAAAAATCCATACCCCGAGGCGGAATAATTATAAAATTTAGTCCATTCAAATACGAATTTTACCATATAAGTCGTTTTCTCGGGAAAAATATAGTTTCAGCTATACTCATGAAAGTAAATCTGACTTAGCTGAAAATCGGAAACGAAATGTGAACAATCCCCCGTTGAACACATTTAAAACAGGTATGTTTAGTAAATTAATTAATTAAATGAGATATTATGGTATTTAAATTCAGTACTAATATGTAAAAAAAAGGAAAACATTTTTTTCTCGAGTTTGTCGGGCCGATTTTTGGTTAATTTTATATGAAGTTTGAATCTACATTCTTTACTTTGGTTCGATTAAATATTTTGATCTATTTAAATCCTTGTGATATGGATAATTTTTCAATGAATATTTTCTTCCGAATATTATTTGATTAGTTTGAAGCTGTGTCACAGAATTGTAAAACATGATATTCATTGGAATATATTTTTCATTTTGTTAGAATTAAAATCACAAAATTATCAACTAATATGATTTATTAAAGTTCGTATTTCGTATCGAAGGGTGTGCGGCGTCCCTAAGTTTCGCTCCTATCTCTAGAAGCGTCATCAGTGGTGTTCATGGTGACGGTTAGTGTTAACTGGCCCCACACACTTCAAAACGCGATTGCGACCAGAAGACCTAGAAATAATATGATTTACTTAATAATATCTTTTAATTTAAATCAAATTATAATTATTATTAACTACGGGAAACAGACAGAGAAAAATACACTCCAGCGCCGGGATTTGAACCACGGGCCTCTATATTTCCAGTATAGCGCTCTACCACTAAAATATGAATTTCTAATTGATTGTACTAGGTACAGGTACTAATTGGGTACTTTATAATTATAAACGTTATTTCTCGGTCTAGTTCTATGTCATTAATGTTGACTTCTAAGACTTATGTGGAAAATTGAAAGCTTACATTCGGGACAAGGTATCATTAACGTCAGAGAAACTCATTCTCCTGCGTAGCTTAAATGGTAGAGCGCTATACTGGAAATATAGAGGCCCGTGGTTCAAATCCCGGCGCTGGAGTGTATTTTTCTCTGTCTGTTTCCCGTAGTTAATAATAAATTAAAATTTAATCTTTCTGTAGTATGAATACTACCAAAATGGTAAAATATGAATTAATAATATCTTAATTTTGGATTTTTTAAAATCTAATATTAGGCAGTTTGATCTCTTTATATCTCTACAAAAAAAGTCAACACCTTTTTATTTTTTGGCCTCCATTTTAGGAAATTTGACCTTTTTAATCTTGTGAGAGCTTTAAAGGTTATGGAAAAAGGTGGGTATTAGATTCTTAAAACCGATTTTAAGAAAACAATTTTTTCTACAAAGTGCCAATAATTCATTGCTAAACCTTTTTTCATTATTCATACGCGTTATAAAGAAAAAAATATTACCTAATATACTAATATAATACAGTCACTTGCTTAACATCCAAAAGAAGGTTTGTTGAAAGAATATTTGACACATAAATATTATAAACCTATTTCATATAACTAAACCAATTTCTCTGAAGGCATATTTTAGGCGTTATAAGGATTTTTATCATCAACGTTCTTGATTAAATTTTTGCAATAAAAATAAATAAATGTTTTTAAAGTAAGCATCATATATATTAAAAAAAAGTAATAGTAAGGCATGTTTATAATGCCAACTAACCTATAATTAAAGAAATGGCAAAAAATCATTTATTTAAAAAATATAACCTCGCATAAAAGACGATTTAAGACCTCATTTAAGAGAAGATAATAAGCAAGACTTAGAGAAAATGATTTAGAACTGCAATAAAACCAAATAACCTGTATAAACACATTAGAAAGGTCAAGCGGTCAAGTATAACAAACACGCAATTATTAGAAGCCTTCGTATTAATGCAATACATGGGCTTGAAAAAAGGTCAAAATGATACAGCCAATATTCAGAGCACGACACTAACATAAATTCGGTAGAACACTCCAATTTGGATGGGCAATCATACAAATTGCAATATGTATTCTGTATGCTACTAGCATGAGTTAAAATTGTATTCAAAACACAAGTACAGTGACATTAAAATATTATATTGGCTGATACGTATGGCCATGTAACCATTTATGTATATAACACTCAAATGGTAATTGTAACATAAATGTAAAACGAATTAATCTTCAACAAACATAAGTTGCTTTTTATAGAAAAGACAGAATCATATTCCCTTTATCTTTTATTGTTTATTGTTCCTCTCATGGTTGATTGAAAGGTGCGGTTTGTAGCATAAGTTCCTTCGAGAGCGGCTGAGTTTTTTAAATAGAGGGATTAGATGCACCATCAAGTTGCCAGATGCTATAGTCGCCAAACAAAAGCTCAGGTTGAAGAGACTAAAATATATTAACCACCCATCGACAAAGACCTTTTTGAACAATCAATAGAAGGGGCGAAAGAGTAGATAATTAAATCAAATTCTTTTCAAAAGAAGGACCACAACCTGTAGGTTATTTCATAAGTCTGTTGGGGGTATAAAAGAATAAGCCTTGGCTTTACTCAATTCAATAAAAAGAAGGTAAAAAATTAGTATTATCAAAGTTGAATAATTCTACTCGGTTTCTGAAAGTAAACCAGAATGCATGTATCGATCCAAAGGAGCATTATTTCCTAGACATCACAATAACCCCAGGAATACTCGAATAAACCAAACGAATATATATATATATATATATATATATATATATATATATATATATATATATATATATTAAACCAATACTTTGAATATGAAATTATTAGCAATCAAAAGTTCTAACCTGATCAATATACATGTGTATGAGTTATTTCGGTTTAACAATTAATAAAAAAAAATCGGTCCGAGACAACTTAATAAACTAACTTTCTCATAAAATCTCGGTCTCAGATCCCAGAAAACATGAATATATTGTTATCTATATAGACGGACACGCGTGTCGAATAGCTAGCTGTAACTGTGATCCCACATATAGGAACCGTTCCTAAATAGAACCTTCCGTGTGAAGTGATAGTCCCACCGGCACTACCATCTATTCCAATCATACTTTTAAACTATAAACTCATCAAGATTAACTATTAATTTGCTTAATATTAAATATTTATTGCATTAAGCTTCATAAATTATATCCAATTATTTGATGATATCCAATGATATCATTAAAATTGAATTTTCGGGCAATCATAATACTTTCTCTTTATATGAGAAAGAAAAAAATATTAGTATTAACAAAGTTTTTATAAAGAGATTTGTAGAACAGAAAATCATAGTAATCAGTTTGTTCACATTATACCAATTAAAAACTAAAGTGGGCTAAGGTCGAAACTTATATTTACAAAAATATTTAGTTGTGTGACAATATTTACTGACAGTAGGTAAGTACAAGAATTAAGTAAAATAGTTAATTGTACAAAAAAAATTTACTCACTTAATTCGGTATGAAACCTATTTGCTATTGTTTAATAAAAAAACAGATCAATATTAATTCAAGTAAAAGACTAATGATCAAAATATAACTTTAACTAACTATTAGATAGAAATAACTATAGTGCTTCTATCTATTTTTTACATTTTAAGGCATAAATAAAATATAATGTTAAGACCATTAAGGTAATCCATTCCTAATATAATGAGGACGCATAAAGAAATTGTTTTTAAGACGTATGATTAAAAAAATCGGTCCGAGACAACTCAGACAAACTTTCTCATATTCAAGTTCATAATTACTTAGCCAATGTTTTCCATTTATTAGTTTTTGTAAGTACGTTTAATTATTATTGAAAATTATATCAAAATTTTCCATAAAAATAACTTCTCCAGAGCGGGGAATCGAACCCAGGATATCTCCATCCACGTTTTAAGCTATTTCCTCAGGAACTAGATTTTTTCCGGGAAAACTGCTAATATCGTTGGATCCGTATTTAAATGGACCTCATTTTAGAATTTTTTAATCAAAATCGTCGGAACCGTTTTCGAGAAATATTTTTTTTCACGTTTTTTCAGAGTTTTTGGGGGGGGTAGCGCCCCCAAATTTGGAGCTAAAATTCATTTCTCGATTTCGCCTCGGGGTATGATTTTTCTGAACATGTATGCCAAATTTCGTCAAAATCGGCCTAGTAGTTTAGGCTCCAGGCATCTGCACAGACAGACATTTTTTTAAAAACCACTTTTTTGGACTCAGGGGATCTCAAAACGTGTAAATCCATCAAAATCTCAAAATCGAATTTTCGCGCCATCACAGTACTTTCTCTTTATATGAGAAAGTAAAAAAGGGTTTAATACAAAAATAAAAATACAATGCAATGTACTAAAAGTCAATAAATCATACTATAATAATAATAACAGTATAGGTATTCACCGGAAAACCTAGATTGTTATAATGTCTCCAATCGTGAAAGCCTACGTACAACATGCGATATTAAAAATTTGAAAAAGACAGTTTAAAACCAGTTCTTACTAGTCAAAAAACAAGTGAGAGGAAAAACTCTCAAATAATAATTTTTACATATTCGAGCAATAACAGAACATAAATGCCTGGGAAAAGCATATTACACTAAATTAATATCATTAAAGATAAGATTTGAAGATGTGTAAATATAAATTGGCAAACATTGCCACCTAAAACATATTTATAATCTGAGTCGAGTTATCAGTAAATTTACTACACTCAAACACTCCATTCAACATATAGAGTTCCACTCCAACTCACAGCTATGTTTGTATAACGAGCATCATATCTCGCAGCAATAAAGTTATAACAAGTATGTAACACTTCAAAACTCGATTAATTCTCACGGGAATAACACAGCATTGCTAAGAAGCATTACATCTGTAACTCTACTTCTATTATTAATTGTTATTGTATTAGCTCTGTAATCATTCAATTACATATCTGATCTGATATAAAATAATAATTAAAATTGAATTATTTTTAACTGGTATGAACTGAAAATCAGTATGAAAAAAAAAAATGTATAATACTATACTACCCACACGTAATACTATCATAAAAATATACTAAAATAAATTGTTTTGATATTGTTTAAATGTTGTTGCTGTAGTAAATGTTATTCGCTTAATACCACAAGATGACGAATGCACGTTGTTAACTTCAAAATAAATTTCTGTATGCTATTCTCCCTCTCTATTCTCTGTCCCTCACAACCTCAAACTTTTCTTTCCCAAATCACTCTACACGTTTAAATTTAATACATTTTCTGACTTGGCAATTACACGCCACAAATAAGTTAAACAGTTTGTTGTTATTTAACTGATATTTTCCCTATGGTTTATATATATATATTTTTATTTTTTTAATAAAATGTTATGCAGTGTCATATAAAACTTTGTATCCTCGTGCAGCGTAATTCCCAATTGAGCATTTTTTTAAAAAAATTAAACGTATAAAGTGAAAATTAATTTTACATATCCAATTATCTTCAGTAAGATAATAGAGGGGGTCCAAAATGCCTTGAGTTGGTTACAGTAAAGGATGGTACAGCTGTGCTCGACTTGTCCGGGCCCTCAAATAATCCATAAGTAAAATACAGTGAAATATGAAAAAAGTAACCGCGAAAGCAAAAACCATTCAAAATAAATAAATTAAAACTGCTGAATAACTAAGGTTTTCAAGTAACGAGTTTCCATTATCAGAGTGAATTCAAAATATAGTAAAGCATAGAGACACTTATTCCCAAATTAAACAAAATATACACTGAGCCATGAGATCTAAGCGGCATCAGCACTTAAGCTGATTGATGTCGCCAAAGGGTTTCGACAAGTACTAAAGTAAAGGGCTTAAGGTTCTTATATTTTTAGGTAGGGCGGCGCCTGTCTTTGCTGCTCTCAGAATTAAATGAAATTGAGGCATTTCAATACCCGGTAATGTTTCGTAATAGCAAGTAAACAAAATTAATTTCTTCAGTCGTACACTTCAAATACATCAAGCTGCTTAGATTTTACTTTCGAATTTAGTGAGGGGAAAAAAATGGCTTGAATTTGATAAAGGAAAAAATAAAGCACGTACTCAGGGACATTAAATGTAAAAAAGAGAAAATGTAGACACAATATTAACTTATAGGGTTCTAATATAAGATGAAGGGAAAGAGCACAGGAGAGCGAGAAAGTAATTAGGTTTTTAGTATAATTAAAAGCGTAGAAACGAACCAAATCTCCTGTACAGATAGCGCTCCATTAAACTATTTAATTAACCATTAAAAGGGACCCCCCGAAAATAAGGAATACGGAGGAAAAAGAAGCAAGGCGAAAAAACACAGAGGCACCTAATTTTCTAGGGCTCAGAGCTTGGTGTGGGGGTCTGCACTCCCAAATAATTTAAAATGATTAAAGGAAACATTGCTCCTCCCTAAGTCCGAAAAAGAGCCATTTCTCACAGTAATGACCGCTTTTCCGCATCCCTTCTCAGACCTATGAAATTATTCAAACAAACAATTCCGATTTGTAATTAAGTTAGTAAAAATAGAGGCGTTTTAATGAGTGATTCTGACAGTGGATTTCTTAATGCGTTCTATAACACCCGCTTTATGTTTCCTGTACACGCAGAAGAAATTCGACATATATACCATTAAAATATAACTCAATAAAAAAGTATTTTTAAACATGTTAACTGGTCTTTTTTTACATTTTAATCAAGTTAACATTTCATTTTCGTAATCCATTAATTATAAAAAAAAAATAAGAAGCCAAGAATAAGATTTTGATTTAATCCCGAGACCTCAATTTTCATTTCTTTTTATAGTAGCATCAAGAGATATTCGCACTTTTAATTATATTTTACAAACCAATTATGCAAATGATATAAACTCCTCTGTGTGGAATTATATACTAAATAAGTTGGTATCAATTATCCTGAGCACAGAACTTCAATATACGCTTTATTCAAAACAGATTATTATTTCTCTTTTTCTTTCCAGAATTA
The DNA here is from genome assembly GCA_951217055.1 of Gerris lacustris. NCBI lineage: Eukaryota > Metazoa > Arthropoda > Insecta > Hemiptera > Gerridae > Gerris > Gerris lacustris. Next base: position 61,284,982 of record OX578278.1, read on the forward strand.
TGTAAAACGGTTTGGCCGGGTGAGAAAGAAGTCAGAGAGGAGAAAATGAGATATAATTATATTATAATTAAACGAAGTGAGAGCACTCTGACGGGTTCGAAGAACTTGACTAAGGTGTGCACAGGACTGGATAAGAAACTACAGTGGTCACGCTTTTCTTAACCTCTGCTCGAATCATTTACTTAAAAAAGTTATTCATTACACATAATCAAATCTCAAAAACCAACACAAACAAAAAAAAAAGTTATTATAATAAGAAGTTTAGCTATAAACCTTATGCAGAAATCTTATAAGGCATACCTACTTAAAGATTTAAATGTGAATACATAATAAGAATGGTTTTAGCACTTAATACACAAAAAATGTCAAAGTACAGACTCTTCTTTAATATTTATAAAATTCTCCGCATACTTAAGTAAGAGTAATGTTTCTTAAGCAAAAATAATAAAACTCACACAAAATCTCAATTGACTAGCAATTTTATTAGATTTCATGTACCTGTACAAGAAAACTCAAAGAATCACATAAAGTTTACTTAACAATCACGCAAGATCACTACTTTTACTGGTCTTATATTACTTTGCTTTGTAAGTTTCATTGCACATTTCCGTTTTCCCAATTTTGTACCACTTCCCGTCATTCAATCTTCCCCAAATTTTGCTCATAGATACAACTAAGGTGAAAAAAAAGTTGAAAATAAGACCAGCTTTGAAAAATGGCATTTTTATATTAATTATTTTTATTTTATTTCACGTCAAGAAGATCAAGAAGAAGGAATTTATAAAATATTTCTGCAAATTGCACAAAAATGTTTCATTGTTCAGTAACTGCAAGTAATAGTAAAATTTCTATTGAAAAAATTATAATAAAGCAAACTAAAAATGTCGCATGCTAATAAATAATAAATAATATTTGACGAAAATAAATGAAAATAATACGAAACCAACAATAGGCTAATTATATCGTTGGATTCGAATTAAATGGACTACATTTTAGAATTGAAATCGTCGGAACCGTTTTCGAGAAAGATTTTTTTTCACGTTTTTTTCAGAGCTTTTGAGTGGAAGCGCCCCCAAATTTGGAGCTATAATTGGTATGATATTTCGCCTCGGGGTATGATTTTTCTGAACACGTATGCCAAATTTCGGAACATCAGATAAGCAGTTTAGACTCCATGCGTCTGCACAGACGCATAGAATAGAACACCACAATACTTTCTCTTTTAACTTTTATGAAAAAATAAAAAGGCACAAGAAATAACAGATATATAAAAGTGATGCCAATATTGCTGATTTAGTATTACATATGCATAAATGATTAATAATGACATACATGATTAATTATATAAATGATTAAAAATGACATATATATATAATACTAAAACAGTTAATAACTTGTGCATTAATAAGTCTGATATATGTATAATATCATGAAATGATTGTTAATAATACCATTAACATAATTATAAATTTCATAAATGGCAAAATAAATCAATTCTATTTTAGATACAACGTAAATAAATTAATCTAAGGGGATTTTACATTTTAATTTAAATCTTGCTAATGATTATCGGACTTCGAAGAACATAAATATCTGAGAGAAGAGGTCACATTTTTTAAGCTGAACTAGATTTGATAACAACCATTAGCTCTAAAATTAAGTAACACAACTTCTAATTAGATTATGAACAAATGTCAATGAAAACTGTTTTCACCTTAATCTAGCTAGCAAGTAAGGCTAAAATGAAACCTTCCAGAATGTAATATAAATGCAGTGAGTAAACTTGTTAATTAACATAGTTGAGAACAACATTACTCTTTCATTAAAGGAAATTCACTCTCTGTTGACATTAAATTGTACCAGCTTGTTTAAATACAGTCTTAAAAGAGGAAACAGCCTGTCACCAAGCTTACCTAACAATAATACCTGTAAACTGTTAATGCATTTAGCTTTTATAAAATAAAAGTAAGGTCAAGAATAAAGGCTAAATATAAATAAGAAACTAAGAAATTCGATTAATCAAAGTTGAACTCACGAAAGTTAGAGTTAGATAGGACTACGAGACCAACGACTAAACACAGCAACTAATGAAAGCTTAAAAGTCCCAATTACTTTTAAGTTGGTACCCAGTTTAAATGGCAGGAAAATATAAGCGACGGTACCAACTCGTCTAGACCGGGCTTTCAGAGTTTCAGTGTAAGAGGAAAGGGCAATTAGCGACTATCACTCCCTTCTAACATGCCCCGGCCTTAATGGCTAAACAATTAAAAACACTAGGACAGGAGGGGGAGGACTCGTTAGACACACCGGGCCGGCGTCCCCAGGCGGCGTCTCTTTCACATCTCTACAACCTTGACTTGGCACAGATGAAAATATCTGGCGCATCTATACCATGCAAAGAGATATGGTAACTGCACTTCAACTCCTCCACGTAATATTTTTATTCTTAAGAGAAGACGTATAACAAGAAAAAAAGGAATAGTATTTTATTTTACAAATCATTAATGAACATGGTTCTTAATGATACCGAGAAGAGTAAAAAAAAGCACAAACTACTCATAATCAAGTAAGGAAGTAACAACATTGAAGGAAAATAATTAGAACATTTTTAACGAGTATTACCTGCATGTAGCGGACTGCTTAGAAATAATGTATTTCAAATAAGAAGGTAAGGACTTAGAAAAAAAAAATAATTAGAGCATATTGAACAAGTTGCAGGTATTGTAGGAAGCTGATTAAGAATGGAGTACAAGGATGTAACAGAAGGAAAATAATTTAAGCATCTTTTACAAGTTAGACTTACAGGTACAACCGACTGCTCATTAAGAATTAGTTATTGTATACCTTCGGTTCGAAGGTATATAATTAGGACTTATTAAACAAGTGTGTACATAGTGCATTCTGCTGATTAAGTAAAAGTGGAATGGAAAGAACATCAATTCAAAGGCAAATAATTAAAACTTATTTCACTAGTTTGTAGGGAGCATATTCTGCTGATTAACAATGCATTATAAGTTAGAAAATAAAACAAATTTTTACAGGTAATTTCAAAAAGAAGTGCTGTTTAGTAAGAGCGCAATACAGGTAAGGGTGTAAATACTGGAAAGGAAAATAATTAGAGCATAATTTACTATGAAGTTCTACAGGCAGTACAGTTAATTAAGAATTCAATAAAATGAGAAGGAAAGAACTTAAAAGGAAAATAATTATAACATATTTAGCAAGTCATATCTACAGGTAGTTCTGTTGAGTAAGAATAAGTCTATAAATTTGATCGGGAACAGCAAAGCCTTGCCATTAAATACTGAATTATTATAAAGGACATTTCTCAAAAAGGTTGTAGTTTTATTTATAGAAAATCGACTGTTATTGTAGAACATAAATCGATAAATTATTTAAGTCACTGGTCTGTATATATTAATACAATTATAGACAGAAAAGACGCAATTAATACCAGGACAGATTTTATTGATTTAAGTAAGTTTAAAAACGCCTCTACACTCTACAGCAACCATTAACGAATCAAAGTATTTGCTGAGCAACTATTTACATATACTAATACTCTAATATGGCCTTGCAATTACTTTCAGGTCAGGATTGTAGGTATAATAATAATAACTATCATTTGTCATTGACCAATCGGTAATTATTATTATTGTTATTACCTCTAATTGAGATATGACTGGTAACAATTTTATCTGGAGACTACACCTTAAAAATCTAGAATTATCATACACACACACAAATTAATATATAAATATATAAATGGTAATAAAATAATTGGAGCATTATCTTTACAAAACTATTTAACTATTTTCTTTTTTTTTATTCTCATACAAATGTATAATTAAGAATATAGTTCTTGTGAAGAACATAATATGAAAATCTGGTACTTATGCTTGTTTAATTTTCAAAATAGTATGTCTACGCTTCCTTACATTCAATAAATTCCAGAAGAAACAACTTCCACGCTTATGAGCTTAACTTAATATCACATAAGTAATAGTATAAACAGTGTTACTCAACAGTTGTTACTCCCCTATGTTTTTTTAGGATATAAATGACTTAGACTATACAACTATTACGACAAAGGGATGTTAAGTCCAATGTACTTTGGGACAAAGGAATATCACACTTCTGTTATGATAAGGGGAGTAACAGTCTAAAGAAGAACATTCCGTACACCTTCTTTAGATTGTTACTCCCCTCTGTTGTTTTTATAAAGGGAGTAACCATCTAAAGAAGTGCCAACATGAAGATAAGAGAAGATAGTAGAATAGTATAGACAACTTTATCATCGTATAAAGACACGGCAAATGTTCATAAATTCATAAGGTATTAATTTAAATTTGATATAAATTGAATATTATTTCATTAAAAGATGTAATCATCCGACATAAATAACATTAGATTGTAATATAAAGCTGCCATTGATAGAAATCCCTAAGAAGAAGTCTGCCACTTATTGTGCCATAAAGAATCCTCGAGTTCTATAACGTACCTACTTAATAATGGTATGATTTTACAAACCATTAGTACCTAATTTATTTAATTATTTCCCTCCTATCTTAAATCTTTCAAACTTGGATTAATTTTTTACATGAATAAAAGTATCAATTTTCTCGTTCTTTTATAATAATATCAGCCTTATTGTAAGGTCAATAATGAATTATTCATTATAAGTTAAAACTAACGTTAACTGTTAACATTTAATTTAGAGAACAGAATACAGAAAAACAACACAAATCTCTGCCTTATCTAAGCTGTAAATGGTAATAAAAATGTAATCCGAGGAACTGTTCAAAGATCCAAGATAAAAAGGCAAATAAAATCTTATAATTTTGCTAAAAACAATAATACTATTCAGAGTTAAAATCAACCATAATTGTAATATTTGACAAGAAGTTTTAAACATTTTTAATACTCATTTATACTTTTGAAATATTGAAAATTGAGCTAATTTTGTAGAGATACGAGTTAAACTAAAGGGCTTAGCCTCTAGTTACCAAGGACCTTGATTCAATTTGCTTAGAAATAACTGGAGTTGTCTCTGCCATAAAAGAGACACCCCAATATCACTTTTAAGCTAACAACTATCGATTCTGTGCCGAAACTATATTGTTTTTTTCTTCACTCCTTCAGCCTCTGATACTGAGACCTGCTAACGGAGTGTGAATACTTTTGTTCAAGTTAGTTACTTTTATATTGATTTGGTGGGTTCAAGTCAAAGCATATAAAACTTAAATAAATCAGTTTTACTGTAAAATAATCTGCCAATTAGTGTGGCACATAGTTTCCTTGCATCCTATCACCGATCTTATCAATTAATTGTTTTCCCCTTATTTAAAATCTATCAAAATAATTTGGGGTTTTCTTTTACATCAATTTAGCAATATTACAGGTGCGGAGGCAGTTGATTTTAATATGGGGATATCTACGAGCTACTTTTGTTAAAAATCCAAATTTCTTAAATCATTACTTTTAAAGATGTATGTGTAAATAATTGAATGTGTGCATCAACACAAAAACAAATGGGCGCAGAAGGTTTAAACTTATATGCGACCAACAATGGGCTAATTATGAACGATCACAAAACTTCCGTTACCTACGGTAAGCTCGGAAGGTAAAATAATAATAATAATACAAGGGAATATTTAATATAACAAAATTTTCGACCGCAAAATAGTTAACTATAGATAAATAATAATTTATTTTACTTTATATGCGTTTTATTTTCTATCTGTCAAATATCTGTTGGGTGCAGGACGTAGGAGATTCCAAACGAATGAATAATCATATTATAAACTGCCACGTTGATATTAGCAAACCGTTATACTTTCACAAGTAAAATTCAAATGTAGTTTCTCTATATTTCTTTGTTACTGAGTATGATCTAAGTACAAAGCATATAAGAACAAGTTCTAAAGGAACATAAAGTAATACGCAATTATTTCAATAATTCCGTATTGCTGTAAACAGTAAACTGTTTATCATTCTAATAATAATACTTTACCAATTTGTTTATCCATTAAAGTGAAAACTAGCAAATGAATCATACCTTAACTTAAAATATCCTTTGCATAGATTATGTAGACAAGCTAAGTTCGAACTTTCGCATTTAGCTTAAATGTCACGAAATCGAGGGGGCCTTAAGAACTTACCAGCATGCATTACACCTCCGTATGTGTTTAATGGTCTGGAAATATCATTAGATAATGAATTTAAAAAACATACAGCCGGATAACCACCAAGCTAAGATAGAACCATGAGCTAATTGACTTTTAAAAGGCGGCACCTTTGTACATAACATTTCTTATTTTATTTTTTAAGACTTGATAAAATCAAAAACGTGTTTCTTTAAGTGATGATATTTTCTTTCCATTATAAAGTTTAAGCAAAATAAAGTTAAAAAGAAGTTATGCAATTCCCATCTGCATCTTTTCCGAATGACTTTACACTGAATGGAAGAATTATAAATTATTACACTATTAGCTTATATCAAATTTATACAATGTTTAAGTTCGCTAATTAAATGTGTATTCAAATAATCATAATTTAAAATAAAACCAAATGAATAGAGATGCACAGCCAAAAGATTGTTATTTATTATCACAGTGCTTATATAGGTACATGTTTTGTGTCAGAAACATGTTTTGTGTCAGAAAAATTGAGTATGAGCGGTAATATGTTGTTTTCATTCTTACTTTCTTCACGCTCCCTCTGACCTATGGTGATAGGGAAAGTATCGAGGGCGCCGAAGACGATACCCCAACACTAAAAGTATATTATATTGTATACAATTTTAGTCCACCTATATTAAGAAGCATAGGCATGTGGGGGGGGGGGGGTTATAACCTTATAGCTCGCTTCATACTGGGAGCCTCCAAGGCTCCGGCATCGGAGGCAGCGCCTTTTTATCTCCAAAATCCTTGATCACCCACAGCCTAGGCTATGATCCATAGCCATGGATCAGACGCCTTATATTGTGCTGTGTGTATTGTTTCACCGACACCACTGATGTTGTCGCCAAACACTTACGAGAAATAGGACTCAATGAGTCATTTGTTGCGAATAGTTGTAAAATTTATTTTCATCCTGACGAGAATCGTGAAATAGTATAGAAAAACGCCTACTTCATCGGATTCAAGATCCTAAACACCTCTCCCCAGAGCGCTTCCATCCTTATGACTATCTGCACACTTATCCCAAATCACTAAGCAGACAACAAAATTAACAGACTTCGAGAGCTCGAGCCGTTTAGCAGCCCCTTTTATAAGGTGTCAACTGGTTGTTTACATTTCATGGAGCCACCTCTCTGACATCGCTTTGGTGCAAAATGCAGTACGACTCTGTCGCTGGAGAAAAAGCGGCTCCAGCTTCATATGTGAAAGCTTTCGTTTTCGATGTCTCACAAAAAAGGCGCCGTTCCATCCAGCCGGAGCCGTGGGGACCCCAGTTGGAAATGTGATTTTTTTTTTTATGCTTATACACATATTTTTATTTCTTTTTATAGAGAAAAATATGACATCGAATGAAGTTCAGTAAATATAAGGCGAAAGCATATTTTTATCGAATGAGGCAACAGAAAAAGGATGAGTCAAAAGATATAATTAACATAATCAAACAATTAATAAAGTAAACAATAGGTTCATTTAAAACACCCGATAACATATCTCGCAAGAGGATTTAGAAGCCTTAAGATAATGTTTTCTAGGCTATGAATGAGGTAACTTGGTTTCCGAGGACTGATTAGATAAAAATGAAGTTTATCTCGTTCTTCACAAGAACTTATCGTGGAGGGACCGAGAAATATAAACGAATCATTCATTCGTTTATATTACACCCGGTGTTACAGAGTATACTGTTTGTTTCGTAAAATGATGTAGGAATCTAAATCAAGTTTAGTTGGTGAAAAATTATTGTTGTTTGTGTCCTACAAAATAAAAATCCTAGACAAATAAAATACAATTTTATAAAACAAGCAGTTCTAGATAAAGGAAATTAAGTCTATAGTTTTTACAGTAACCCATTTCATGATAAAAATTTGGGTAGGTCTTAGTCATAAATGTCTCTTTTAATAAGACTAGTAAAATATTTTTCAATTTTTTTTTCAAAATTTGAAAAAGTAATTCAAGTTAATAATTAGATTCAAAAGTAATAATAAGTTAAACAGTCTACAATATACACCGATGCATAGCTCACCACATTTATAGATTAATACATGAAAATATTTTAAATCTTAATAGAATAAAAGACGGTTAATTGCTTTGACTAAAGAAAAAATTAAATAAGTTCACTGTCATTATTTCACAAAAAATAATGTTAGGCACTAAGAATCTTTCTAAAAATGTAATAATATTATCTCTCCATAGATGCATACATACACAGAGTGACATACATATAAATACATAGAGTCCAGTCAATTTAGCCAAAAATATTAGAAAAAAAACCCTGAAGTTTTATTTGGCACTGTTGTTGATTTGAGTGGCCTGAACAATATACTAGAAGTCCTCAAGGGTAGGGGCGAGCGCAAAGGGAAGGGAGCCATTTGGAGGCCTATTTTTTCAGTTTTTCTTAAATATCGGACCTCATAAAAAGTACTCATAAGGACCTCATAAGTTTTGTTTTAAAACGCAGTAAAACGGCAACAAAAACTTGCAAACTGAAGCAAAAAATGTATGGACGGAATTATCTTAGTCAAACCAAGGTGTTAGAATGGATTTGATATTTCAAGAATGGTTGGAAGTTCCTAGCAAATTATCCTTGTGCTGGTATACAGAAGACCTGCCGATGCCATCAGCTTTACTTTACGGTAGCTGACGAACAACCATTAAAAAACATCGCAGGTGAAGTCGGTATAGCTGTAGGCACTGTTTCTTGGTATCATACATGATGATTTATCCGAGCGAAAGTTGTGCAAAGATTGTTCTACATTGCTATATACAAAATAAACACAGGCAGAAGAGGAATCTTAAGTCTACATAGTTCTACAGAACAGTTGCTTGAGATGGATAGGCTTTTTGAATACACTCTGTAAGTAGGTGCATAAAAATCAGTGAAAAAGTAGTCTCACAGGGATATATTTCTCTTTGATCTTTAGCCTCTAAGAGGAGCGACTTTGTTCGCCTCAAAAAGTCTCTTGGTTATAAGACAATACCTCTACTATTAACACCAAGCGAATGGTAATACTGAAAATGGTAAAATTACATTACAACCTTTTTTTATTTTAAAGTATTTTATCAGATATAGATTTACTGAAATAGTATTAAAGAATTATATTTATATTCAAATAGGATCAAATATAATTGCTTCATTCATAACGCTTTATAGTGAATGAATTTCATTTAAAATGAAAAAATAAGGGAAGGGATAGAGTAATGCCATGTTTATATATTTTATCTGTTATGTTGAGTATAAAGGTCTGTATTATGTTATGAGTGTTAGTGTTGGAAATAAGAGGAGGAGGTTGTGAGTTGAGTGTGAACGTACACACATATAAAGAAGTAAAAGCAATCAACTTCTATTTGGTGAAGTGGGGCCCCGGGATCCTCCCCACGGTGCCTTTAAGATTGAATCCTGATTGAATTGATACAAGGTTCTTCAAACTCCTAACTATTACAAAGTGAGACCTGATTAAAAGAAAATAGCTAAGGAAATAAGAATAACCCCGGTATAAAAGAGGCTAGAGTCTAGTAAGGTTGCTTTCCTTATTTTCTGTAGGTGTTGAATACACAGCTCCGAGATCTCGATCCAGTCTCGATTCAAGATTATTGTTAAAGAGCAAACTTCTAGTCTTTTCAACGAGTAATTAATTATATTTGGAGAGACAAATAGAAAACTAACACTGATTAGATTATTTCCAATCGTTGAATATTTATCATGTATCAAGCAAGACAGAATTCCGAAGACTAAATATTATAATTATGTATTCAAGGAAATACAGCTCTAGAAATGCCGACATATGATATATTAGGTAGTTTTGTTAGCAAAAACTAAGCATAAATCAGCTACTACAGAAAGCATTACAACTAGTCTTTAGTATCTAATTATAAATGAAGCAATTTTAAATAATTCCATTTTTTTTCCTTAGCTTGTAAACACCTAACTTCTACTAAGTTAAAAATTAATTTACCTAATTTAAAAAATATTTCAAGTTTTCATTTATTCAAAAGGCATCTTAAGTTATTAAATTTATTTTTTCTAAAAGTTCATCTCAAGTAATTAAATAAAAATGGAGAAAAAAATATACTGTTCTATCAATGTAAAATGTTTTAAAAAATTCATATAACCTAGTAAGAAAGGAAAGGCACTAAAGGGATTGGATGGAGTAGTGGGGGCATGATCCTTCCTTCTTCAAGAACAAAGTGAGATTTAGTTTTACGGCCTGGAGCCCGGAGACGTAGAATCTACGAGGGGGATCAACATTCCCTCCCTCAATGTAGTAAATCTATAAGATATTTTTTAATCAAGGTTCCACAGCTCGTATCCCAGCTCTGTCCCGACTTATATCAAAGCTTTATGGATAATGGATAAATTTACACAGTGAAATATACAACATTGTATGAAAGAAGCAACATTCAATAATATTCAATTTTTTCTTCCCCCGATTCTAAGGCTATAAACTATAAAACGAAAAGAAATATCAGATTGGATTGAAGAAAACAGACAATCTATAATTTAAGGTTTGTGGAAAATATAAATATCAGATATTAAATAACAAATAATACAGTTAAATCTATTAAGTAAAATTTTGGCACAAGAAACAAAAAAATATTTGATATTACTTCATACAACAGACAATATTCACAAAGCAACCAACATTAGTCTTGTCGGAATAAAACGATTGAAAATACCAAAAGAAAACATAACTGATAAGTAATAATGTTATCATATATTTTGGGATTCACAGAGACCTCTTTATCTACTCTTTTTTTAAAAAAAAAAAAATCCAACCAAACTTAAAGACAAATTTGACTTGTGAGCCCGATAATCTCGTCTAATTGAATACCTGGTAGTTAATGATGTATGAATGCTTGGCTATACTGTGAATATTACACTACGGATGATTGGGTATATGTTCAGTCATTTCACTATTATATGATATTAGTAGAACTAATACATAAATGATAGTGAAACATGTTCATCATGTTCTGTGATGATTATCTACCTTGTAGATAATCATTACAGGTAGATAATCTTCTATAATATGTGTTGTGTCGCGTAGCTAGGGAAGCTTTTAAGATGTGAACTAGTGAATTTAGATTTAAAACAAGGACCGGGGACAGGGTTAAAATCTAGAATGGAAAGTAGGATTGATCCAAATGACTAGAGGGGGCGGCACGTGGGGTTCCGTGAGAATCCCTCCCTTTTCTCATTGTAGACTCAATTAAAATTTTAATATCTGAACCCTCTAGACTCCTCCCCCCCCCCCCCTACCCCAGCACCAGATGTAGTGGTTTAAGCTTCCCTATACCCGGCAGATAGGGGACTCATCCCCCTTTCTAATCAGCCTGCCACACTCAACCAGACCAATCTCTAAAACTTTTCATATTCTATTTTGTAATTCACTTACTTGTACAACAACATACTTCCCGATTTTACAAGATTCATAATCCTTAACTTTACTTCAGACTCAGACTACAGTTTTGCTTAGTAAGTACTAAGCTAAATAATGAGGAAAAAAGAATGATTCAGATTTGGAGTGTTTAGAATTATCAAAGAAAAAGTAAACAATATAATAATATAAATACTTATTAAAATAAAGTATAAGAAAAGTGCAATCTTATTTCATTATTTTCCGAAATTAACACATCGCCTAACTAAAGGAAGTAGTGATCTTGCTGAATTCCTTGATTTGTACAACCAATACTGTTCTAAGCTCCCAATTGCTTTACGTAATTATTATTAATTTATTAATAATAATTACATATATTATTTATATATGTTAATTTATATTCTTATATTAATTTATATTCTTGGTTTAACCGTATGTTTTGCCGATTATAATTAAAGAGAGCTTCTTCAAGAGGATAAATTGTAATTTTTTTGTGTATGTCAGTCAGTAAAGTAAACTGACTAGTTACGCTAAAATTTGGAATAATTATATAAGACTTGTTTCGAACATTTTATGCAAATATTTTTATAAATTCAAAAATTAAACAAATATAACCAACTCCAACTATGAAACTAAAATTAACTTACCAGACAAGAGTAACTTTCAAGACTTAAATTTGTTCGGTCTAATATAATAATTATTCTTTTTTTCCAATAGGAAAATAATCTTACATCATTTTCTTTTAACAAGCAGAAGCAGAACTGCAGTTTTCCAAATCTATAATATAATGTAGAGAGGGTAGAAAAAGAATAAGTTTGCTCACTTTACGAAAGAGTGTTGCAATGTCAAATACTAGCATTCCATATATATATATATATATATATATATATATATATATATATATATATATATATATATATATATATATATATATATATATATATATATATATATATATATATAACAGAAAACGTGTTAGATATTTCTAAAAAAAAAAAACAGTCCATCAGGGAATCATTAAACTGCGCAATATAATTAAAATTAAATTTTAAATTTAATAAAGAAATATAAAGTACAATACGAGGTACTCCACACATTGTTAATCGACCAGAATCGTTTATAAAATTAATCAAATATTTGAGTTAAAAGACGCCTCATTTGAATTATTGTCAGCTGACAATAATTATAGATATGAAAAAGATACTAGTACATTATGCATTACAATGAAACAGATGTAATGTACACCTTTAATGTTTTTATTATATTCAAAGATATCACAGTATTTATTTTATATTTTTATTATGATTATTATTCCTGTTGGAACACATTTGTCAAGTGAGTGAGAGTGGCACAATGTAGAAGGGACTCCCTAATAAGTGGAGCGGATCATAGCTCAGTATATTTATAGGTTTGAGAGTGATTGTGAAGGGCCGGTGCATGCGGAGGGATCCGAGTGCAGGAGAGAAGTACGGGGAGGTGAAATGGCGTAGAATGAATCTTTGCCAACTATTATTGAGGCCAGTGTGTAAATCACGATGCCCCAGGGTGTATACAATGGGAGAGAGTGTGAGGGACCGGGTAGGGAAGACCTTCTATTGTACCAGGGTGCCTTTATCATACATACATATCCTAAATACCCCTCTTTCCACGAGTCGGGAGGACACGAGGCTTTCAGCACCGTACCCGACTCTCTGTTTAAAAACCAAATCAATCGCAATCCCGTCAACCGGTACAAACATTCATTAATCATCCTAACAGAGAAACAAGACAATAGGGGTATTCTTAAATCATTTTAATTTTCACCGACGTATTAAGAACGGGTCGAGTTTTTTGTCGGACAATCGAAAGGGATGTCCGTATATCCACCCCATTATGTTTTTACTGGCGTTTCTTTAGTCATTTATAATGTTTCCAAACACTTGTGAAATGTTTCCTAAATAGCAACAGATATATTCAGAAAGAAATTAATAGGTAAAGAAATAAATACAAAAGTCTAACGGAACTTAACGAATTAGCAGTCTCGTAAATATGTTAGCTATATCAGAAAAAATCGGTCTGAGAGAACTTAGACCAACTTCCTCATTATACGAGTTCATAATTACTTAGCCCAGTGTTTTCAATTTATTAGTTTTCAAGTTTTCGTTGGGAAAAAAAACTTCTCCTCGGCGGGGTATCGAACCCGGCCTCTCTCCGTCCGCGTTTAAAGCTATTGTCTCCGAAACTAGTTTTTTTCCGGGAAAACTGCTTATATCGTTAGATTCGTATTTAAATGGACTACATTTTAGAATACAATTTTTTAATCAAAATCGTCCGAACCGTTTTAGAGAATATAATTTGTTTTGCTTTTTTCGGAGTTTTTGGGGGGTAGCGGCCTTGATTTCGCCTGGGGGTATAATTTTTCTGAGCATGTATGCTAAATTTCATCAAAATTGGCCCAGTAGAAAAATAGGCAAAGACGACAGATATTTTTTAAAAACCACTTTTTTGGACGTGTAAATCGAAATCAAAATCCAATTTTCGCGCCATCACAATACTTTCTCTTTATATGAGAAAGTAAAAATAAATATGAATACAAATGAGGTAACAAATTAGAAACTGATTTTAACTTCTTTATAGAAAGCTAATACATACAGTCTGGGGCGAAATTATGTGATGTGTATGATATTTTTACTAAATATTAAAAAATTAAACTTCCAACAATACAGACTGTCTAAGAAAGGATATTTTTAAACGTAATTAGTCTGGGAAATTATTTCATGAGAATAATATTCACGAGTGGAAAATTTAACTCATTACTTAAAGTATGTTTTAAAATGTAATTTTAAACACTTCTTGACTCACCCACAACAAGACTCGACCACTTGACTCACCAGTATTAGAATAACATATAAAATGTAAGTAGAAGTATTTAGGTTCGACCACTTTGACTATCCAGTATTTGAATAACACTAGATCTAAGTTAGTTTATAAGTAATTTAAGACTCGGACTATCCACAGCATTTGAATTATACACTAGTGTAAGTATAAGAATTAAGACTCGACCACCTGACTATCCAACACTTGAATTACACTAGATGTAAGTATAAGTGTAAGTGTGAAAAGGAGTTGGTCGTTGTTAAATTATAAATTAAAGTGTCATTGAGTCTATTCTGTACTATGCAGGGTGATCTAAAAGAGGAAATGGAGCGATGAGTCCTATATTATTTAGCTATTATCTAAACATTTGAGTAATAACAGGGGGGCAGATGAGGGGTGGAGGTTCTAGCTGATGTTTCCGGCCCCAGATTATAATGGACTACTGTGCCTGATGCTTCCCATCCTGATGGAACAATGCACAGGACCTGTCTCTGTTTGCTTCAACATCCTCACATGGCACCTCTAAAAACCTCAAAAACACCTACCACCTTTCTTTAACAACTGCGGAACAAAAAAATATCACACTGGAATTGTTTGACAAATAGTATTTTCTTGTATGCGTGATATTTAATAAGTAAAAGGTGCAGAACTGATTTTTCGAAGGGCTTTTTGGCTTGCATTTTACCCTTTACGATTTCACTTTTTATATTCTTTCGTAACAACATACTTCAAGAACACAACAAGATCTAATTTCTCGGATGTGGTCAGTTAGTTCAATTGTTCATCTTAATCACTTTAGATTTCCTAGCACAGATAATAAGAATAAAAATAACATGTGATAAACCAAGACACATATGTTAAGTTATAAGATCCCGTCTGTTCGAAATATCTCCTCGTAAAAATTCCTAACATATTAAGCGCTCAAAATTACTTTAGTATAAGCGTATTGTGTTAAAACCTACTTATAAAATGTATGACTCAATTACGCAATATCATAAATGACATGTCTTGTAAATTTAGGGCTGTGAGATCGCTAGTATAACAACCTCAACTTAGTTTGAACCTAAACTTGGTCAAAGAGTTAAAACCAGAATTTATTTTAAATTCCCAAGATAATTCATAAAAAAAAAAAATAAGAAAAGAGAAGAGGAGAAAAAGAAGCAGGTGGCTAACTCAATACAATTAGACATAATGAGCTTAAAGGAAGAGATGACAAAAGAAGAAGTCGGGTGAAGATGGACTGAATACCAGCGTGGAAACCTTTAGTGTATTAGAAATAGTGCAAAGCAGGTAGAAGACAACCTGAATCTACCTGAATACACTCAAAAACATTCAGTAAACCGTACAAAAAAAAACACTAAGATCCGTTTCACTTTACCCTTGTCTAAAAGCTATATAACGGTAAACCGTAACTATTTCTAGGACAGAAGCGTGTCACGAAACAGAGTCAACACTTAATAAAATATAACAATAAGCATCATTGAAGAATCAGCTTTATTTCTAATAATATTTTCTAATTTTTTCAGGATTTTATGAAGTTCAAAAATAATTTTCCGTCAATAATAAGGAAACATGTAAAGAAAATGATATGGTAATTGCCAGTTAATGTCCAACAATGTTTTACTATTGATTTTGTCATTGGCTTGACTATAGTCTGTCCTCCTTGATACCTACCTTACTTTATATCAACTATGAAAATACGTTCTGTCTTGTAATAGATGTTGCTTGAAGGTATATATCATTAGGAACATAAAAATATGCTTTTACACAGTCAAAACCAAACATAATCAGTAAAGTAAGAATTATTCTGAAAAGAAAAGAAGAATAACAATTAAATAAATCTTAATGTAATTGAATCACAACTTTAAGCCTGAAATCAATCCGATAGAAGGGTAAGATTGGAAAACTAAGTTTATTTTGCACAAGGACATTGTTAAATTAAAGGTTTTCAAATTGGCTTTATTCAGAAAATAAATTATTTTTGTAATATTTGTGGAAAAAACTGATGATTTATATTGGTTCACGACCTTGAACTCAAAGAGACTAGAGATTCAATGCCAAAAAGCCACAACCTGATTTCCAATTGTATAATTATAAATCAAATATTTGTTTCAATTTTTTATGAAACTTACGTAAGAAGTAACGAATTAAATCTTGGCTATACTTAAGCTCAAGCAAAATAATAGGTTGTAATAATCAACCATCCAATTGGATGAAACTTAATTGGTAATTCAATTTCTAAACAAAAGTCAAGGTCTAAGATCTGCCTTGAGATTATTCTGACAGGAACTATCTAAGCGGAGATTATTCCATTTTGCGAGTTCACTAACTTAAAACTAACTTCGAGATTTATTAACCATGAACTTGGAAAAAAAATCTATTTAACAATAGTTCTGACTAATTTTTTAAGTTCATTTTCAAAAGCAAAAGTTTGCAGTGTTAAAAAATAATATTGGTCTGCAGAATTATTTACAAATCAATATTCTCTATCCAAATATATGTACCAAATCATATATAAACTTAATATATTTCGTCAAATCTAAAAGTAAACTAATAGCGTATGTAGTTCCGTAGTCTTCCAACATGGCAAAATCATAAAATCCTTTTCACAATAGTTAAACACTTAACAATAGCATACGTAGTAGAAATTTGTTTAAACCATTTTAATTGATGAAATATTATTATTCCTCAATCGAGATAAATTAATCATAGAGATAATATAATTTCAATATTACGAACAAATAATTGTTCTTGTCTCAATAGAACCAAATGGAAGCAGAAAGTTGAAACTATTATGGGATCAACAATGGGCTAATCATGACCTACAACCAGTATTCAGTAGTTTTTAAGATATGTTGGTTCGCCAAAATTAAGAGACAGAAGACAGACAGATTCGGAACCAAAATTGTTCCCTGGTGCTGGTGTCTGAAAAATTTTCTGTCTTGGAAATTTTTAAATCAAAAATATAAAAAATGTTCGTTCTTCAGAACTATCACATAGCTTCCGTTACCTTCGGTGAGCTCGGAAGCAAAATGCTATTCATTGTTTTATTAAATATTATTTAATATTTTTTATTTCGGAATAATAATATATAATATCGAATAATTTTCCGTTGATTAGTAATAACAGGAGCACGGTAAAAAATAAGACGAAAAACAAAACTGCTCATTAAAACATTCCTCAGCTGCTGTTATATATATATATATATATATATATATATATATATATATATATATATATATATATATATATATATATATTATATATATATATATATATATATATATATATATATATATATATATATATATATATATATATATATATATATATATATATATATATGAATGACAAATGGTATTGCGTCAGTTAATTTACAACTTAATTCAGAGGATAAAACAAGTGAAAAATTAGTTGGAATCAGTCAGTGTCACATTAAATAGAAAATAGCTTTATCATCTCGAGATATTCCCCGCCTTTTAACAACAATAAAAAAAAATACCAAGACCGCTCAAAATCAAGAGGGTAAAAGGACTGGATCGATGCCGGACGAATATTAAAAGATTACGTTTAAACATGCAATATCTGAATTACTTTGTTCTGCTCCTTTGGTTCGCACGCTTTCCAAACCACGGGTTCCACGGCCTAAACTGCACAACTCCTGTAATCTGTCAACTCTGTCAAAATACCAATACACTTGGTCTAATGAAAAAAGAAAAAAAAAAACCTGTCCCTTTACAACTCATACTAAACTTTCTCAAATACAAGTAAATAATTAAATACGTCCAATGTTTTTTATTTTATTAAACATTTTATCAAAATTTATCATAAGAATGATTCTTATGATAAATCTTCCCCGGTGGAGAATCGAACCCGATCTTTCGCCCTCGCAAAGGGAGCCTGATACCTTGGGCATGATTTTTCTGAACATGTACAAGTATTCCAACGAAATGGGCCTGGTAGTTTATGATCCAAGGGTCTGCATTACAGAGATTACAGAAAATAAGGCATTACCACTTTTTTGGACCCTTAAATGTGTAAATCAATCATTTTTGCGCCATCATAATACTTTCTCTTTTATTATACATGAGAAAGTAAAAATTAAGCAAATGAATAATCACGAGAAAATCAAACAAAAAGTGTACAAAGAGTAAAACAGTCAGATTCGAAACTAAATTGTTCAGGAAGGTCTAAAAGGTAAAATGCGAGTGGACTTCTTGATTTTGGAGTGAAAAAAAATTTCACCTCCCAAAAGTGAACACAATGCTTCCGCTACCTTGGTAAACTCGGAAGACATAAAATTACCTATTATATAAAAAAAACTGTTTGATGTATATACGTAATTTCCACACACGCAAATATAGGTATAGACGTATATAGAGTACATATATATAACATTCATTAATTATAAATTATAGGTATTAATAATTAATATCATTAATTAATCTTAGTAATATATGGAAAAAACAAAAACAAATCTAATACCTATTTATTGTTTGATTTGTTGTTTCCTCAATTTAACATCCTTGACGAGTTTGATGCCTCGAAGATAAAACTTTGAGAACTAAATAGGTTTTTGTTGCCTACTTAATATTCAAGTGATGATTCTCTTGTATTGGTTTAATTACAACCATTTAAATTAACTGTTTGTTTAACAAAGTTTTCTCTTTAACCTGAGGTCATAAACTGTGAAATTGAATAGACAAACCAAATAAAAAATGAAGAGTGGAAACAACATATCTCTTTGGTTCTCACTAAACTTATCTCTATTTTTTGGTCACGTTCGCCTTAGAATTGAGTATTGTTTTACCCTGTTTACTATTCTGTAGGTTTAATCAATTTGTGTTTAACTAAGCCTGAGTAGTTTTTTTATAAAAAAAAATAACATGAAATAATGGGAAGTAATGTATACTCTATTATCTCAGACGGATATGCCTGTACAATACACAACACCCTTTATTTAACCATTTATTTGCACAGTATGAAAGAAGTTTAAAACTAATAGTATATTATATTTTTAATATTCTGTTATGCACCTATTATTTCAGTGCCATTGTTCACGTTAATACAGTTAAAATTCTTGTGTTTTAATGGATGATAAAGCAAGACACCTTATATTGTTATTATACGTCATACGTATAATACATTTTATTTTTTATAAGAAGAATAAATTCTAGAACTGTTAGCTTGCAGAAATAAGTTTAGATTAATGCAGGATTTTGTTTTAGCAAATAGTAAAAAATGGTTTTGCGTAAAGTCTCAGAAAAGGTTTTGGCCCAGCAGACCGCACATTGTGCATATTTTTAATAACAGCAATTTTTTTTTTTTTTTTTTGGGGGGGGGGGGGCATGCAAAATGTTAATTTTTTTGACAAAATGGCATGAAAAATTAAACACTATCCAAAAGTGTTATTATATTTTTGTAATCTACTATTTAATACCTTTCATTTGATCCCCACTCAAAATTTAAAAAAAATAGCATGACATGTACTATTCGCCATTTTGGATTTGAACAGCTGATAACTTCTTGGTCGCTATATTTTTCATGAGTGCACGTCAAAACAATCTTTAATACTGCGAAGTTTCATGTTTTTATCGCTTTTGATTTAAAAGTTATTGGAAGCGCAGGAACGAAACAATAAGTGTTTCTTTTTGTTGGTTTTACCAACGAAACCCTAAAAAGGAATGTATTCAAAATAAAATAGCCACACGCTCTATTATTTAATTATTTTATACGTAACATCTCTGCATCTCATAATGTTAATAACCAACCTTGTTTACTTCACTCCCAATCATACCCAGATCTTTAAGTTCTTCACAACTTTTCTATCTCGGCCCATTTTAAAAACTCTCTTATTAGTGAATAAGTTGACAAGGAGTTTAGTTTAAAAAAAATACATATATCTCATGTAATATCTCTCTCAAAGATTGAAAAAAACTACAATATAATTTATTTGGTGAAAATGGTATTTGAAAACGTTTAAAATGAATTAGAAAAAAGTAAAGAGTGCACTTTTCTTCATATTATATCCCCGGATTACACATTTTTATTACCATCTTTTGTAGTGTTTTCCCTGTTTATAGGAAATATCTGGTTTTATGGTAGAAACAAACATAATACAAACAGATAAAAAGAGAGACTTATTCCATTTTTAGAGCCAATTTGAGATCATAATATTCTATAGTCTATAATTTTATGAATTCATTTAAATAGCAGTATAAAATATAATGTAGATAACTACATTTCTACAACTAATTTGGTCCTTATCAGTCAAGAATAAATAGTTTTGTTTAATATTGTATTAATATCTAAATTTACAGATAATGCATGTGATTTATACTAATCAATAATTAAGTTAAAATAACTACAAAAGATAGAAATAATATATACTTTCGTAGTGCAATTAGCTTGGTATAAGTTTAGTATATTTTCCTTATGGGTTCCAAAATTAAACCTGTAGGCAGATTAGCGTGTGCGCTAACCACTAGGTTAAGCCGGTCCAATATTTTAGTTAAGACGGATAAACAATATTTTTTAAGTTGTTTGTTTCGTCCAACTAATTAAATTGTTAAAACCGTTTTTCTTAAATATTTGGCTGTCGTGGTTTGAGGTTAGATAATAAACTGGTTGATTCTACTCTCCGACTTAAGGGTAATAGTAATTAAATAATGCTGTGTGGTGTGAAGTGAAATATCTAAGATGTGTTTCCATTTTCAAGAATGCCGCTAATTACAAAATTCAAACAATCATTTGATCAAATCATAAGCGGGTAATATCCTTAAACCTTTTAACTTCCTATTTGAAGGATGGAGCAGAGCATTTACTAAATATTTCCATCTGCAATTACCAACTCGAAGATGTAAAGATTGGCATCGTCGCCTCAAAAAGACGAGTATAAAGGAGGCGAGATAAAGATGGAGAGTACAAATAATAGTTAGAAGTAGTTGAAATTATGGGTTTGGGGGGCAGTATATCGGTGTAATGATGGGTATAATACATGAGTAGAAGACGAGGCTAATTCCCAACAGGGCCTTTACCTTCACAATGGCACCATCCAAACCGAAACCTTTTGAAAAACTACTCACTAAGGATAGGGTATTAATTTGGAACCGAGGCGCCCGACCGCCGACTTTTTCTCAGGTAAGAAAGTAACGCAGACTAGACTATTAAAATCTTCATGACACCACGCCATGAAAACAATGTTTTATAGTAAATAAATAAAACTACATCTCTTCAAGTTATTTTGTGCATTATCAACTATTTTTGATGGTTATTTTTTATAGGTCTCAGGGACCAACACAAGTAGGTCAGTAGTATTAAATAGAACTCTTTCAAAGGCTTCAAAAGTTAGAATTCTAAAAAGTACAACCCCCCCAAATAAAAACGTCATTCGAAATGAAACATTCTTAGAAATATCTTATCTCCTCACGAATGATCCCTTCAATAGGTTCAAAATGTTGGGATGCAGCCACTCTCAAAACCGAGTGTGAATTAGCAACTGTTGAAACTTTGCAACTATGTTGATTGTAATTCTAGTATAGTACATAACCCTGTAGATGTAAATAAATTTTACAAAATTAGCAAAACTATGTTGATTTTATAAAAAACCGTACCTCACTATTTTTACTATAATCTAAAAGTTATTAAGTTACCTTTCATCTTGATTGTTAATAAATATTATATAATAAACAAATCATATAGTAAATTTATATTAAAGTATTACACCCCAGTTCGATCCGACGGTAAGCCAATAGTGTGTTCGCTTCGTAAGGGGTTCCAATACTTAATATAATATATATATATATATATATATATATATATATATATATATATATATATATATATATATATATATATATATATATATATATATATATATTGTACTTCACCCCGATATTCAGATTTAGGTTCAAGGGAAATTATCTCGCCAGTCTAACTAGAACCCTCTGTAGGTGTTATGGATCATTAAACGTCAGCAAAGATTAAACTAGTTTTGATAATTAGTATAAGCTTAATTACATTACGATTATGAATGTTGATTATTATGATTACGATTTTACGAATAATAAAATATTTAAATTGTTACCAAGTCGAAGAAAATTATGTTTTTCTTACCTGAAACAAATAAACAATAAATTATTAATTAATTTATAATTAAATAACAAATCTAACAATATAATAATGCATTATAAACAAAAAAAAAACAAAGTAATAATTACTCAGCCATAAATTCATTAACAATGTCTTATCTGTGACAGCTTTGTATTTCAATCTTAATTAATTTTCAAGGTGACGCCAAAGTGATTTGATCACAATGTATAATTATATTAGACTGAATTAGCTTCTTTTTAAATGCATCAAATTAAGAAAAAAGGTAAGTTTATTAATTATGTTTCCTCTTTTTTATACTTAATTTCTTACATTTCGATACATACTCGTAGAATAGAATAGAAGCTCACTTGATAAATAAAATACAATTATAAAGATATCCTAACAACAAATAAAATATCACAAAGATATCAGATAAGAAGATGCACGGTAATAGCTTATTCTATTTGTCCTTTCATTTAAGAAGTAATTTAAATAAATATTTAAAAAATTCGTAGTAAAAGAATGGTATTATGCATGGGAGAAATGGATAGATGTGGAAGATTGGTAGTAGTTCTTTCCACAATTAATTATGATATTGTAATTATTTTCCTGTAGCACTGTATTAAACTAACAAAAATATTAAAATATTTTTCCTTTATGTTACATTTACTTGACGTCATTACTACACAAAAAGGATTGATATTCTAAAGTTTACTTAACAATTATTTTAATGAGGGCAAAGTACCAAACGCGCATATAAATTTTATATTACGGTGTTAGAATACAAGAATATTTAATATATATATTAATATATATATTAAGTATTATTTAAATAATTATTTAATATATATATTAAGTTGTGATTTTTATTTAAATCAAATTATAATAATTTTTAACAAAGGGAGACAGACAGAGAAAAATAGACTTCAGCGCCGGGACTTGAACCACGGGCCTCTATATTTCCAGCATAGCGCTCTATACCAACTTTAAAAATATAAAGTTGTGGTTAAGTCGTATAGGGTGTATTAACGAGCTCATCTACTTCTTAAATCGGCTATATTTCGCCCAAACCTGGTCATCATCAGGCCTAGATTAAAAAATCGGTCCGAGACAACTCAGAAAAACTTTCTCATATACGAGTTCATAATTACGTCAATATCTCGGAAACTAGATTTTTCCCGGGACAACGGCTTATATCGTCAGATTCATATTTAAATGGACTACATTTGAAATTTTTTAAATTAAAATCGTTGGAACCGTTTTCGAGAAATAATTATTTTTTCAGTTTTTTAGGGGGGGGGGAAGCGCCCCCAAATTTAGAGCTGTATGATTTTTCATGTATACCAAATTTCATCAAAATCGTTCCTGTAGTTAAGTTAAGGCTCCAGGCGTCTGCGCACAGACGACAGACACACATTTTTTAAAAACCACTTAATTGGATCAATCACAATACTTTCTCTTTATATGAGAAAGTCAAAATCGGTCAGAGCAACTCAGACAAACTTTCTCATATACGAGTTCATAATTACATAGGCCAGTGCTTTCCATTTATTAGTTTTCGTATGTACATTTAATTATTATTGAAAACATTTCATCAAAATTTATCATAAAAAATATCTTATCCTGGGCGAGGAATCGAACCCGAGCTCTCTCCATCCACGTTTTAAGTTATTTTCTTTGGGACTAGATTTATCCCTGGAAAACGGCTTATACCGCTAGATTCGTATTTAAAAATGGACAACATTTTAGAATTTTATAATCAAAATCATCGGAACCGTTATCGAAAAATAATTTTTTTCATGTTTTTTCATAGTTTTTGGGGGATAGCGCCCCTACATTTGGGGCAAAAATTAATTTCTAGATTTCGCCTCGGGATATGATTTTTTCTGAACATGTAGGGTAATAATCGTCAGATGGATTTTTTTTTAACTCTTCATAACTAAATAATTTATTATCTAAATTAACATTAAAAATACAAACAAGAAAACGAAAGAACTTAATTGTTCATACAATTTTTCGTGGCAAATAGCTTCTTCACTTTCTATTTTTAGACGTATTCACACATAATGATAACCTAATACGATCCCGCACTGTTTGGACCTATTTCAATACCCAGTGGTGTTACATTTATTTTTATTCAATATTAAAATGTGGGCACACGCTTGAAATTGATATTGTACCATCCGTGGTCTACTTTCTCCAAACCATATAAATTCTTCAAAATCGAAATGCTGATAAAAATAATATTGAGCCCATGATGTAGACAAAGAACGGGTTAAACAAAAATAGAACGAACCGTGGGACTAACTATGACCTACTTGTATCATAATTTAATTGAAATCGGACGATTAGTTTTTTAGATAAGTGGGTCCGCAAAATTGTTGAACATAAAAAGATTTCGTTTTTCAGAACGATCACAATCCTACCGTTTCCTTCGGTAAGGAAACAATCTAAATTGCATTCAAATTAACTTAGAAGTTTCTAAGATATAGTGGTTCGCCAATGTTAACAGAAACGAGACCAAAAATGTTCCTTGACGACTGAAACATATTTCTGTCAAGGAATTTTTGAATTTGGAGACATTAAAAAAAATTTCGTTCTACAGGATAATTACAATGTTTCCCATACATTGGGAAAACCGGAAGCAAAATAGATTAAATAAAACCATTAAAAAATAAGATTTACTTATTATTTCTTGGGTAAAGAAAATTAAAAATTAGTTTAATCATGATATTATTTTTTTAAATACATACATTTAATAAAATGAGGCGTAAAAAAAGTGTGTACATTTAATCAAGAATAAAATAAATAAAAATCGTCGAATTAATTATTTTCACTAATAAAAAAAAGAAATATACATATATATATAAAGGAGAAGGAAATTAAAGAGTAAAAGTATACTCTCTTGAGGCAATTAATAAATAAGATGAAACATAAAAGAGAAAATTATTCTCTTAATTAAAAATGTTAAAGCATCTTTGACCTAATTAATACCTTTAATTATATTAATATAGAAGAGGGTAAAGAAATAGTATTAACTGAATTAAGCTTTCTTTCTGTTCTACCCAGGACGCGGCGTTATAGGATAAATAGAAATACACCTAGCAACTGTTTAGTTACTTTATTACTGAAGAATACATCTAAAAAATAGTGAAGGTAATAAAAAAAGTGCCTAAAGCATACTTCAGATAATAAACTTTGTAATAAGCTAGGCTTACAGCTTATCTTGGTTTTTCTAAAAAAAAAAAAGTAAAACAATAAGTAAGTAACAATATTCTTCACAAGCTGCAGAACCCGAATTCAGTATAACTAGGCATCGCGTGGCTCAATCATTGAGGCGAGAGTACAGTAATAAATATGTATTGAATATTGAAAAATAGATAATCATGAATCATGACGAGTTGATAGATAAAGGGTATGATATTAGTACAGCAGTTAGTAGTAAGGAACCAGACTGCATTCTTACTATTCCTCTGACCATCTCCTTTTCAATTATTATAAAATGTATGACTCTCTACGCAATAACTTCTGCTTGTATCAAGTTGACTTTTTACATGGCTGGTTCATTTGTACTTTAGACGATGTTATATGAAGTTTTATTAAAATTGTTTCGTTAGAAAGTAAGATATCGGTAAAAACGTTGTTTTTTCTATTTTAAACGTTTAGGTCCGCTTTAATAGTTATAACGATCTTTATTAATTCATAGCGGTGTCGCTGTTGGTTTTACTACAAAATGTTATTTGAAAAAATGTTCGTCACATCGAATAGATAAAGTTAAAATTTTTTCCCGTCCTAAAATTCCAATTTTAATTTTTTAAATTTAAATTTTATTATTTTTTAAATTTAATTTTAATTATTATGACGCTTCGGCAGACAACGTCGTCCAACGAACTCCCTATGCCCTGAGCATTGGTAAAATGAACATGTGTGCCAAATTTAATCAAAATCGATAAACTTTTACTCAAGTATCGTCGTACGTTTCACACACACACACACACGGAGCATATTTCGTTGAATGTAGGAAGCTCGCTTCAATTAGAAACGTCTAGGAATAACATGTATTAAAGTGCTAATTTTATTCCCACCTTAAAACGTCTATCATTACTCAAATCATAAAAATTCATGTATTAAATAAAAAATTCTAAGTGTGATAGGGATAGGTTTATTGTTAAGTAACTATGTGGAATATCGACTATGAATGAAACATAAATTGAGGATAGAGGGGATCAGACAAAAGTCAAAATTACGGATAGAACGACGTTTCAAAATAATACATTTCTCCTTCAAGCTATAACACAAAATATGTTTTTGCCATCCTTGTTTATAACTTATCATTTCTTTTATAACAAGAATGGTCATTCATTCAACCTAAATTTGTATTTCTTGTTTAGCTTAAAAAGCAAAATTCTAATTCTAAGCTGGTTTTAAAGAATCAAAATCCTTTCGGCGGTTATGACTATTTTATAAGTACATAAATAAATTTAAAAAAATCAATAATTATTGATCATAACAAAAACTATTATGACGAGTAAACCAATAATGTTGTTCTTTATTCAGCACATAATCGATCGAAATGTTAAAAAATGGAATAGTTAATAAATTTTTACGAGATATAATAAAAGCTATTGTTATCATAGGTTTTCCCTAATTCACTATCAATATCAAATTATGCAAACAATCTACTCTAGAAACTATCTATTAATAGAAAGTGATAACAAGAGGTTTTCCCTTCAATTATATGAATCGAATGAGGTCACCTATACCTAACTAAATAAAATGTTTAATCTTTACATTATGAGGAAATCTATGGGTCGTTAGTTATATCGTTCTCTTTCCTGTCGAATAACGAAAAAAAGGAATAAGTTTTCGGCATATGTCTGAGAACCTCCCTCCAGACCCCTCCTAAATAAGAAATATCCCATTTAGAGAAAAGGAATCGAATCAGTCAGCTGTAAGTGGCATTTAAGGGTCAGTTTTCTATAAGGGCGCCTGTCTACATGGGAGTAAAGATATCTAAAGACCCTCCCCTTAGTCGTTTTAACAGTCTTTCACTGTGCTCGAGGGGTGGAGGACCCAAGGCTCTCATGTCTCCCTTCGCTATGACGACTTGTTATAAGCAATACTCGATTACATATAGGGCCCAAGGGGGATCTGGTTTTACAACCCTTCACCGACTTGTACCCTTAACCTTAACCCTTACACCTTCACCCATTCACGATCACTTTAACAGTCTTGTTAAACATAAAAATTTTGACTAAGTGCAACAAGTAAGAAAAAAAAGTCGCTCTAACATTTTAATTTAATAATGAACGAGCAATTTAAAGCTAACTTTAAAAAATAAAAATAGGATGAAGAAAATATATTATGTAGTAGCAAGTACCTACCCATAATATGAAACGGGAAAAAACCTTTTTGCGCTACTTGATAATCACTTAACAACCTTTTAGGTCTTGCGGCAAAAGTAGGAAAAATATTGATCTCATTTAGGAACCTGGGTTCAATTTTTATTCAACATGTATTGAACCGGGTTTGAAATAATTACTAAGCAAACAAATTTTAAAGCAATTTCGATAGTTTTACTGAAATTTCATGACCAAATTGAACCTTTAAGCAAAGTAAGAGATCTATTATAGTTTAGAGAGTTGTAGGTATAGTTTAGTATTAGGTCAAACTTAAAACTACGAATATATATTTTATACACGATGTTTTACAACGTATCGAATCTAGCCAACCGACAAACACTATATGACACTAGATATTATACAATTTGATTCACAGTTCTCTAAAGTACGATGCAACATTTATCAATATTAGTAAATAAAAGAGACAAAGAACAAAATAATAATAAATATGTTATTTAAAAATAATAAAGACAAGAATAGGAAAATATTAAACTACAGATAAAACAATAACCAAATCTAAACCCTCTCCTGCCTCAGAGAGAGGTTATATACGTGAGAAATAAGGCAGAAAAAGACGTATAGTAGGAAGAATAAGGTATTTTCACTAGGGAGAGGGAAAGGAGGGAGCGAATTGATTGAAGCCAATGTGATTGATGACTTAGCAAGGAAACAAGTGTAAGAAACAATAAAGCCTTCTTGATATTAGACTAGAGCGAGAGGGAGGTGGGTGGCAGATGTCCAACCACAGCGCTCCAAGTGGTGACTAGTACAAACACCAAGTCTTGAAGGGGTGATGGTCCGTCCACTGTTTTCTCTTTCTAGTGGTTGAAGCTTTATGAAAACACAACATGTTACTAACCGCATGCCACCAACAACAGTTATGATTAACCACTCATCCGCAAAATTATTTCACACAGCAAGCACTATTTAATCGACTACCATAGACATGATTCTCTATATGCTACATAACAATAAAACTATATTATGATACTTATTAACTAGGCATCGCGTGGCTCT